>CAHIKZ030000983.1:445000-460000 GCA_903632075.3 Acanthosepion pharaonis | reverse complement strand
AATATAGGAGGAACCACCTACTTATATGACGTTATTGGGATATATATATATATATATATATATATATATATATATATATATATATATATAGATAGATAGATAGATAGATATAGATATATTATATATTAAAACTAGATATTATACTTTTGCAAAAATATTAAATGTTCCCATATAAGTGCTCTCACGGAAAAGCAAATATGTTTCCGTTCTGCAAGGATGTGTTAAAATTTTTTCAGCTAGTCTTTCTTCCTCAAATCCTTATTTCAATGAATAAACACTTATATATATATTTAGGTATGTAGTTAAGGAAGAATGCGTTTTCTGTACCAATTTGTATATGTAATAACCTGAGATGGAATAAGTAAAAAGAATAGATAGATAGACAGGCATATGGGTTATAAGGACATTTTTAACAATTATGTTCTCGATTGAATAAATGGTTATTATATATATATTGTCCGTGTTTCTCTCAAAACCCCACCCTCTCCTATTTCGTTATTTTTTCGAATAAATGGTTTTCCCCAACCCAACCGTTGTTTATTTATTTTTATTTGGTCACGTGGTTATTGTTTTTGTTTATTGACTATAAAGTATTCTGTTCTTTTTACCTTTTAGCCAGACTTCCCGGACGATCCGCTAAGGGTGAAACCTTCGTAGGTTTGTCTGGCTCTCTAGGTTTAACTAGGTCTGCTCTACTTATTGTATTGAGCACTTTATTTATATATTTTGCGTACTCGCATCGGGTTTTTGTTCTTTGGGCTTTATACTACTTGCATGCTGGACGATTATTTTCGGCTAACGTACATGTTCTAAGTTCTTTCTATTTTATACCTTTTTTCCCTTTGGTATTGGTTTGATTATTTGCAAACCAAGACACTGAAGGTTTTCCGAACGAGTATAGTTTTTTATACTTATAAGATTACTACTACTACTACTACTACTACTACTAATATATATATATATATATATATATATATGTGTGTGTGTGTGTGTGTGTGTGATAATAAGAAGACGGAGAATTTAATTATCCATTTCGATTATAATTTATTTCGTAACCACCGAGGAGTTCAACTCTTCAGACTGAAAACTCCTCCGTAAATAGAGAAAAGACACCGGACGGACAAATTAGATTGATAGTAGGGAGGAAGGTAAGAGAGAAAGGATGGGTAAAAGAAAGGGCTAAAAATAAGTTAGTGGTTGGTAGTAATCGGTTCACCCAGCCGATAATTTCTTCTATAACTTTGAATGTTTATATTGGGTTGTACTTATATTGGCCGATACGGTTTATAGTTATTAGGCAGGACAAACTAGGACGATTTAGATTAATTTCATGAAAGAGATCTTAATTCAAATAAAGTCCGGTATTAATATAGTAATACTTAAACATTTGTTTTTAGGACGAAGTCTAATATATATATATGCTCACATTAAGTTGAAGGCAAGGGTGATATATAAGTGGTGGAAGGCACTGTGAAGATATATATAACATATGGAGAAATTAATATAAAGATATATATATATATGCTTCATAAATATTGACCATATATATATATATTTATATGTTAATATTTATACATATTGATATGGGTAGTTATATATATAAATAATATATATAAATATATATATTGCCAGATATAGTTTCATGAATATATATATATATATATATATATATATATATATATATATATATAGATATATAGATGAGAGATAGACATATATATATATATATTGTTATATGAATCATAAATATATCATATATATATATATATATTATTTAAATATAGATATATAGATATATATATGAGCTACACATAAAATAATATATATATCAACCTATATATAATATATGCTCATAAACATAACTATATATATATATATAATAATATTAATACAAATATATATTCATATATAAATAATATGCCTATAAACACAATATATATACGGCCTATATTGCTTTTGAAAATTTCTTAACAAACTATACATAATTTGGAAATAAAAAATTCGACAAAATATATAAAAAATCTTAAAAAAAAATAAAAATTATAAACAACTAAAAAACTATTTTCAAAAACATATAAATCCATATAATATATAAATTAAGAAACCAACATATACAATGAATTGTGTTAACAAATAAATATAAATTTTACAAAAACATTAATACATAAAAGATATATATATAAAGAAATTTTTTGTAAAAAATACATGGCCACTAAAGTGAGACAAAAGAATGAAACAATTAGCAAATTCAAACCATTTATTAAATTAGGTAAAATTGTTTAACGACCAAAGCAACGTGGTTTTACTAAATCCCATAAAAAGCAATAGTTAGGAAAATAAGCAAACATATACTGGAAAATATTGTGTATGATATACACGTCCAAATATAAACCAATTATAATACTAAAACAACAATCAATTGGTTTAATAACATTTGTCAATAAATTGTCTTTTCCCAGAATTAAACATTCTATTATCTATTTGTAAATTCAATACACAACGTAATTAAACACAGAAAAATATTTTTTTTATAATACAAAAAAGTGGGTTTCCTGATAAAATAATAAAAATAATGATAATTATAATAACGCTACGTACCAATGGGTAACTATGATGGGATTATTTTTTTCACAGATAATCAATAAATGAAAAAAAATGTTGATTAACAAAAACGTTAGAATTTTATGGTTTAATAATTTTCTATTATTTTAAAAATTTAACCACAGAAAAACTATAACAAGAAATTATAAAACCCTTTACCCCAGATGTATAATAGATATAAAATATATTTAAAAAATGTAGTAAACTTCTTAGTGTGCATTCAATGTAAACAACGGAACCTGTAAACTATCTAGTAAACGTGTAAACAGTAACCCAATGTGTTTTATATAAATATTCTATATATATATATATATTTATATGTATGTGTGTGTGTGTGTGTGTAATATGTTCATATAAATGTGTGTGTATATGAATATATAAGGTGGGAATAAAAAAATAAGAAGAGAAGATTAAAAATGTTGATGTATTCAATCAAACTAGAATATATAAACAAAAAAATTAAATGGTTGGCAAACAACAGAAAAAGTAGAAATTGTTGTTCAAGAGAGTTTGATATCCCACAAAATCAGCCCCCCTTATAGTCGGAAAAAAGCGAAAAAACTGTATATATGTATATGTATATGTGTGCAAGTGTGTGTATAAATAAATATATCTGTATGTGTCCTATTTTATTGTGTATATAAATTATATTTACGTATATTTCTGTTTGTCTGAATGTGTTTATCCATGTATGTTAGGGCTCATGTATATTGGTGTGTGCAGGTATCTGGATGTATGTTTATGTATGTGCGTTTATATATGTATTTGGTTGAATGTTGTATTTATATGTATGTACAATGTATATATTGGTTTACGTATTTTATAGGTATATTTATGTATATATATATATATATATATATATATATATATATATATGTTTGGTGGATGTATATTTTGTTGACCTTTCTTATATATTCACTGTTTGTGTGTATGTGTTGTCCAACTTTGGTATGTAACACCTGGCGTCTTGTGTGTATATATGTTCATATGTGTTGTGGTGTATATATGTTTAAATGATGTATGTGTAAATATGAACATAGATATGTATATGTTCGTATATGTTTATGTTTAGATTTTATATATATGTATTTCTGTGTGTGTGTGTATAATATATATGTATATATATTATTATATGTGTGTTTTTTGTCTGATCAACATGTATGAATGACAGTACACTTATTTCTGTTGGTTTTCTTTATCCTATTTATATATATATATATATATATATAATAAATATTATTATCAACTTATATGATTAAAATATATTTTTTATTGATATTTGTGGTTTTGGAATTTTCGTTTTAATATATTAAATAATATTATTTTTAACCATTTTTATCTTTGTATATTTGCTCACTTAAGTTATATTTTAATGTGGCTAGCATTTATTTAATGATACTTTCAGTCTTAAATATTTATTGGTTGTGGTATCTGATTGTCAAGGTCAATGTCTGTGGATGTGTGTACATGTATTTATCAGTGTCTATGTGTATGGAGAGTGCATTCACTTTTAATTGTGTGTGTGTGTGTGTGTGTGTGTGTAGATGTTGGTTTCCCCCTTTCCTTTTTTCATAAAGGGCTGTGGAGATGTTCCTGTCTCGTCGCTTTTTTTTGTGTATATATATATATATATAAATATGTCTGGGTGCTTATGTATTATAATCTGATTGTGTTGTTGTTGTTTTGCGTGTGAGTTTAAGACCCCATTCATACACTTGGGATTAAAATATATATACATGTATTGTCAAATGACCGGATATTGTAGCGTCTGGTTGAACGTAATTTCAACGAAAAAATAAATTGAATAACATATGTATTTTTTCTTTTCTCAATAATTTTATAGTTTTTAAACTTAATAGTGATTAAATTTGGATTTTAAAATTGGCAGTTTTTAATTTTAATATCAAATTTTATCATATAATTTAATAATTATTGGTTAGAATAAATGCTTTTTAATATTACCCGTATTTTAAAGATCTGAATAGCTATTATAACATGATTTTGTTGTCAAGCTTTTGAAACTTCCTATACTGGGATTTTGATTGGTCATTCTAGCTTTTGTAACAATGTTTTCCCCTAGTGAATGATCATTAATTAATTTGAAACTTTTAAAACCATTTATTTTATCTTCAACATCATCACTTGATAAGACACCGAAGGTGTTGAAACAAAATGGCTATTTTTGTAGTGATTTTATAACATATTTATGTTATAAATTATTTTTTTTTATAAATAATAATTATATATATATATATATATATATATATATATATATACACACACACACACACACAGAGTGTTGGAGATACAATCTCCCAAAGGACATAAGAATTCATAAACAATCTCCAACACTAACAATTAACTAACAACCAAGCAACATTAAATTATTATATTGGCAACACAGGTACTACATTGTAGGTTGTTTTGTTATTTGTCAATTAGTGCAATTCATGCACATACAGGATGTGATGGGTAAATTGTAACCATTTTATATTATTTATTTCATGTATGTGAATTGTTGTTTTTGACTTTCTCAACTGTACAGTGGAAAAAGAGCTCCAATACAAACATTTCAGAGTGTTTGGGTATCAATCTGAGAATAGTGCAGAGGATTCAGAAATAGTTGGATGAGTGATTACAAAGATACTCCAGCTCGGAAAACTCACTCTGATTGTTCTGATTAGAAAAGAACTCCTGAATTTGTTGGTGAGATCTGGGCCATGATTGACAACAATCCCTCCAAGTCAACCAGGTCCATAGCCAGGGATACAGGAGTGTCTAAGTTTCTTAATCAGGCAGGTAGTGCATGAAGACGCATGGTATTTCTCATACAAGATGAGAAAGGTCCCAAGCAATGAAGGACAAGTGAAAAGACCATGCTATGAAGCTTTTGAACAAATGCAAACATCTCCACCAACTGAACATGCTTTGGTTTTTATCAGATGTGAAAAATTTCTGCCAGGATAAGATGGTGAACACACAGAACTACTGTTGATTTGCTGTGTCCACAAAAGATGTACCACTAGTGATGGTGACATTATGCCTTCATTCATGGAGGCCTACATCAAGTGCCTTGAAGAGATAGTGCTGCCTTGGGTCAAGAGGGTGACTGTTAGAAGACCCTATGTCTGGCAACAGGATTCTGCACCATGCCATACAAGTAGAAGAACCCAGTCATAGATGTCAGACAATTTCTGTGACTACATCACCCCATACATCTGGCCACCTAACTCCCCATGCTGCAACCCCCTTGATTATTATGTGTGGAGTGCAGTTGAGCAAGAGGCCAACAAAACTCCTTGTAGCAACAAAGATGAACTGAAGGCAAGGATTATGGCAGCATTCACCAACTTAAAGAAGGAGACTGTCCAGAAGAGTTGCAAGAGATTCTGAAGTTGTCTGGAGGCCATGGTTGAAGCCAATGGCGATTGAATAAATTTATACTTTCGTCTTTTAAAATATTCTTGTGTAAATTTGGTAAATATATCTGTTAAAATGAGATGTCAGTGTTATTTTCATTTTTATACAATTTTAATAACATTTTATCCATTGTAACCTGTATCAATGAATCTATGACAAATATGCAAAATAATATTAACCTAAAACAGATTTTAGTAGATAGCACCAAGTATATTCTATAGGACACATTACAAAGAAAGACTCCAAATTCTGGAGGATGTTGTAATAAAAAAGAAGCAGCAAACATTAAATAAGGTATCTTTCTCAAGAGGGACCATATACCGAAGTATGTTTAAAAAATAATACACATAAAATTTTTATTTTTAGCGTTTAAATGATGTCACTTTGAGTGACTTGAAATTGTCAGAATTAAAAAAAAAAAAAAACAGTGTGTAAATATAGACAGAATGATTCTTGAAAAGGTAACATTCAAAAATACTCAGGAAAAAAAATTATTATAAAATAAAAATAAATATGAACTTTGGCAAAGTTACTGATAAAACAAAACAACATGGAAATTTGAAAAATTTAATAAAAAAAATTGATGGACAGAAGTTGTCAATATGCACATATACACTGTGTGCCAAATTATTATTTTTTCTAATATTTCAAAAACCATCCAATCAATTCACACAAAATTTTCATACAATGTTGGCAACACTGATCTGCGTAATCACTGAAACAAACTGGCGCCATATTTGTTATCAGCACAGTGATTTGAGCGTGCCAAATTATTAGAAAAGTATAAGAATTTAGTGAAAAGATGGGCCGTAAAAACAGTTTAAGTGATGCTGAAAAGAAAACTATTACCTCAGAACTCTCAAAAAGTAAATCTACCCTAGAAATTTTTAAAATGATAGGGAAGTGTCATCAAACAGTGAAAAATTCACCGCTGACCCTACACAAGTATGCAAAAGGGCATATAAAGGCAAGCCGAGGGTTATTTCACGTTGTCTCATGTCATGACTTAAACGAGAGGGGACAAAGAACGCTGGACTTACCAGTCAAGAGCTTTTCAGTCGTATTGGGTATCCTACTGTGTCTAAAAGTACTCGGTGTTGGTATCTGAGGGAAATAGCAACAGCAGTCAAACCTATATTGAAGCCTTTGTTGACAAGAAATCACATTCAAAATCGATTGAAATGGGCCGAGGACAATATGAAGATTGACCTCTCTAAAGTTTTGTTCACAGATGAAACTCAAGCAACACTTGATGGGCCAGATAGATGGTGCAAAGGCTGGGTAATGAACGAACAGAATCACCATCAGCATTTGAGAAGCCAACAAGGCGGTGGAGGCATAATGATCTGGGGGTGGTATTATTGGAAAGACATTAGTGGGCTCATAGAGAGTACCAGATGGCATTAAAATGACTGCTGATGCATACATAGCATTTATGAAAGAGCATCTTGAACCGTGGATGAAAAGGCAAAGAGTTGCCTTCAGAAGGGCCATTGTTTTTATGCAAGATAATGCTCCCTCACAAGACTACTGAATATTTGAAACAGTTAGACTTCGATGGACCTCGAAAAATGAAGTGGCCAGCAAATTCTTCGGATTTGAACCCAATCAAAAACCTTTGGAGCATCATGAAGCGAAGACTGTACACCAACGGACAACAATTCAGGAGCAACGCTGAGTTGTGGGAAGCAATTCTTGACATATCTTGCGGCATTACAGCAGATGACATCCTACAATTAACAAATTCTATGGATTGTCGACTTTTTCAAGTAATTTCAAAACAGGGAAAGCACATTCCCTATTAATTTCTTTAAAACTGTGCCTTTGTTTGTATCTGTTATTATTTGTTTATCTTATTTATTAGCTTCTTTTGATCATAAACATTCACGTTCCACATTAATAAACGTTTTGTTTGCTCAATTCTGGGAATTTTACTAAACCTTTCTAATAATTTGGCACGCTCAAATCAACGTGCTGATAACAAATATGGCGCCAGTTTGTTTACATTGTGCAGATCAGTATGAAAATTTCAGTGATTACACAGATCAGTGTTGCCAGCATTGTGTGAAAAATTTGTGTGAATTGATTGGACGGTTTTTGAAATATTAGAAAAAAAGTTATCTCGATAATAATTTGGCACCCAGTGTATATATGATTTTGTGTTACTTACAGCAAAAAGAGGTAATGACATGAGGATGCTTTCATAGCGAGCATTTGGAGTATTCAGGCCAAATTTCGTGCCACGGTCGTAAATCAAATTGAATTCTACATAGCGACCTCTTCTCAGCAGTTGCCATTGTCTGGAAAAAGAAAAAAACATCTTTTTATTCTTGGTTTTCTGCATTACAAAGTAAGTACAACCGATACCAAGAATTTTATTACAATATGTTTTAATACAAAATGATTAATTTAGTTTTTTTATGGCTTATCAACCCTTTGTGAGTTATTTAAACTGAAATAAATTTTTGGATTTTAAGAATAATTAATTTTTTACTTGTGATTTAATATAGTATTAATAATTTTTTGGAGAATAACAATGATTTTTCCAGAGATAAGTCCTACTATTTAACTCATAAGTAGGGGAGGAGATACGTTTATACTTTTCCCCATGGGTACTTCTGCATAATGTAAGAAACCTGACTGGAATTGAAACTCGTCTCTCTGATTTCTCATTCCAAGCCACTATTCTTTATACCACCCACACATGCTTGTAAATGTTAAAGGGATGAAAAAAAAAAGACAGTAAATCTGTTATTTTATATATATATATATATATATATATATATAAAGCAAAAATAAAATCATCCTTGATAATGGCTAAAAGTATAGCAGAAAGTGCTCAGAATTACAGAACATTTGGATAGTTTTTACACACACTGTGTTCAGAGAAGAAAACCTTGTTTGAACACCAAAAAAAAATTAAATAAAAAGTTTAATTGCAGTACCTTGTCTGTCATCTTTAATGAAATATATATATATATATATATATATATATATATATATATATATATATATATATATATATATATATATATATATATACATACACACACACAATAAAAAAAAGAACAAGTAATAAAAATGATGGACTAAAAATAAATCAATTCTCTCTCTCTCTCTATATATATATATATATATATATATATATATATATATATATATATATATATATATATATATATATATATATATTCCAAAGACAAGGTACATAATTTATGCTTTTTATTCAATTTTTCTTGTCTTCATATAAGTGATTTCTTTTATGGATATAAAATATGTAAAAAAAAACTCTGTAAATGTTTTTTCTATTTTTAACTGATGTACAGACAGTGTTTGGAAAAAAAAATTCCCTTCACTTTAGAAACATATAAAAATCTATTCATTCAGTTAAGAATAAAAACATCCTTGATAATAGATAATAGAATATTTGAAATCACTCGGATATATAGAACATTCAGACAGTTTTTACACACTTTCTGTTCAGAAAAAAACACTTATATGAACAGATGAAAAATTGAATAAAAATCTTAATCAAAGTACCTTGTCTAACGTCTTTAATAAATTTGTATAAAAGAGGGATTATATATAATATATATATATATATATATATATATATATATATATATATATATATATATATATTATATTATATTATATATATATATATATATATATATATGTCTGTGTGTGTGTGCATGAAAAGATTTTAGTTAGTGCAACACCATCTAAATATTATTCTTAAAATAGGGAACATTAATCAAAAGCTGGATACAAAAGTATCACCTTGATTAAAAATATAAAATTTAAGGTATTTTTTGTTTTGTCTGATGCTTCATCAGAAGAAATATTATTGGAATTAAAATTAAACTAATGAAAGGAAAAATCTTCATGCAATAGATCTTAAAACAACAAGGCGGAGGAGAAAAAACAAAAAAAAAACAAAAGAAAATAAAAAGTTCAACCAGAATGATACAAGTACTCGCTGAAAATTGCCAATTTATGTTTCAGTTCTCTCTGCCTACAAAGAGCCACACAAAACACATTGATTACAACTGACTCCAAGATGTTAAGATAGTGTTTGGTCCAAGCTCTGTGTCCCCTTAAAACCATCATCTTTTCCTGAGACTGTCTTTGTGGAGCTGATGGAGATGGCTACTAAGTTTGTCTCTTTTAGCTTCAATAATAACATATATCAACAAATTGATGGGGTAGCAATGAGTCATCCTTTGAGACCTCTCATGGCCAATATTTTTGTAGGGTTCCATGAGAAGCAATTGTTTGATCAGGTCCCTAAACCATATTGCTATTTCCGTTTTTCTGAACTTTGTTCCACACAACAATGGTCTTCTTCATTAAATTTCTTGACAATATTATTAACCGTTTGATGATTAACCTGGAAAAACCTAGAAATTTCTCTATTTGACTTGCCACACTGATGCCATCATATTATTTGCCCATGTTGAAATTCACTAATTTCCTTACTTCCACAAACTTTCATTGCAAATGTCAACTATCACTCATAGATGAGAGTAGCTTGATACTAACACGGTATTGTCTGAAAAAAAAAAAAGAAGAGACATTATTACACAAGCTAAAATTGCTGTAATCAAGAGTGGCTAAAAATATATCATAGCCGACTGTAAATTGTAAAGACTTTAAATGTTGAAAAATTTTTCTGCCTCATTATTTGATAGAAAAAATATAAAAGTGTCATCAGCATAACAGAAATAGCAGTATGGTTTAGGGACCTGATCAAACAATTGCTTCTCATGGAACCCTACAAAAATATTGGCCATGAGAGGTCCCAAAGGATGACTCATTGCTACCCCATCAATTTGTTGATATATGTTATTATTGAAGCTAAAAGAGACAGACTTAGTAGCCATCTCCAGTATTTAATAAATGCTCACTGATGGTAGATTTGATGTTTTTGTCAGGAGTGCCGGATGTTGATGGAGAATGATAACCCGGAGAAACCAGTCACCTATCTCCAGCCATTGGATAAATTTTACCAACATAGTCAGCCTCACACTGACATTTAAAACAATAAATGACTAAACTTTGTCAATGGATGGGCAAATTTAACCAATGGCTGGAGATAGGTGCCTGGTTTTATACGTAGACATGCTTCAATAATATCCGGGTGCTCACAAGCACATGAGTCTGCCATCAGTGAGCATTTATTAAATACTGTCACTTGCAGGACCAATTATTCAGAAGAGTTCTTCTCCGTGCTGCACAGAGGTCAGACCAAACACCATCTTAACATCTTAGAGTCAGTTGTAATCAACATATTTCATTCAGTTCTGTGTAGACAGAGAGAACTGAAACATAAATTGACACTTTTTGATGAGTCCTTGTTTCATTCTTAGAAAAACTTTGCTAAGAGCTACAAAAGACAGGAAATTGTGGAGAGCCATGATCACTCCCATGTTCTAAAAGGATACAGTATATATTAGTGAGTTTGATCCTAAGTGCCCTATTTCTGTGGCCCTGTGCTAGATAAGCTGAGCTTTGTAAATGATAATAAATTAACTGCAGATTAAAATTTAAAATTAGCTTAGAGCAGAAAATGGTTTAACTATAATTTACATTCTATAAACAAGATAACAGAATCACAACAAATGTTTCATTGTTGTTGCGACATTTTTCTCAGCAGTTCAGATTTTATGTTCTCAATACGTCATTGAGGGCGAAAAGGTAATAAGAGACAAAATTTTCCATTTCTGTGTTTTACAGAAATTTAATCAAGGCCAAATGAATAGGCTTTCAGTTTTAGTGTATACAGGTATATCTATATATATATATATATATTTAATAGACCAGTTAATCAAATTTGAAAACTAAAAAGTCAACAAAATGATACCAGTATTGGCAATAAAATTGATATTTTTGACTGAATTGAAGCACGAAGAAAAAGATTTTAATGTCTGAATTTTTTAACATACCTGTATTCTTTTTCAGTGATACGAGGAATAAACAAAGAAATGGGGCTTATTCTTTCAAGGAATGTTGTTGCTGGTTAAATGAGTAAACATAAATCTCTGTTTAATCCCTCAATGTGTGATTTTATTTTGAAAATAAATTTCAACTCTTATCTTTGTTTTTCTGCTAAATTTTAGTGTCACGGAAAGCAGTTAATGCTTCTCGCTCAATAGTTATTTTTGCATTCTTATTTTTTAGTTCCTGTTTGTGAGTGGAATCAAGACTCTGGAACAACCTGGAATAAATCTACAGTAATAGTTAATCAAACTGAGGTATCTTTGTAATTGTCTCAGTGATATTGGGTGTGGAAATTATCATATTGCTGCTATTTTCTCTGGGACATGCATGATCCCATGTTCGTCAATCACATGGCCCAAGAAGTTCCATTTAGAAACAGCACATTTTTTTACGTTGATCTTTAAATCAAAATGTGCTAGTCTCTCAAAAACTTACTGTATATAGTCCTGGTGTTCTTTGCTATCACAACTAGCAATAAGAACGTCATTGATATATTCAAAGATGAAAGGTAATCCTCTCAAAACTTTGTCAATAAATCTCTGAAAACTTTGGGCAGTGTTACATAACCCAAATGGCATCCTCATGAACTCATGAAGTTCAAAAGTACTGGTAATTGTGGTTTTCTTTATGTCATCCTCTGCTACTGGAATTTGATAGTATGCTTTAACCAGGTCCAGTTTTGTGAAAACTATGGTTCCCTATAAACCCACAATGAAATCATGTAAATGTGAGATTGGATATCTTTCTGGAACTGTTTTCACATTGAGATTTCTGAAATCCACACAAGGTTGCCATGCACCTGTGTCTGGTTTTAGAACCATGTGTAGTGGAGAGGTGTATGGGCTACTTTACCATTAATATAGATTCTGTAGGTTGGTGGTGATGTTTGTACACATTTTTTAAGTGTCTTGGTGTTGTGGTTATTATTTTTTAAAACTTGTGTTGGTTTGAGTTCAAATATTTCTCGGAAGAAATGTTCTAGGAATGTCAGCAAGTCACAATTTTGTTGTTTTTAGATGACTGGATTTGTATGTTCACATTGGAAAATATTTTATGATGATGGGTCAGCAAATATTTTTAGATTGTTCTTCATTGGTGGTTACCATTTTGTTGGTGTCAGCAATAATTTTTAGATTGTTTTTTGTCAGTTTTTTAGTCATCATTTTTGTGGGATCAGTCTACCCAGATTTTAGGAGGAAAAATAAAATCCAATTGTCATGTCCACAAATACAACACAATTTTATAAACAATACAAAGAAATGATTTTTGCAGAAAAGGAAGAAGACCAAGCTAAATATGACAGCAACATGTATACAGTCAGATACATGATACATATTTATACAGTCAGATACATGTATTTACATATTAAAAATCAATGTTCTTTGTTGTATCCATGAAGAGACCAATAGTTCAAGTGTTCGAAATGATTTGTCACAAGTGAGTCTGCAAAGTTTCAAAATGATTTTGTGGCCATGCAGAGACCAATAATTCATGTGTTTGAAATAATTTTGAGTGAGAAAATCAAGTGGTATGCTACGCCAATATGTGTGTAAAGCACACAATGAGGAAATGTGTGTGACTGCTAACTGATTGTGTGCAATAGCCATTAATTTTAAAACACAATGAACAAAGAAAGGAGAGACAAAATTTACTTTCATCATGATATAGGAAAATCATTGTTGACTGATGCGTTGTTAGGGTAATGTGTGTCTAAACTGTTGATCGAGGCATGGTATGGTTTGCTGACTGTCTTTCACTGACCGTGTCATTGCAAATCTAGTCCCTGACAAGCTGTTTTTATAACTATGGGTTGGCTTCAAATCACTATCTGAGTTTTGCATGGGAATGTACTCAGTAACCTGAGCCCTGACTTATTTCCAGGTCATTTGAAGTTCAACTGTGCAGACGTAGAGAGCAGATCATTTGACTTTTCATATCCAATGTGTTCCAGAAATCACTTATTTAATTTGGCAATGCATTTGTACAGAATTGTAAAACAGTTTTTGTATCTACAGAATTTAGTAAGATTTATTTGTAGGTGTCTTTTATTTGTTTGTGCTTCACTTATTGTCCATAAAATATATTGGTTTATATCCTATAAAGGCAAAAGGGACAGAGGGAAACAAGTATTTGACCTAATAAGCTTGTGTAAATGGATAGCAGAACAGGGAAGAGGAACGATAATAAAAAGACAAATATTGCTAAGAGTTACAAAGGATAGAAAGTTTGGGAGAGCCATGATTGCTCATGTCTTGAAAGAAGAAGAAGAAAGTATTAATTAGGAATTATAATAGAAAAAGAGAAAGGTTGACATGTGTCATGCCTGACAATTTTTCTCATCAGAATCCATCTTGCACATTTATAATTATATCATTCGTCTGTGTATAGAATATTATTGCTAAATCTAGTCTGATGTTCCTGCTATATACCCCGAGATATGACTACCTGTGACCGACCTTCACTGACCATTTTAACTGGCCCATCCTAAAAGTTGTATTGGTCAAGAGTCTTTTCCCTTGAACTGTTTTTTACCTTTATTTACGAGAAAATAAAGACAGGAAAAAAGAATTGTAGACATAACTCAATATAATAAAAAATATTTAACAACAGATATGTGAACATTATGACTGAGCCCATCAGTCAGTCTTTCAACAACTAGAGAGTTTCATCCTACAATGTGTTTCATTTCACATCTGTGTTGGTGCAAACGAAACCTGAGGAATGTCTTGTGTTATGTTCAACAAAGGAATGGAAGGTGATAAGAAAATACAAATCTTGTTTTCAATATACAGAGTTCTTTCTTCATGTTTTCACCTGTGTGGATATGCAGGTGGTGTAATGGATAGTGGCTTTGAATGAGAAATTATAGTCAGGCTTGAATTTCAGTCATTTGTGTTACATTGACTTATATACAAATACTCTGGAAAAATCATAGTTATTCTAAAAAAAAATTGTTAATGCAATATTTCACTTGCA
>CAHIKZ030000983.1:435000-437500 GCA_903632075.3 Acanthosepion pharaonis | reverse complement strand
AGGGACTATACATGTGCATAGAAGCAAAAACACATGCAATACGTAAAAATGGAAATAGATCTAAGAAAATACAGGGGCCATGAAAAGATAAGACCAAAAATGTCCTTTCTCGGACCAATCCTAATTACTTTATTACCCCTTAAGCAGAAAAACACTTTTGTGACCAGTACAAGAATAACATTTGGATTACTACTACACAAAAAAGAATGGTTAGACATGAAGAAACATAAGGAAAATTACTTCCTTTTAATAATATGTGGAAATATCCACTTTTGCCTGAAGAATGTCATGATACCGGAAAGGCATATAGCAAAATTATGGAAAATAAAATATATATATAAAAAGATCCTCATGATAACCAAAAACGTTTGCAATTTCTCTCTTTTTTTTTAAATATACACTTTTCTTTCATTGGAACAGCTATAACCTCTTCCATATAAATAAAGAAATATATATATATATATATATATATCGATAGATCAACAGAGAGAGAGAGAGAGACACACAAGGAGTATGTAGTAAAAGGTTTTAAAATAAGTATACCTGTTTATAAATATATTTAAAGCAGAAGGAAATATAAAAAAATACAATATAAACCTCAACAAAGACATTTTATTCTGGCTCTTATATTAAAATTCTTTTAGATCATAAAAATAACTTGCAACAATAGAGTTAATTGTTTAAGGAATATATGTACTCTGAGGTGAAAGTGCCAATACATATGCCAATATTATTGTCAGTTTTGATGGGTACTATTCTGGTTGAATAAAAACAAAAAATGTGGAGCAAGATGAAATTTGTGATGTCCACTTGTAATCTCTTCATTGATCATATATATATATATATATATATATATATATATATATATATATATATATTTGTTGATGTATCATAAGGAGGGACAGAGTGATTGCTGGAGGGTTTGTCTATGAAACACCAGAGATGGGATACTGAAAGTAACACCAATCAGCTAAGTCACAAACTTTATATTTGTATTAATTATATATATATATATATATATATATATATATATATATTAATAATAAAGATACATATTATCCCTCACTGATAGCATGACTCAAAGTTTCATGCACAATGCAATGTGCTGATTATGAACTGGCCATTATGTAATTTGAATTTTAATATAACTGGTTATTATAATGTTGGCGTAGTTGTATATTATGCTGGGATTATGGTTTATTAATTTAAAAATATATTTGGCAATTAAAATAAGCAGGATTTATATATGTATGTAAGAAAAAAAAATTAAAAACTTTATTTTTGAGTTGTGAATATTCATTTCTTAATTTTTAAAACTTTTTTTAATTAAAAGGGAGATTACTTGTTCTTATATGAAAAAAACATTAATTTATTTTCAAAATAAATAGTAATTTACATTAAAAATAAACTATAATTTACATTAAAAATTAATCTGGATCAACATATTTCAGCAGATATTTATTTTTATGCCTACATGTAATCATCAATTCATTTCTCTTGTTTAATAAGCTCAGATTATTTGCATTTGTTTCCTTTTCTGTTAGTAGATTTGGCTCTTTCTATAATATCCCAGTTAATAGATGGGGAATTACCATTATTTTTTAATAGCCAGAAATATTTAGAGAGAGCAGTACTGTTTCTGTATTTTATATTACCTAAAGTCATTCAATGATAGTAGAGATGAAATTTCCAAGGATTATCAGTGGAACCAAAATAAAATTTAAAATTGTTACAGGAATGTATGTTTGCTCAGTATACAATATTATCGGTAATATTGTATACAAATCAAGCATATGTTGCTGAAGATTGTGTTATGCATGAAATTTCTGAGTTGTGCCAGCAGCAAAGTGTAATATGTATATTTAACAATATATACTTAATAGCTCTGTTATAGTACATTGAGCACTGTTTTATTAACACCAGCACTATATGTGCAATATATTATAATTATATTTATATATAATATATATATTTTGTATATTCCATTCTTTATATATATATATATATATATATATATATATATAATGTAAGGTTTGGTTTATTTTGTTTTATGGCATATCAACCTCAATGGATTATTTAATGCCGACAACATTTTTATTGCTGGTAATATTTTGTTTTGTCAAAAATCTGTTTCTGGCAATATTTTTCCTTCAAAATTGTATTGCTGGTAATAATTTTTTTTGAAAAAGTATTGCTGGTGTCAAACAATCACGTGGTCAAGATAAACACTCAGTTGTGGAGCAAGCTGAGTGAAGAATGATTCAACATTGAGGAAGAGTTATTTATGGTGCAATGGAGCATCTCATTATGCTAAAGTGGGATAGTCCATTGCTTGGGCTGTGATTGGCTGCTGGTACCTGAGTGGAAGTATTTCTATATAAATACCAGCTTAATTTCAGTTAGTTTGCAGGGTTTGTATTAAGTTACAACCTGCTTTATTTTTGTCTGCCAGCTGGACGCTAGCTGGAACTCTTACACCGGTAAGTGTCGTTTATTGTAT
>CAHIKZ030000983.1:47500-430000 GCA_903632075.3 Acanthosepion pharaonis | reverse complement strand
TCAAAGTCTCTATGTAGTCTTAACTAGTTAACTAGTCCTAACTGGTACATATGGGTACCATGCTGGAAAATTCATCAGAAGTATTACCATGGAAGTATTTATAGAAAAGACACAGGGAAGATACATTATATTAGAGGAAAAGTAACAAAAGTCAAGATGCCAGGTTAGAACCAATAACATTGCAGATTCTTATTTGGATTTCATCAAGAATCTCTAAATATTTATGAGAAAACATTTGATTAAATTTTTGATTTAAATGAACATTTTTTAAAATATACATCATTAAAAAATTTAAGTGTGTCTCAAATATGAGCCGAGTTAAAAAATGAAATCCTTCTTTTTCAGACTATAAGGGTCTGGCACTTAACCAATTTATTGGGAAACAGAAGCTAGAGAATCAGATAAAGCAGATACATTGCTACAGAAAAGCACAGAGAAAATCTATATTCGTAGGCATTTGCATACGATAGTGCACTGCCAACTTCAAGTCAGTATTCAGCAAGCCATAGCTGGAGACATTTTTCAGCAGGTGGTTGGCACAATTTAAACAATACACACTTACACTCAAAAATGAAAATTCAAACTGACAGTCTAAAAATATAAGAGAGAAGAATTATGTGCTTGTGAAGAATTGACATTGATGAAAATTATTTTCCAATGCATTTTGTATTCATTTGTTCATTTTTATGGTAATCATCAATTGATACTGATGAACTTCATCCTAAATTCAGGTTCTGAAAGTTTACATTATTTAGATGCAGACTATTGTCCTCATCTTTGTTGTTGTTATCACAATGTTTAAAGCTGTTGGGTGTTCTGATCTTCATCAAGTGTATTTTGATCCAGATTAGCTTATAGGGAACAATAGCACAATTGATTAAAGCACAGGTTCATGAAAAAGAAAGAGAAAGCTTCAATGAATTTAGTCAAGCATGACAAGCAGCAGCAGCACTAATAAGCAGGTAGGTTAAGTTTAAGACTCCAAGTACCCCACAGAGAATTGTTCCATGGGACAATAGCCTAATGGAGTAAAGCATTATGTGTGAATTTGGTGATATAGTAATTGGGAGTTCAATCCCAAACACAAGTGTGTACTTGGATTCAGTGGAATCAAAGCAAGCAATAAGTGAGTAACACCAAAAATAAGAACTAGATGAGATATCCCTAGAGAGGGGCAGTGAAACTAGAACAATCTACCCTTGTAGATTAATTAAATGGTTCACTTCAAAATTCCTTGGATGAAGGTCAGAGGGTACAATGGCTGAAATGTTGTGATATTGATTTGTTTAATGGCATATCAACACCTTACGGGTCATTTAATGCTTGGAAGCTTTGGAGTAATAAACATATGTTATTCTGCTTTCACAATTGAATACATGGTAGATGATACTCAGCTTTTATGCATAAATATGTTTGAGTAGACATAAATACCAGAGGCAGTGATATGCATGTTTTATGTTGTAGTTTGTTGAAGTTATATTTTGGAATATATAAAAAAGCAACAATAATAAGATGGAATAAAACCGGTAATGATGTAATAATAATAATAGTCATAATAATGAAGAGTGTATTGAACCAGAGTGTTAGGTTAAAAAGCAAAAAAGAATAAGATGGAATAAAACTAGTAATAATCATCAGTGTACCAACCACTGAGAGTTGGGATAAAAAGCAACAATAATAACATAGAATAAATCTAATAATAAAATAATAGTAATAATGAAGAATGTATAGAGCCAGAGTGTTACAATAAAAAGCAACAATAATAATATGCAATAAAACTCATAATAAAATAATAATAATTATGAGTGTACCAACCCTTAGTGTTAGGATAAAAAGCAATAATAATAACTTGGAATAAAACTAGTAATAAAATAATAGTAATAATAATAGTAGTAATAACAAAGAGTGTATTGAATGAAACTGTTGGGATAAAACGCAATAATAATAAGATAGAATAAAACTAGTAATAAAATAATAATAATACTAATCATGAGTGTATCAATCTTGAATGTTAGGATAAAAAGCAATAATAATAACTTGGAATAAAACTAGTAATAAAATAATAGTAATAATAATAGTAGTAATAACAAAGAGTGTATTGAATGAAACTGTTGGGATAAAAAGCAATAATAATAACTTGGAATAAAACTAGTAATAAAATAATAATAATACTAATCATGAGTGTATCAATCTTGAATGTTAGGATAAAAAGCAATAATAATAACTTGGAATAAAACTAGTAATAAAATAATAGTAATAATAATAGTAGTAATAACAAAGAGTGTATTGAATGAAACTGTTGGGATAAAAAGCAATAATAATAACTTGGAATAAAACTAGTAATAAAATAATAATAATACTAATCATGAGTGTATCAATCTTGAATGTTAGGATAAAAAGCAATAATAATAACTTGGAATAATAATAGTTGTAATAATGAAGAGTGTATTGAATGAAAGCGTTTGAATAAAAAGTAACACTAATAAGATGCAGTAATAAAATAATAGTAGTAACAAAGAATGCATTTAGCCAGGGTTTTATGCATATATCAAAATAAACATTGTTGAAACAATAAAGTAGTCACATACCCTGTTTTTCAGGAGAAGGCTACCAGCGACTGATGACACATTACAATAGATATATAGAAATGTACCTACTTCTTCAACTAAGTAGATTGGAGTCATGTCAGTGCCGCCTCCAAACCACCATTGGACAGAACCATCAGGATTGATCGTCTCAAAGTATCTATAGTTGAAGTGGATAATTGGTACGTGAGGACTTTTCTAGAAAATGACAAAAAAAAAAAAAGAATAATATTAAGAAAAGAACAATTCACACTCACACCTCCTCTGTCCAGATCATCCGTCCAGATGACAAAGGAGATTTAGGTAAAATGGATTTAGGTCATCAAAATTTGATTAACAAGTAAGAATAGTCCCCAATGTAATTCATATTTTGATATTTATTTTCATCATCATCATCACATAATATTATGAAAAAAATATTTTCTCAGCCTGCAATGAAATTTGATTAACAAGCAAGAAGAGTGAGTAATATAGTTTATATCTCAATATTTATTTTCATCATCGTCAGATTATAATACAAAAAATATTTTGTAAGACTACAAAGAAATTTGATTAACAGCAATTATATTGGGTAATATAGTTTATATTTCAATGTTTATTTTCATCCCCATCATCAGATTATATTATGAAAAATACTATTTTATCAGCCTGCAAAGTAAGAAATTTGATAAACAAGCAAAGTAATTCTTTATTCACTTCTGAACACCATCAAATTAACATCAGCCAAAGCAAGGGTATGTGGTTTCTGGTCTTTCTTCAAACACTTGACAATCTTGTGTGTGTGTGTGTATATATATATATATATATATATATATATATATATATAGAAAGAGAGAGAGAGAATGAGAGATGAAAAGACAAGAGGAAGACTATACTTAGATTAGCTGACATATTTTGTCATTTGACGGACTTTATCAAGGCAAATGTCAGTTGAATGATGAAACACATTCGCTAAACTAAGTATCGTTTTCATTTTGTCTTTTCTACAAACTTGCATCAATGAAAAGTGCAGATAAAAAAGAACAATCAAGAAGTATAGAGAGACAATTGCTGATACTCTCTGATGAGTGGATGGAGTGATACCCAGAGTGTCTGTTTATGAAACTCTTGAGTCAGGATACTGAAGGTAACATGAATCAGTTAAGTGACAAACCTTTTACTTGTATTAATTTTCTCTCTCTCTCTATATATATATATATGCATACAGAAACAATCTTATATAAGACCAAATAGAATTAGTATACATAAACATGCAAGCTACTTGACAAGACTAAAGACCATTTTTCCTGTGAAAGCAAAGGCATCAGGGCAAAGGAGCTGTCACTGGTCCTGCTTCTCATCTATACCAATGTTTGAGTGAGGCCGACTTGAACATCGAGATCACCTGCATGTAAATATTAAAGAATGTTGGCAGCATGCTGCTCCTCTCAAGGATAGCCTTACTTGCCACCATGGCTTTGTCATATGTGGTAAAGAAGACCTTGATGTCTATTCATTGAAACATGTGGCAATTGATCCTCAAACACTTAAAAAAAAAATGGCTCAACCACAGGCTCTATCTGCCTATAAGTTTGCAAAACACCTGCAGGGCTTGGAAGACATATGCATGTCCTTAAAGTTGAGCACCTCTTTATTTTATTGATCCCTCATTTGTCATCCATGACAAGAGAGTCCACCATATATATATATATATATATATATATATATATATGATAAGCAAATATAAATGGATATAAATCCGACAGAATGAAGAAAATATCTGGAAAAACAAAATAAAAATCCTTAAAATGCGATTATGTTGTTTTAAATATGAATGAAATGTCGACGTCTGACGTTTCAGTTTAATAACCTTCTTCAGGACAATATTCATTAAAATACAATTAACATAATCAGTATAACACGACGAAAACGATGGACATAAAAACAAGTCTTATCCAAAACAGATAAATGAAAATTTTAAATGATCAGCTTTCCGTTTGAGCGTGGTCACGTTGTCGTCAAATGGGCAACGCTTTCACAACGTATTCTTAAAAATTTTATAAATCTGATTCCGATGGAAAGATTTTTCATATATACAGTTTGTTAGAAAATCTTTTCTGTTCTTGTAGGAATGCGCGGAGACTAGTAGATTCCTGTATCTTCGGATAAGCATGCAGTCCTCCATGTAATAAAATGTAATATATATATATATATATATATATATATACACACACATATGTGTGTGCGTGTGTGTGTATGATAAAATATACTTTTAGGGTATGCTATATTTATGGGTTAAAGTGCTCAATATCAGAGACAGAGTGTATGTAAATATAAATATAAAAGAGGACATTGAAGTCAACACTCAGAGGTGACAATCTTTTGCATGCTAAAAGAAACAGAGTGTTGCGTGGGGTGTTAACTTCAATGTCCACTATATTTATATTTATACCCTCTGAAGTGACAAATTTTACTTACATTAATCTTCATATATATATATATATATATATATATATATATATATATATATACACACACATACACACAGGGTGTGATGAGTAAATTGTTGGCATTTTATATTTTTAATTTTGCATATGCATGTTGTTTGTTTTTGATTTTGTCAGAGGCACAATATAATAGGGTCAGTTGGGCACCATCTGTGAGAAAAAGAGCACCATGACACAATTCCCTCCACCAGAAATTTGGAAACGGTTGACTGTGCTGCTTGGCATTTCCACTGAAAGCTCTAATACAAACATGCTTGGGTGTCAATCTGAGGACAGTGTAGAGGAATCGAAAAAAAATGGATAATATATCCAGTCAACATCTTAATTGTTTGGAGTGATCACTAGTGATGGTGATGCTATGCCTCCATTTATTTTCCCACTAGGATGTCAGTGTTATTTACATTTTTGTATAATTTAGACCACAACTTATCCAGCACACCCTATATATATATATATATATATATATATATATATATGATTAATGTATATTTGGGTAGCAACTTTTCTTTTAAACATCTTTCCTTAAATATGATGGACAAGGAAAATTTTATCAATTTTTTATTTAGTTTTTCTAGTGTTCTTACATTTTTTTCTGTTTGGTGGGAGTGAGCAAGTACGAAAATTGTTCATAGTGTTGATTGCCCCCAAGCACCTTTGGTCACTTCTTTAGCCATTCTGAAGGAGTTTGATTTTTTCATGTTATTTTCATGTAGTTAGTTTCATTTTCATGACTGTGTAAATATATTATTTGTGAATTATAGTAACAGCAATTCTGAGCCATCGTGTGTTTGGCATGGCTGGAATTTGAGTGGGCAACGTTTTATTTTTAAATAACTTTCAGCATTAAGTTACCATAGTTAAATAAAGTCAGGTTGATGGTGGGGGAGAGTTGTTTGATGTACAAGGCCCTCTTATATAACCAGGTGTCTTCTGGAATTTGGTTTAGAAATGACTAGTGTTATCGACTAATATCTTTCCTTAGGGCTCTTATAGATTATAGGTTTGCTAAATGTTTTCTCTGCTAGGCAACAGGGGAAGAATCTAGTCAAGGAGGTGGTTGTATGTCCAATATAGGTAATTGATTTATGACAAGAAACACAATCTTGTATTGGGCGGTGAAATTGATACACTATATTGCTCATCACCAGTTTAGATTTGGTGGGGTTACTTTGATTATTAAATACATATATATATGAGTGGATCAGTAAGTCTTTAGCTTACCAATAGTAATTAGTTGTTAATTTTTAAGATTATCTTGAGACTTTCTCTATTTCAATCATTTAATTTTTTTTTTTATTTCTTAACCACTTCACTCCAAGCAAGGTGAGAAAGCCACTAAGATGCAAAGGTTTACTGAAAATGTAAGAAACTGAGAAAACATTGAGGAAAGAGAGGAGATTAAATGACCAGGATTCAAAGAAACAGAAGACGGCGATTTATGTTGCATAGAAATTTTTGAAGATCATAGTTGACAGGAAAAGAAAAAGCTGGAAGAGAGTTCCACATGTGAGACATGTGAGAGAAGAAACCATTGCTGTCTGCATAAAATTTGCACTTGTTTTATTTTGATGATTCTGATGATTTAGGAAAATTAAGTCAGCAAATTTTAGTGACTCATTTATTCTCTGTTTATGTTTATTCCTTATCAATTGATTTTCCAGAAAATAATTTAAGGACATGCTGTATTTTAGATGAAATTGTATCTTCTTATCTCATTTCTTTTCCAATATTTATTTTAAGATTTTTCGGTAGTCAAATTATTGTCGTTCCATTATAAAATAATCCTTACTTTTACATAAAAGATCTATAAATACATAAATACATTGTAAAGAAAAAAAGATATGCTGCTCTCATAACTTAATCATATTTTGAAATAAATAACAAAAAGGAGGTTCAGAAAATAAATTAAAAGCCTGAAATTATAAATTTTAAGGGTCAAAAATCAATCTCGAAAATCCAACGTCAAAAGAGTTAAAAAAAAAAATTCCTATCACAACTTGCAATACACATCTTTATTCACAAAATGCCAGTAATCTCTTGGTCCAAAGTACCAAATTTATTTATTGGGGGTAAGAAATGTGATTGGTTGAGACTGGTATTGAAGTGCAAAAATTACCATATTCAAAGGTTGACTAAAGGCTTGATATTCCTTTTTCAAGGTAACATTTGGTTTTCTCAGTTGCCATTCTTATAACTATTTATAACATTCTGTAACAGAGAATCCGGTCAGTCCGATAAAAGACCCTTAGTTGGTTGTATGTGGTGCTTTAACCAGCAGGAGTTGTGTCTCCTTCCATAATGGGCTGTTGAGAGAAGACCTTCTAATTAGAGTAGGTGGCACTGACTATTTGCATATGAACAATACTGGACAGGTATTAGCCAATAGTCAGCATGGGTCTGGGAGAGAGAGCTACATAACACAAGTGTTTTTCTCAGTTGAGAGGAGCGCTTTCAATATGCAGACCTGCAAAAACCAGTCAAGATGAACCCACATTCTTATAACTTATTGTCGTGAGGGAAAATATTTCCCTACAAATTTGGTCTTGACCATTGGATGAAAGACATAAAAATACACCTACATCAAGAGGAGTAGCAGTAGCAGATTTTGCTGAAAACACACATTCATGGCTAAACATTGACTTCTCTAGTTTCTATTCTACATTGTTTCCCTATACCAAAAGGTAATAAACTTCTTAAATCAATTCTGATAACTCAGTTACAACACTTAAACAAAGATCTACATACATAAATATTTTCTAAAGTAATGGATTTTATCGCTTTAAACATTATTTTGTAGTGGATACTCTTTATTTTTTTACAGTAAAGTTCACTCAGTACAAGGTCGAGGGCAGTGGGGGGGGCATTCAAAGTAGAGGATTACGTTAAAGGGTAGTTTATATGGATAGAAAAGGAAGATAATGATTAACTCTAGACTTGAACAGGTTAAGATTTTACTGATCAGGGAAACATCATCTTGGGAGTTTGTTTCACAGAGTAGTTTGTGAGAAGAAGCTGTTTGAGTTGAGCTTACTTTTTGCCAATGAAATATAGATGGAATGTCAGTGATTTGCTACAAGTGACAAGGGGGGGGCGCGTTCCTAGCCATGAAGGTTAGACTTGTAGGAACCAAGGAATGTAGTTCGCCCTGCCACTTTCCATGGAAGTAGCGATAGAGCAGTAAGAGGCTTGCCATATCCACCTGTGAGAGTAGATACTCTGTTTATTTATTAAACAGAATATTTATTTATTTTTGTCTATTGGCCTGAATATTTGAGAAATCTTATTAAAGAAAAATATACACTCTCCAGAAGGATTCCAACCTGTGTCTCCCTGGGCAAATATGAGTATCCGCTAAATATAACATTTAAATATAATCCATCATTAACAAATAAAATATCCATTGCTTTTTTTTTGTTCATGTTTGGTTATGAAACTGAGCAGATATGGAAATTTCAAGAGTATAGCGAGAAGGATATTCCTTAAAGGCACTATTCAGCGTTTCTTGATTGGCAAATGTTCTTCATGGCTGAGTTGGTTAAAGCATGTCCGATATAATGATGGTTCCCTTTGCCCAGGGGGGATGCAGGTTCAAATCATGCTGGAGAGGGCATATTTGTCTTTAATAAAATTTTCTGAATATTCAGGATGGTACACGAAAATAAGTAAATATACCATTTAATAAATAACTGGAGCGTCTACTCAAATATGAGTATCCACTAAAAATAACATTTAAAAATTGATGAATTGATTTGTTCAGTGAATGCCATTTTTTGTTTTATTTTGACATTTTGGGCATCACCCATTTTTTGACAATGACATTTTGTCCCAAGTTTTCTTTTCCATTTTAGACTTGACCCATTTTTTTGTTTTTTTGCCATTTTGGCCTTGTCCTAATTTTTTTTCTATGTATGAGCAAAATAATGGAAACAGTTTAAACATGTATCTGGCTGCAAGAAAGAATTCTACTGCAATATATTTTACCCCCTTTATAAACTGTTGAAGTCATCTTATTGATTACATCTTGACTAAATTAAATAATTTGATTGTTTTACTTACAGGATGGATAACAGAACTCACTCCACAGGCAAAAAATGGCAGTTTTTTTCCTCCAGTGAGATTTTTGCCTCTGAAATGAGAAGAAAAAAGAAAATCTTTAGGATTAAGTTGTATCTTTTTCATAATATATTGTAGATGAAAGCTTTTAATGTCGTATTGAATCAAAAGGAATTAGGCCTTTACTCACCTGAATTTTATCCCCCACCCCCATCAGAAATTAAGTACTTCATTACCTAAGCTTTTGAAAATGACATTTCTTGAAAATGCATCATTTGCATTTTGAAATCTGTGAAAGTATCTGGGGTTTTCTTTAAGCTTGAAAAAGTAGTTTACTTGTACTGCTCTACTGAATAATATTTTCTCAATCAGAATACAAAGGCTACAACTTAGGATAACAGTCTCCACTATTTCCTCTTTAAAGAGAGAGTAAAGAAAGAGCTCTAGGGTAGATTAGGCTTTTTAGCAATCAATCTATGAGATGGAGGCACGGTGGAGTAATGGATAGTGGCTTGGATTGAAGAATCGGAGAGCCAAGTTCGAATTCCAGTCGAATCCATTACATTCACTTACGTGCTAATAACTTTGGGAAAGGTATGAATCCTCTTCTTCTCCCTCCAGCTATGGGTAAATAGCAGGACAGACTGGGTTCTATAGCCTTAGGAGAAGGAAAACTCTGAATTCAAACCTGCTCTTAGAGGAGGGTGAATGGAGTCTCTCTGAGCCTTGGTTGGCAATCCATTTAGTGTTGGTGTCACGATAAAAACACCCTTGATAGCCCTAGCGAAGCATCAAGAATTCTGCTATTTGACAAGATTATGAACTACACCAATCAAAGTATTGGTGAGTTCAATCTCGGCTGAGGCCGCAAGATGATGAGATGGAAATCTTTCCACATTTGGAGGGAGCTTGTTTGAATGGGAACACATGATCATTTAAAGGATGAAAAGGCCTGTCAGAAAACCAACTCTTCTTAAGAGTAGTGAAGTTGGGTATGTGACCAATCACCTTACCTTGTGGAAAAACTGGATTACAGAATCCTCACCAGAGGCCTTATGTGCCATGAGGCAACAGGCAAATAGCAAATGCCAATATATAAATTCAATATTTCGAATGGTCTTACCCTTTGAAAAATTAGTGTAACAATCTATTTACACTTACCCACCCCAGTTCTTTAGTCTTCTTGTATGTGCTGTGCCCCTTCACAATGTGGATGATGACGGCTCTCCACAACTTCCTATCCTCTAGCTCTAAGCAATGTTTAACCTCTATTTTTCGCAGTTCCTTTTCTGCCATCTATTCACACTTGCTAAGGAGTTTATTCAATATTCCCCCTACCCTTTTTGCCTTCACTATGTCCTGGAAGTGTCAAATTCTCTAAGCCTTCTTTCCTTATTATATATGCCAAAAATTTCAATTCTTTCTGATTGTAAGTGTTTATTTTGTTCCCATTTTCTTTAAAACTTCCTTGTTGCATGCATATTCTATCCATGCTATTCTCATCATCCTTCTGTAGGACCAAATCTATGATGCCACAAGCCTCCTCCTCTACATCTATGAAGAAACTGTCCAGCATTGACTGCCATAGAAGTGGATTGATATTACTTAGTAGTTGGGAATTATTTACTTTCCAAACAAATGTTCCTCTCTTAATACTTTGCTTAGCTTTTGATAGGCATATTTTGTTATTGCAATGTGTGTTAAGTTTCCTGTGTCACGTTTCCTATATGTTATAACACTCAATCTAAACAAATATCAATAATACAAAAGAAGGACACAGAGAAAAGATAGATAAAAATATACTGATGTAAATGTGCCCTGCCTTGTGGTTGAAATAGTTGTATATGTCACACTTGTACAAGAGGACAGTTTCAGGATAAAAAAAAAGCAACAAATTATTTAGCACTTATTATGATTAACCGTGTTATTTAGAACAATTATTTTGCTACTTATATAAGTGAATATAATGAACTCAATTGGCATTTGAACTTGCTCTCTGATTCCTCAATCTGAGCCGCCATCAATCACTCTACCATGCCTCCATGGAAATTAATAAACCTTTGTAAAATTGTAAATAATATTGCATTGTAATTTGTTCCCATATTTTTATAATCTTGTAGATATAAAATTAATCTTGTAAATAATCTAAAAACTAAATAGTGAGGGACATTTTTGTTATTAAAATGCAAAAAATTACGCATCACTTATTTCAATTAATGATGTCACTTAGAACGATTACTTCATTACTTATATAAATGTAAAAAAAACAGTCTTAATTGGCAATAATATAAGTGACAGATGGCTATAAAGAAGAATTCTTCATTAAGGCTAATTAGTTTAAATAATGCACTAACTATTGTTTGCGTCACGAGGCAGTAATTGTAAGTAAAATAATCCACTAAAATAAGTAACCAAGTAATCGTTTTAAGCTCTATGAATAATGATGCTTAAAAAAGAGTATGTTGATTTTCTGAGCAAGTATACCCTTGCTATTTGAAAGATTGGCACTACACAATCGTCCTGACTTTGTTTAACCTTGTGCTGTATTAAGCTTTCAATAGTAAAAGAGAATGACAGAAAGAAAACAACAAAATATGACTTCTGGAAAAGTGGCCTGCCTAGTGGCTGGGATAGTTGTGGAATTAGCACTAGTGTTCAAGACCAGGTAATAAACTAGGATTTTGAATTCTGATTATCAAGTCAAGCAGACAGGTTGGCTCTCCTCAGCTGAAATTTTGTCATGATACTATGTTCCTTGTTTTCTAGCTTGTCTGAAATCCTTCTCTGTCATTTCTGTCTTTAAGAACTCTGGTGAACCTTCTGAACCCTCAAATTATTGCAGTATTAATCTTCTACATCTTTTTAGCAAAGTATTAAGCATCTCACCTCACATGGCCTTCTTTTGGATAAATAATATGGCTTCTGTTTCTTCTGAACTAGTGCTGATGAGATAACAACTATTACTGAATTTGTCTATCAGGCTTAAGAATATAGAGGCTCAGGCTGATGCATTGGACAGGATTTCTCCACAAGCTCAAGGGCTATGATGTCCATGGATGAATATTTGGCTTAATCTAATCATTCCTGACAAGTCATGTAATGAAGGTCATATTGAACTGACATGCTTCTAGTTCATTTCATATTAATGTGGAGATCTCCCAGGAATCTATCCTTGTACATATGTTGTTTCTTATCTTCATCAATTCCCAACTAAGTATTTATGTGGATGACACAAGTATTTTCTCCTATCTTAGCAAGTGTGACAAAGCTAAACTGCTAGCTGCTCTCAAAAAGGACCTCAAATTAGTGGTTAACTGGGGCAAGGAATGGCTTGTTAATTTTAATGCCTCAAAAAAAAAAAAAAAAAAAAGAGATTTCATTTAATCAACACAGAGAACCTTTTCTGCCTGTCATCAGCATGGCTGATGCTAACCTCCAGGAGAGCAACTCACTGTGTCTTCTTGGGCTCACGTTTTCTATTATCATGATGTGGAGGTCTGTTAGGTCTGCTGTTCAGAAAGTTGATTCACTGTATTGTGCCAGATGATTTTTCTTGTCAGAATTCATTTTGCACATTTATAAATCTACCATTTGTCTGTAGATTGAATACTGCTGGCATATCTGGTCTGGTGCTCCTACTATATACAGGGTATCCAAAAAAATTGACATTTCATAGTTTAATAACATAGCCAATTCTCACTTAAATGATCTCAAATTTTAACAAAATGTATAAAAACTAAGTTGACTGTATGGACTTATTTCAATGAGAATCTATCAGGAAGATGGAGAGGGCATGCCAGGGATAATGACAATGTGCTGTTGGAATGGCTACCATGTTCAACTGACTTAACACCTTGTGATTTTTTTTTTATGGGGCTATACCCTCTCTCTTCCTACAAGTCTAGAGGAACTTAAGTGGAGAATCATTGAGGCATTGGAGAATGTTACACAAGACATGCTACAGCATGTTTGGCAGGATCTGGACTACCAACTTGATGTGTGTCGTGTCACACAGGTGGTGTATATATTGCACATTCGTGAAGCTTTGTGAAATCGGTTATAAAATCTACATCCCTTTGAATATCTTCTTTGATATTTTTATAAATAAATCTTTTATTGTTCAACATGAAGCCTACTTAATTTTGTTTGCTGGGGACATGGAGTTACTCAGATATTCACATTTTAAATGATGTCAATTTTTTTAGACACCCTGTATATTGAAATTCTTAATAAAATCCAGAGTAGGGTCAGTAATCTAATTGACCCTGACATGTCATCTTGACTTCAGTTATTTTCTCACTAATGTTATGTGACTTCCCTCTGTCTTTTCTACAAATATTTCTATGACAATTGTTCTGATAATCTTTCCTCCTTGGTATCTCAACTGCATGAATTTAAGCGTGCAACTAGATTGGCAATTAGGTCTCATTATTTTATTGTTGAAATAATTAGATGTAACTGTAAACACTATTCTAATAGTTTTTTCTCACACTTTTCACCTGTGGAATTATCTTCTAGTTTCTTGCTTCCCTGCTATCTACAATCATCGAAAATTTAAATGTGACACAAATCACTATCTCCTATCTTCCTGAAACCTGTTCTTTTATTGTCCTTTTTCCTCACTAAAGACTTCTCATTCTCTTTCACTCCCAGTAACCCCTTGCATCTTAGTGGTATTATCATTTTGTTTGGGGTGAAATAATTTGAAAAAAATTTGTGCTTAATAAGTGTGATTAAAATGAATAGGTAAGAGAAGATCCTGTTTAACTTGGATTCAAGTTAAATGTGTTGTTTGGATGATAGTCATGGGAGAGTGGTAACTGGTTAAACATAAGGTGGAATTGTTAAAATCTTTTTTCTTAGGTGGATTTCTTTGATGAGTTTATTTTCAATGATTTTTAACTGTTATTATTTCCTTCCATTTCTTACCTCACCGTAACATACAACCATATCAATAGAAACTTCCTCTTCTCATCCACTAGAAACCATTTTCTAAGATCTGAATTGACTGAATGAATTGATTTAATAGAGGAACTACAAAATCTTACATGTCTGGTGAGGATCCCAAAATATGGAAATGTTTCAAACCTCAACTTCAAATGCCTTGGTATATGGATCAATAATAATAAATTTAGCAAAGGCGAAAAGGAAACTAAGCATAGAACAGGCTGCACAAGAGACAGTTTTGCGCAATACCACAAATTGCTACAAAAACAAAACATTAACATGAAAAATGATGTTCTTAAATAGCTTCACCAGATTGAGACTTTCATGTGGATGTCATGCATAGCACCAAACCCATTCAGAAATATCTAATCTGTCAGTTGTATACAACTGTTAAAATCAATGGTTAAAAATGGCTTTCAGCGAGTGAAGCTTGTGTATTTTGGTGAAGACTATCTTTCTTTGGATAGCAGAATCACAAACAAAGAACTGTACCAGATAATGGAAATCATATCACTTGAATACTTTCAAAAGCAGCAACACCAAAAATGGATAGCAGATATAACTAGTTGAGAAAATAATTACTTTTTTTTTTACAATGATGTTCACCCTATACAAGACCCAAGAGTCACCCAAGGTAGAGGGTTACAGAGTAAGAGGCACCAACCCAAACAAGGTGATAATGCTACCAAGACACAAGGGGCAGCAGGAAGTGGAAGAGAAGGAAAAGACTTTAGAGGGAACTGGAAACCTAATCCTAAACAGGAAACAAGGGATAAAACTCTACTCCTACAAAAGACTAGAGAGGAGTGTGAACCGGATGATAGGTGAAACTATTGAAGAAAAATAAAATAAAATTAAAAAAATAGAAAATAATAAATAAATGAATAAATAGCAAACAGGGTTTGTTTGTTTGTTTGGTGGCATATCAACATCCATATGGGTCATTTAATGCCGAAATTTAATTTTCTTGGGAGCATTGGTAATTTCATTTATAACAAATATATTGCTAGCAATTTGTTTGTTTTTTTTCTTCAAAAATATATTGCTAGCAATTTGTTTGGTTTTTTTCTTCAAAAATATATTGCTAGCAATTTGTTTGGTTTTTTTCTTCAAAAATATATTGCTAGCAATTTGTTTGGTTTTTTTCTTCAAAAATATATTGCTAGCAATTTGTTTGGGTTTTTTCTTCAAAAATATATTGCTAGCAATTTGTTTGGGTTTTTTCTTCAAAAATATATTGCTTGTAATTTTACTGTAAACTGTGTTTTTATACTTTTATTATGTTTTGACTCCTGTTTGGAGGTTAAATATTTGCCTATAGTTGAGACCCTGACAGGTGCTACCACCCTGGGTTAGAGTGGACCTGGGAACAACAGCAATTAAGAGATGGTTAGACACTCTTCAAAACTTCCCAGTCAGAGGCTTTGTTGCCGGATGCAGTTTATCATCATACCCAGGATATAATAGTAAATAGAATTACAGTGTTTAAGGGAAGTATAGAATTACATTAGTCTATAAGATTGAAAAAACTAGCAATTGGGTGAAAAAGTGAGTTAACAATTTCAACTAATTTGCCTTTAATTAACAGTAGATATTAAGGTGGGCTACAATTAGTTAAGGCAGAAGTTTGTGTTGTAGACAAGAAGTCATAGGGATTTGACTTCATTCTGAGCACATCAGCAACAACACATAGGGCACATAATGAGGAGAAAAGGGCTGAGAACACCATCAAATGAACATACAGGTAACATCACGTTGGGCACATGATGAGAAGAAAAGGGTAGAGAACATTATAGGCTGACTATATGAGCAACATCAATGTCCAAAGCAAATGTAAACAAAGAAAACTTACATGGAGCCTCAGAAAAAAATAATTGAAATTTTTATGGCACATCATGAGGAAAGGGGACCTAAACAAATTGACAGTCACACAACATATGGAAGGCAAGAGGCTCTGAGCAAAGCAGTACATAATTTACCTAAACGAGTTTATGTAAATGGTTGTCAGAACAGGGATTAGGTAAGATAACACAGAGACAAATAAAAGAATGGAATTAAGAAGACAGAAGATAACGATTGAAAATTGCATTTTAATTTTGGTAGGTCAATATTGACTGGAATGCAAGAAGTTGGAAGATAATTCCACAAGTCAGATTGGTTGATTGATTCTTTTTCTGTGGCTTATCAACCCTTCTACATGCGAGAATTACAAGAGAAGAAACTGTTAGCAGAAAACATACATTTACATCTTGCCATTTAAACTGCAAAATGATGACATCTTACCATAAATGAATGTCTGGACTTATGTCACTCTCAACATTTAGTCACAGTATTAAATAATCATTTTTTCACCCTCATCCTAAAGGAACATGACACATAAAAAGAGAAGAAATAAATGTCTTTTAAGAGCATTTGTTTTTGTTTTTAAATTATATTTTTCCTGAATTTTTTGAAGGGGAACTTTTGACCTTTTGGAATTCTGATCTTTAGGGATTTAAGAATATGTAATTCAGGATTGTCTCTTTCAGGATTACAATTTTTCCTTCCATTGAGGTAGGCAGGGGATCCATGTTAGATTTGTGCTAGTGCCAGCCTACAAAGATTCCAACTTCTCAGTCAAACAAAAGGCAAGTCTACCACTGATAATCAATAGAACAATTTGATCTTGAATCAAACATTTTATCACAAAGCTTTTACCTCTGATCAGTTGCATGTAATATCTAATGATTATTGCACTGAACAGATATTTACTGCTGTCTGGCACAATGTCATAATCTCAGGGAGAATCAAACGTACTACTTTTATGATATGTCTTAACACACCATGACTATATGACTAGAATCAAGCAACATTTAGGAAGAATGTCAGATTAGCAGTAATTTTTTGGGGACTTATATACCATGATAAACTCAAAGAAAATCAAGAACGTGTGTGTGTGTGTGTGTGTCTGTATATATATATATATATATATATATATATATATATATATATATATATTTAGGCAACATATGTTCATTCAAACATGTTTGGTTGAATAATCTAGACATATTATGTCTATTTATTTTGATTTTAATCATTTCAAATTCATGCTGGCATTAAACTCATTAAGGAAAGTGGAAAAAGAAGAAATATATATATTCATTTCATGACATCATTATCAAAGAGGCTTACATTACACGTGGCAGATTCAAGTTTTATAGCCTGACATTTAAAGGAACATTCCTCTCCACATTCATGATTTAGTGAAATATTAATTGGCAATACAAAATAAAAACAGAAACTTCAAATTCTTGAAGCCTTCTATATAAAAGGTTACAACGCTAAATAAGATTAATTATGAGTATAGCAACAATGTTTTAAAATATAATAGCAAGGTTTTAAAATACTTAATTTTAATTTTTTCAATAAATTACAATTATAACAGAAATGTTTTAAAATACATAATTGTAATTTTTAAAATTTTTTTTACAAATATAGATTAAGTTATTTCACTTGATGACATTAATTTTTTAACCAACAGAGAGCATTTCATGCACATTTACAAAAAAAGTTCACAACTATCTATTACATTAATTTTTGTCTTACCAATTCATTCCTGAAGATGATCTTGGATAAGATTTAAAGTACTTGGGAAAATAAAAGGAATGAAAAAAACTATAGCGTCTTCTTTAATGAGTTTAAGGGCAACAGTACGAAAATGATCCATGAATTTGAAAGGATTAAAATAAGATTAAATAGATATATGTATAGATTATTCAACCATATATATATATATATATATATATATATATATATACATACACACACATGTATATGTATGTGTATATATATATATATATATATATATATATATATACACACACACACACACACAGAGAGAGAGAGAGAGCAATGGATAAATTGTTGACTAAATTATGCAAAAATGAAAATAACACTGGCATCTCATTTTAACAGAGATATTAAAATTACACAAAAATATCTTGAAATACTAAAGAGTAAATTTATTCAATAAAAAATAGCCATTGGTTTCAAGCACAGCCTTTGGACGACTTCGTAATCTCCTGCATCTGTTCTCGATGGTCTCCTTGTTTAAGTTGGTGAATGCTGCCATAATCCTTGACTTCAGTTCATCTTTGGTGTTACAAGGAGTTTTGTTGGTCTCTCGCTCAACTGTGCCCCACACATAATCAAGCAATCTGAGGAGTTAGGTGGCTGGTATTAAGGTGTGATGTGGTTGCAGAAATTGTCTGACAGCCATGACTGTGTTCTCTGTGGCATGGTGCAGAGTCCTGTTGCCAGACATTGGGTCTTCCAGCAGCCCACCTCTTGACACAGGGCAGCACTACCTCCTCAAGGCATTTAATGTAGGCCTCCATGTTGAGTTATAGGAAGATGAATGAAGGCATAACATTGCCATCACTCCAAACACCATAATACTGACTGGATATATCATCCAACTCTTTCCAAATCCTCTGCAGTGTCCTAATAACTGACACCCAAACACTTTGAAATGTTCATATTGGAGCTCCTTGTGCGAATGCCAAGCAGTAGAGCATGGCATTTCTAAATTTCTGGCAGAGTGAATTGTGTCATGATGATATTTTTCTCACAAATAGTGCTCAACTGACCCTTCTATACACTGTAGTTGACAAAATTAAAAACAGACAATGTGCATGCACAAAATTAAAAATATAAAATTTTGACAATTTATCCATTGCACCCTTTATATATATATATATATATATATATATATATATATATATAAAAGTCAACACTTAGAGGTGACAGGCTGTTTAATGCTAGACACAATAGTCAGGCCATGAGTGTTGTTTCAATGTTCACTTTTATATTTACACATGCTCTATCTCTGATATTGAGCACTTTATCCCATAAATATAGCACACCTTAAGAGCATATATATATATATATATATATATATATATATGTGTGTGTGTGTGTGTGTGTATAATAATATGTATATGAAACAATTTTCTCACTTTCTGTACTGAAATTATTGACTTTCTCTCTTTCTGAGAGAAAGTGTTGTTTCTGCATAAAAAGAGAGAGAGTAAATCATTTCATATGCAGAAAGAGAGAGAGAGTAAATAGTGTCAACATAAAAAGCAAGAAAATTAATCATTTCAGTATAGAAAAAGAGAGAGAGAGAGTCAATTGTTTCAGTGTAGAAAAAGAAATGAGTTGATCATTTTGATAAAGAAAGTGAGAGAGTCTATCATTTCAGTACAGAAAGGGAGAGAGAGAGAGAGTCAATTGTTTTGGTATAGAAAGAGAGAGAGATTCAATCTTTTCAGTATAGAAAGTGTGAGAATCAATCACTTCAGATTAGATATGGAATCAGTGGTTTGTATGCAAAAGAAAACACTCTTTTAGCTGATTCATGAGGATTTTTGAAAGAAAGACAAATGGCAGAAAGTCTGTTCAAGATGGCTATAAATTAACTTAATAGAAATATATTTCTCTTGGTACCTCCACTAATTTGCTGAAAAAAAAAGCATGCTATGATGAAAAAATCCTCCAAACTTGATAAAAACTAAGTCTTATTGTCAAAATCTTTATCTTATTAAGAGGAAAGACCAAAGTATTTTTTGGTTATTTAATTATATTTTTCAATCCTTTTTAGCATGTTCAAAATTTTGGTTAAAAATCTTGTTTTTTTTCTTGTTTTTAAAGTTTGATAACTATAGTAAATTTAAAGTCAAATATCTAAAATCCAATGAATATTAAATTATGGAGAATATTTTCCTAAATTTTTAAGATTACTGAATACTTGAAAATTATATAAAAAAAGTCACTCACATTATTATATCTTTCAGTTATCTTTAATGGATGTATCCACCATCAATAAATAACGATCAGTCAACAAACTGTCAACACGTTCAATAAACAGCTACTGCAGTGTTAAAAAATGTATTTCTGTAATATTTTAAGCTTAAAATATTTGTTTCTAATTTTTTTTTTTTATTATTCAGTTGAGCTAGTTTGAACATTCATGGATCTATAACACCAATCAATACAGTCCTGCATCAAGGTTGGAAGATCATTAGAGAAGGATTCTGTGTCATACCAGAGTTGGTCAATGCCAACCCATCTTGCTCAATGACTAGGTGTCCATAACCATAGATCACTCACAAGTTCTTGTTTTGCTCAACATTATCCTGCAGAGGATATTCTGCATTTGTGCAAGATTGTAGAAATATCAGGGATGGGTCCATAGAGCTGTGATTTAGTTGGATGTTGTTCCCAAGACATTTTAAGTATAGATCTCAGCATCCTAGTTCCATCAAGCTTAGACTCTAGGGCTTTAGTTAACACCACCTTTACAGTGGCTCAAAAGAATCTCCACTTGAGATTGTCTGGTAGATCAGATTTACAGATTACATTCATTTTATTCAAGGTAGCCCAGGCTATGTGAATTTTCACATCCTTTTCACTAGATGTTGGACTCTATGTCAATGCCTCTAAAACTAAATTTGTAGTCTTCAACCAGCCAAAGCTCAATACAATCTGTCTCAGGTGAATCAATAAAATCTGTTGAGTCTTTTATATATCTAGGAAGTGAGATAAATTCTACTGAAATGAATGAAACTTTACATCAGTTAATATTCCTCAAATAAAGTATCAGAAAATTAGAATTAAAATTAAAAGAGTTCCTTCGAGTCAATAATAACTTCAGGCAAACAAGTTGACTAATATCAGAAATAATTCTATATCTTTAACCATTAACACACTGCAGGTGACAATAATTGCCATAGAGTTCTCTCCCTTTGCTACTTTAGGTGCATTCTGTCACCTTGAGACGGTTGCTATAAATAAACTTGTCAACTGTTATTTCTGGTCTTTTAAGCTGGGAATCACCTACTACTAACAAGGCTAAACTTCCATTTTTCAACACCATTTTGAATTGTTCTAGACTCTACATGAGGTGTAACATCAATTAAGCCCACGTTGGCTGCGTTGATATCCAACAAAGCCTTTATTCAGGAGTTTTCTTTGATTAGAACTCTGAAAATGATTCTGATTTTACTTGAGTGGATATTGATGGTGAAGTGGTCAAAGATGATAACCATGCTAGTGACATGGAGAAAAGTGATGATGACCACTAGCGGCTACTATCATCCATGCCTGACTAATTTTATGGAAGCACTGGCAACCATCGATATACCTGATAGCCTTTCTGAAGGTGAATTATTTTGTCTATTTATAAACGACAAAATAATAACTTTATTCATCAACGAGACAAATAAATATGAATCAGGTGAAAGAAAGAGCAAACGAATGCTCGTGTCTTCACATGAGGAAACATGTCACTTTTTTGACAAAATGAAAGCCTTTTTAGGGATTTTGCTTCTTATTCCACCCCCAGAAGTCCACAAAGAATAATAAAAGTTAAAGTACATTGAATTATTTATGTATTTTTTAATATATTTGTTTTTTATTTTGCATTTCAATTTTTTTATTTTCAACATCAAAACATTTTTTTTTCTCAATTAATCAATAAAGGGCCTTGCTAGAAGATAATGCTGAAATCCACTTGGGCATCTGGTTAAAGTGAGGCCCAGGGGACAATGAGGGGGGGGACTGCAGTGACATCCATGAATCAACCAAGGCTGGCATTTCTGGGCAAACACCATCAAGCTAGTTGCAGATAATAATTTTATGGCTATAAGTAGTAGAAGAAGAGAGTAAGGAAATGATTCTAAGTCACTTGTTGATAGGAGCAGGTGCGGTGCATATCGGTAAAGAAATAAAATCTTGTTGGATACAATCCAGAATTTGGATGATAGTAGAATTTGATCAAGAATTTTGGTTAAGATAACAGTTTGGTCAAGTACACCCCTCCACACCAAATAACAAGGAAGGAATTATAATTATCCAAGAAATCTGGAAAATATCAAAAAACTTTTTCTGAAAAAGGACATTTCCAATGATGTGAAGTTGGGGCAGGTGAATGTTTGCTAGTTATGCCCCCCAGTTGAAGGAGCCCAATTGGTGAACAAAAGAGAGTGGGTGTAAATAGATTATGCCCATTGAGGGGTGTTGGTATAAGGTATGAATAAGAGAAGGGAGGAGTAAGTGGGGGCAGGTTGACACCTTGCAATTTCTACACTCTGGAGGAAGGATTCACCAAATTTGGACATGCAAATTGCTTCCCAGGACACCATCAGCAGCGAGTTCCACTTGGATATTTTGAAGATCTTGGAAACTGAGATCACATCAGACCCCCACTCTGATGTTGGTTGAGCGTCCATCAAAGTGTTAGATCAGAGGGGAATTGCAGATTAGCAGCTGAGATGTGCTTCCATTACACCAAAGGAGGCAATCACTTTGCTAATCCACATGTGACTTGCTGCCATGGAGAACTCTGACTCATGCCTTGTTCCAGACTACATAGAGTGCCCTAATGAAAAAATTGGAAGTCTCTATGTAATGCCAGAGAGAGAGAGAGAGAGCGTGGGAGATGAGTGCTTCATCAGCATTCCATGATTTGCTGCCTGAAGAACTCTCTGACTTAAAGCTTCAAACCCTGACTCCAAATGGAACAAAGAACAAAATGTAATGAAATTAGACTCCGAGAAATGCTATAATATCATCCTAGCTGAACAACAATTAATCCAGTAAATATCTGGTGACGATTCAATCCTTGCCGACCTTGTCATCAATAGAAACACAACATAGGACATTAGAGGCTTGATCAAAGTGACCAAGTCCATGGTTAGCTGCAAGATTTAATTGCAGACACACTGGTGATCAAGGATAGGATGGCATGTAGCAAGGATGTCCTGTAGCATTATATTAGTAGAATTGTAAGTCTCCATGCTGCCTTTGGAGGCATTAAATTTTTGAATAAATTCCAATTGTTGTAAGAACTCCACCCATACTTCCAGATTCATAATGTGAGCTTGAAGCCACTCTAGAATTTTACGCTTGTATGAAATGTCAAACATTCCTTCAATCAGACTTAGCAAAATTAGCTTCTCTTTGATAGACGTTTGTTCCAAACCCATTCTTTCAAACTCACAATATCTTGACACATGTTTCAATTGTTGCACATATTGCATAATAGTTTTGTCCTGTCTCTGTCTACTTTTGAAAAATTTAGTTCTTTCTAATATGACCAATCTTTTTTTTTTGTTGTACATTTGCTTTTATGATGGCAGCAATTTCTTCATATGCTAAATCTTCCAACACTTTGGGATTGACCATGACAGAAATTTTTTATGACCTCAAACACCACTGAAGCCCAAAATACATCTGTAACATCATTTTCTCCTTCACTAGCTTTGGTGTCCTTTAACTTTTTTATTCTCACCAATGTTTTGAAACACTTAAGCCAGGTTTCTACATATTCAGGATCCTCCATTGTGGTTAAGTAACTGATCAATGATGGCATATTGTTATGACAGGTATTCTCTCTGACAGATTTAGTCTTGTCGAGAAAAGATAACTCTCCTGTAGGTATAGCGATACTGCCTTTTACATTTTATCTAATTTACATATCACTACACAGTTGTATCAGTATAGGAAGAGATACTCAATCATTTCAGTATAGAAAGAGAGAGAGAGGCAATCGTATGAGTATAGAAAGAGAGAGAGAGGCAATGGTATCAGTATAGAAAGAGAGAGGCAATCATATCAGTATAGAAAGAGAGAGAGGCAATCGTATCAGTATAGAGAGAGAGAGAGGTAATCGTATCAGTATAGAGAGAGAGAGAGGTAATCGTATCAGTATAGAGAGAGAGAGAGGTAATCGTATCAGTATAAAGAGAGAGAGAGAAGCAATCGTATCAATATAGAGAGAGAGAGGTAATCGTATCAGTATAGAAAGTGAGAGTCAAACATTTCCGCATTGAAAGAGGGAGAGACAATACTGAAGTTAAATGAGAGTAAGTAAGTAAAGATTATTTACAGTACACTATTTATATTCAGACTATTGTCCTCATCTTTGTTGCTATTACATTGTTTCAGTCATTGTGCCTTCCAGCCTTCATCAGGTGTATATTGATCCATGTAACTTACAAGGAATACAGAACTATTATTATTATTAAATCTATGGGGGTAGACTGTTCTCATCCTGCTGCCCATGTCTACGGATATTTCATCTTGTTCTTATTTTTAGTACTGCTCAGTTATTGCTTGCCTTGTTTCCACTGAGTCCAAGTACATACTGCCCGGCCAAGTGATTCAACTCACAATTACTATATCACCAAATTCACAAACCAACACTTTAATCTACTCAAATATTGTCCCATAAAAATAAGAACCAGACTAGATATCTATTGATATGGGCAGTGGAATGAGAAGAGTCTATCCCCATAGATTAAATAAAGGGTTCAGTTTGTAATTTCCTGTAGGTTGCCCAGATTGATATACACCTGATGTAGGCCGGAAGTCACAATGGGTAAAATGTTATAAACAACAGCAAAGATGAAAACAGTAGTCCATGTATTATAAATAGTGTAAATAATAACTTCTCATGTTAGAAATTCAGACAGAATTTTCTGTTATGTGTAGAATATTCTTTTCATTTAATAATACAAAACCAAGGGGAATATTATAAGAGGCACATTGTTACTTAAATTCATCATCTCTTGACAATAAATGATTATATATTGTAGACTCATAGACTGTGTCTGGCAATACAGGTGTCCACTCACCAGAAGACATTCAATTATTTCTTTCTGCTTTCCTTTCCCTTTCAGTCGACATTATCAAGACAGGCACCATAACTGTACTTGATATTATTGCTATTGTTATTGGCTCCTCTCTACCATCATCAATGTCACACATCTGGTTTATATTCTTGCTAATATCACCGAAGTTAAGTAATGGTCAGGCTAGATGGGTAACTGCTTGGGAATACAAGGTGCTGTAAGTTTGGATGTGTGGGTGGTATAGATTATGGCCATATCACGTTGAAACACCGATTCTCATATGATCACCTAAGTTAAGCAACATCTAGCTTGGTTAGTACCTAGATGGGTGACCACTTGGCAATACCAAGTTCTCTACGCTTCTATGCATGGGTGGTATGACTTATGGCCATATCATGTTGAAATAGTGGTTCTTGTATGATCACCTAAGTTAAGCAACGTTGAACCTGGTCAGTACCTGGGTGGGTGACCACTTGGCAATACCAAGTGCTCTAAGTTTGGATGTGCGGGTGGTATGGCTTATGGCCATATCACATTGAAACACTGGTTGTCTTATGATCACTTAAGTTAAGCAATGTCAAATATGGTCAGTACCAACATGGGTGACTGCTTAGCATTACAGTCACCTTAGCTTTGGTGCAGCCATAATCCATACTCCTCCCCATCCAAGTTGTGGAGTACGGATTATGGCCATATCAATTTGAAACACTGGTTGTCATAAGATCGTTGAAGTTAAGCAATGTCAAACCTAATCATTAACTAGATGGGGGATTGCTGGTGTTGTAAGCATGGATGTGCAGATGGTGTAAAAATAAAAATAAGAGAGCCAAGCTTCAATTCCAGTTGGGTTTGTTGTATTTGCTTTTGTAAAAATATCATTTAGGAAAGGTATGAATCCACCTCTTTTCCCCCACCAGCTATGGGTTAATTATTAGGACTTATACAAGTGAATCATTATTATTAACAAAATATTTTTACATGCTAAAAACGTTTTCTGCCTTTAAATAACAAGTAAAAGGTTGATAAGCTATAAAATAACAAATTAATTAATCAAAGCTTATTGAAAACTGCATATATATTTAATTATTGAGAAAAAAGATATCATTAGAATACAGTTACCAGTAATAACATCTATTTATGTGGTGAACAGGTCCCACTTCTAGAACAATAAAGAAATTTGATATTTTTCAATTCTAAAAAATATCTTAGGTAGAGGAAAGTCTAAAAAATACAAAAAAATGTCAGAAAAAAATTCTTCACTGTTTTTATGGGAAGACCAATTAATGTAAATAGAGCCCAGTTTATCTCTTTTATTTTTATTTTTGTTGGAAAACCCAATTCTCAAACTCTCTGCTCCAGGAAAGAATGAATATATATATATTATGAAAATATTGTTTTATGCTATATTTATGGGTTAAAGTGCTGAATTCCAAAGATAGAGCATATGCAAATGTAAAAGTGGACATTAAGCACAAACTTCAGGCTTGAAGATTGTACTTAAGCAAGCTGACTGTGATTGTGGGGTGGTGAATTCAATGCTCACTATATATATATATATATATATATATATATATATATATATATATATATATATATGTGTGTGTGTGTGTGTGTGTGTGTGTGTGTGTGTGTATTTTGCCAAACCCTCCAATAACAAAAGAATAATGATAAAAACTAATATATATATATATATATATATATATATATATATATATATATATACACACACACACACACACATTTTTTTTTGTTTTTCATTTTTTGCTTCCAAACACAATTCAGAAACACATTCCTCCAAATATATCACAAAATAGTAAGTGTCCATTGATTAAGTCTAGAATAAAAAATGCAATAGACTATCAAGAAAAGACTTTCTTTTCATAGCAAATAGCAAAGACGGAAAAAGTCAAAAATACTTTTTTGTGGACTATGGCTTCACTTAAAGAGTGATGTAAATTTTATTGTTGGTGCATGCAGAGATTTAGGATAAAAATACTCCCACCTGTGTGAGGATGTCTGTCACAGAAAGCTTGTATCAATTAGAAACATTATATTAAGCAAAAAAAATAAAAATAAAAATAATGCAGTGGTTAGTGCAGAGGGCAAGAAAAGCATGGTTCAATGTTCAATTCCTGGAAGAAGACATCCTGAAGATGAATGACATTCTAAACATTTTCAAAGAAATTGCAGTTAAAAAAATGTATTTCATTTGGATGTGAGTTCTCAGCTGCTGTTACTTATGAAATAAAAATTAATAAAGATGAACATTAGAATTAAAAATAATCTAAAATTTTACCAAGACTATATGTATACAAGTACGAATTCAATAGGGGGAAAAAAATGATGAAAACTTTTTCTCATTGATAAAGAACCAGACAACATGCATTGAACAGATGTCAAAATTCGTTGAAAAATGCACACCTACCATACCCAGACTTAAACACTTTTTCGAATGTAACTCATAATTGATACAACAATAGTTAATAAAAATAAACATGCTACCTCCCCTGTCTAAATGATTGGATTTCTCTGTATCCTTGGAAACAAAAAAATATGAATTGTATGTGCGTTTAAAATAGTAAATTAAAAAATAAGTTATTCCAAAATTCGCTTGAAGATGAAATACAACTAATGCTTTAAATTTAATTATAAAATTAAATTTGAAGATTTTAGCTTCGGTTTTTGAAACATGGTAATTCCTGTGTAGCGAAGAAACCCTATTTTAAATAAGTTAATTTATAATATATATACTCTGTAAATTGACATTGAACACTGTTGTGTAAAAATAAAAATATCAATAAGAACACTGGATTATATATCTTACAGTTCATTATTTTTATTACAATATAGATGGACAGATGTATAGACCATTTCCATTCCAGGAATGCTGATAAAGACATGAAAACAAGAAAGGATAATCAGGAAAAAAGATATATAAAGTGTAGGAAATGGAGAAAACGTTACTAAGGAGAAAAGTCAAAAGAGTGAAATAAACTGAGGAATCGATTATGAGAAGAAAAGAAAATAGTGTGACAGAAACTGAGAAAACGTTAATGTAGAGAAAGAAAAATAGGGTGACGGAAACTCAGAAAATGGTAATGTGGAGAGATAACAATAGGGTGAAGGAAACAAAGAAAACGTTAATATGGAGAAAGAACAATACTGTGACGGAAACTGAGAAAACGTTAATGTGGAGAATAAACAATAATGTGACGGTAACTGATAAAAGTAAAACGTTAATGTTGAGAAAAAACGAAAGTCTGACGAAAACTGATAAAAAGTTAATGTGGAGAAAGAACAATAGTGACGGAAACTGAGAAAACGTTTATGTGGAGAAAGAAGAATAGTTTGTAGGAAACTGAGAAGACGTTAATGTTGAGAAAGAACAATAATGTGAAGGAAACTGAGAAAATGTTAATGTTGAGAAAGAACAATAATGTGAAGGAAACTGAGAAGATGTTAATTTGGAGAAAGAACAATAGTGTGAAGGAAACTGAGAAAACGTTAATGTTGAGAAATAACAATAATGTGAAGGAAACTGATAAAACGTTAATTTGGAGAAAGAACGATAGTCTGACAGAAACTGAGAAAAAGTTAATGTGGAGAATGAAGAATAGCGCGACAGAAACGGAGAAAACGTTAATATGAAGAAAGAAAAATATGGTGAAGGTAATTAAGAAAACGTTAATGTGGAGAAAGGACAATAATGTGGTGGAAACTGAGAAAACGTTAATGTGGAGAAAGAAAATTGTGTGAAGGAAACTGATAAAACGTTAATGTGAAGAAAGAACAATAGTGTGACGGAAACTGAGAAAACGTTAATGTGGAAAAAGAACAACAGTGTGACGGAAACTGATAAAACGTTACGGTTAATCTGAGGAAAAAACAATAATGTGATGGAAACTGATAAATCTTTAATATGGAGAAAGAACAATAGTGTCAAGAAAATTAAAGAAAACGTTAATGTGGAGAAAGAACAATAGTGTGGCGGAAACTGAGAAAACATTAATGTGGAGAAAGAACAATAGTGTGAAGGAAACTGAGAAAACGTTAATGTGGAGAAAAAACAATAATGTGACGGAAACTGATAAATCTTTAATGTGGAGAACAACAACAGTGTCAAGAAAATTAAAGAAAACGTTAATGTGGTGAAAGAGCAATAGTGTCAAGAAAATTAAGAAAACGTTGTTGTGGAGAAAGAACAATAATTTGACGGAAACTGATAAAACGTTAATGTGGAGAAGTGTGACAAAAAATGACTCTTCTTCACATATTTGCTGAAATTCTAAAATGTTCATAATAATGGCATGTTAATTCTTTACTACCATTCATAATTTACTCCAGGCTATGTTCAAAGTTTGTGATGATGTTAAAGAAACCCTTGAATAAAAAAACTTGAAAAAGATATTAATATTCTGAATTTTTTAAAAATATACATTGTATATTTGAAAAGAACGTAACCTGTCTTCTTATCAACATGGCTAGAAAAGAAGGAATAATAGAGTCAATAGTTTTTTTGCAATTCGTTTTTTGCACCATAGTGACTAGATATTTTCTCTAACACAAACAGCCAACAAACTGATCCGGAATTCATCTGTAGATTTTGCGATAGACAATGACCAGGTTAATGATCTTTGAAAGAAAAGTACGAGTAATTATAGGACAACCATTTTAACATTTGTTAAATTAAAGACGTAACAACTACTGTTATTACATTACGTTTGCAATGTATTATGTGCTAATATTTTAGTAAGATTAAGAAGCAGCAAAAATAGCATTAAAAACAAGGATTACCTCCCTTGGACCCCATACAAAATTTCTTGCTTTTTTTTTCTCCGATATTTTCTTTTTTTGTTCTCTTTCTGTTGTATATAAAATTACGATTTTGTTTGTAGTAATTAAGTTAACGTAAAGTTATCTAGATCATAACTGCATAAAAAAGTAATAAGAAAAAGTACATGATTATATTTTTTTCATAGCTAGTTCAGCAACAGGGACTGAAGAAGACTTTATAGAAGGAACCGGAAACCTAATCCTAAAAAAATAGAGAATACACCTCTATTCTTGTTCAAAAGACCAGGGTGGAGTGTAAACGAGACGATAGGCGAACCTATCTAATCCTATTGAAGAAACAAAAATAGTAAATAAAATTTCAGTGTTTTAGAGAAGCATGGAGTTGAAGTTGACTTTAGAAAGTAACAGAAAGCCTATCTTAAACAGGAAAAAAGGGATAAAACTCTACTGTTCAAAAGACTGAGGAGGAGCCTGAACCAGACGATAGGTGAAATTATCTACCACGAAATATATATATATGTCATTAAAATAATAATTTTGAGACGTCTGTTGAGAACTTTTTAGCAGTTACTTATGTGTGTGTATATACAGGGTGTGGTGGATAAATTGTCATGTAAATTATGCAAAATTGAAAATAACAGTGACATCTCATTTTACAGATATTTACCAAAATTGCACAAAAATATCTTGGAATACTAAAGAATAAATTTATTAAAAAAAAAGAAATCGTCATTGGCTTCAACCACAGCCTCCTTTGGAGGCTCCTGCAAATCTTTTGGACGGTCTCCTTATTTAGGTTGGTGAATGTTGCTATAATGCTTGCCTTCAATTCATCTATGGTATTAAAAGGAGTTTTTATTTTTGGTCTCTCACTAAACTGTCCCCCACACATAATAAGCAAGCAGTCTAGGGAGTTAGGTGGCCAGAATTAAGGGGTGATGTGGTCACAGAAATTGTCTGACAGCCATGAGTGGATTCTCCTGCTTGTTTGGCATGGTGCAGAGTCCTGTTGCCCAACACTACCTCTTCAAGACACTTGATGTAGGTCTTTGAGTGTTTGGCCCTCACCAAAAAATTCTAGAGTTCTTTTCTTAGCAGAACAGTTAGAGTGAGTTTTCCAAGCTGCCATACCTTTATAATCACTATTAGACTCATCCAACTCTTTCCAAATCCTCTGCACTGTCCTAAGATTGATAGCCAAATACTCTGAAATGTTCATATTGGAGCTTCTGGCATGAATGCCAAGCAGTACAGCTTGTCATTCCCAAATTTTTGGCAGAGTGAATTGCATCATGGAGGTCTTTTTCTCATAGACAGTGCCCAACTGGCCTTACTATACTGTGCAGTTGACAAAATCAAAATCAAACAATGCACATGCATGAAATTAAAAATATAAATAATATATAATGGCTGGCACACAGGTCTGCAAAGGAAGTTAGCCAATCTTTGTTGCAAACACATTAGTGTTTGTTCAAGATCCTCATAACCCACCTGTGGGTTTATATTGCAACTATGTTGAGTGGACCTCAGTTACTGTTTCTAGGATAGAAAGTATAATCTGTCATGACCAACAGTTTAAACAACCAGCTCACTCAAAGCCTTGGTCACAATAACTTGTGATTTCATATTAGTACAACCATAGACAGGTTTTGGAACTGTGGCATTATTTTTTGGTACTTTCAAAAAGTACCCTATGCTGGAATTGCCTTCCCAACATAGTAACATCAAGAAGTCACCTTCCTAATAAACTGAGCCTGGTGAGATTCAAACTAAGGTGTTATAGAAAATAAACATTCTAACTACTTGGCTATGCATGCATACATCTATCTATCTATCTATATAAATATATATATAAAAAGAAAGAACAGTAAGATATATAATCCGGTATTGATATTTTTTATTTTTACAAAACAGTGCTCAATGTAAATTTACAGAGCATAAATATTATAAATTAACTGATGTAAAATATGGTTTCTTCGCTACACAGTAATAACCATGTTTCAAAAACCGAAGCTGAAAACTTCAAATTTAATTATATAATTAAATTAAAAGCATTAGTTCTGTTTCATCTTCAAGTGAATTTTGGAATAACTTATTTTTAAATTTACTGAGTTTTAAATGCACATATAAATTCAAATTTTCCTGTTTGCAAGGATACAGAGAAATCCAATCATTCAGACAGGGGCGGTAGCGTGTTCATTTTTATTAACTATTGTTGTATCAATTATGAGTTACGTTCGAAAAAGTGGTTATATTTAGGGCTGTATTTTTCAACGAATTCTGACATCCGTTAAATGCATGTTTTTTTTTTTATTATTAATGACAAAAGGTTTTTTGGCATTTTTTTCATACTTGTATACTTAAAGATTCTTTCTAAAAGGGATGTTTAGGTTAGAATACATTATATTTAACTACAATTTTAAAATATTTTTACTCTAAATTACTAATAGACTACATTTTTTTTAAATCAAGTAAATGTAATAGAATTACTTAAATTATTTAAAATTATTTTTTCATATCAAATATAAGTATGCATATTACCAGCTCCCTTTTTTAAAAAATATTATTTAATGAAAATTTTTGACAATGACAGCAATGAATAACTATTCCATTTCTTTGATTCAGTAAATTTTTATTTTTTATAAACTTAGTAATATATAATTTCTCATGTATGCACAAAGGACATAGATCATTTAATGACCTACATATTCTAGCTTTTCTTATTAATTTCCATTTTACTGTAGGTGTTTTTTTTTTGTTTCTTTTAAGTGACAGAAATATATATATATATATATATATATATATATATAATTATTTATTTAAAAATATGATTCCAAATCTCTACATAAGAGGTCTCATGTTTCAAAACAAGAGCCGAAAACTTCAATATAATCCTTTAAATTAAATTGAGTTTAAATTAAAATGGCCTCCGTTCCATAAAAATTTTGCTTGAAGATGGAACGGAGCCCATTTTAATTTAAACTCAATTTAATTTAAAGGATTATATTGAAGTTTTCGGATCTTGTTTTGAAACATGAGACCTCTTATGTTAGCGATTTGGAATCATATTTTTAAATAAATAATTATATTTATGCTCTACTTTTGTATCGAGCACTATTTTTTAAAAATAATAACTAAAATACTAAGGGACTTTGGATTATTTACCTAACCAGTTCCTTCCTATTTTCTATATATTTTCTCATATATATATATATATATATATATATATATATATATATATCATCTGATTCCCACATCAACAACAAGAATTATTATACACTTACATACATAGATCAATATTTTTCAGGTAAGCTTGGAATCCATTAATTTCTTGAAACTTTGAATGGACATGTCATCTCTGCTTGAATTCTGAACAAAATTATACCAATGTTGTTTCAAAAAGTTGAATGCACGTGAAACATAATGAAAATCAAACAACACAAAAGTAAAAATACCAGAATTTCTTTCATCTTTGTCTCCGTATCTCTTTCTCTGATGAAGTGAATATTAGATTGATAGATGCTTTTTGTTCTTTATCTTATCATTCTGTCAGATTCCAACCTATATTTGATTCCAATGCTCTCTCTCTCTCTCTCTATATATATATATATATAATTATTTATTCAAAAATTATAACATAAATATGTTATAAAATCACTACAAAAATAGCCATTTTGTTTCAACACTTCTGGTGTCTTATCAAGTGATTGTGTTGAATGTAGAATAAAGAGTTTTAAAAGGTTCAAATCTATCAAACACCACTCGCTAGGGGAAACGCTGTTACATAAACTGCAATGATCAATCAAAATACAAGTATATGAGAATTCAAAAAACTCGACAACAAACTTTGGTTATAATAATTAATTAATGCTTTAATGTTAGGGTTAGACTAAAATAGAATTCATTCTAACTAATCAATATTAAATCTTACTATAAAATTCAAAATTACCAATTTTAAATTTAATCTATTAAGTTTTTAAAAAATTATAAAATTATTTGAAGAAGAAACTGAGAAAAAATAAATGTTTTGTTATTTCTTTTGTTTTTATTGAAAGGCCAAAAATTCAGTTGGAATAAAAGTTTAAATCTAATGTTGGTCTAAGCTTCATTACAGCTTAGATACATTTGAAATGATGACATGGGCAGGGAAGGGTGAAATCTTTCAAAAGACAATACATACACAATCAGATTATAATACACAAACACGTAGACATAATTAGATATATAAACACACAAAAATGTGAAGAAACAGGAAATAGGTGTCCACGATCCTTAAAAAAAATAAAGACAACATATACATAAATTGAAAGGCAAATATAAGCAACTATACACACATACGGTGATTTGTTTCAACTTGTTCTGATGTTTTTAGTTCTTTCTTTTTTTATTTTCAATTTTTTCCTCAGGTACCGATTTGTTCTGACATATCTGCAAATTGAGCTATCTGAGGTTTTCCTCACGAGTACTACTATTTATATATATATATATATATATATATATATATATATATATATATATATATATATGTACTATATATACACACACACATATATATATATATATATATAAAAAGTGAACACAGAAGTCAACACTTAGAGGCGACAGTCTGTTTCATGCTAGATCAGGTCATGAGTGCTGTTATTTTTCTTGGCTATTTATATATATATATATATATATATATATATATATATATATATATATACGGGTTAGTGGTGCATTGTGGGTAGTCTATTTTGTGGGTTGTTTTACCGGAAGTTGTTTATTTATTTGTGTTAAATTATTTTGCTTGTTTTTATTTATTTTTATTTTTTATCTTATATATTTATTTATTTTAATTTTTATTTTAATCGGTGTTTTTTATTAACATATTACTTGTTTTTTATATTATTTTGTTTATTTGTATTAATTTATTTCAGTTTTCGATTTTTAAGTAACATAGTAAAAATTTGTTTAAATGTCTGCATTCTGAGATGAGCTGAGTAATTTATATTGGTCTGGGAAGGTGATAATAGCTATTTTTTCCTCCAAGCAAAGTTTGCAGGTTTTTGAGTGATTACCTACAACAATAAATAATTAACAAACCATTCCTGCTACAATAGACGAAATAGAATTAATAAAAATAAACAATAAAATATATAACAAATAAAAATAATCAACCCAAATAAATAAAGTAAATAATAATAAACAAATTAACAAACCAATCCCACCAAAATAACCATTAGAATAGACTACAACAACCCATCCAAAAATTGGATGTAAAAATAGTTATAACTGCTATATAACAAATAAAAAAAAAACATTACTATGTTACTCAAAAATCAAAAACCAAATAGAGTAAATAAAAATATACAAAATAAAAAATAAGTAAATAAATAAAATCAAATATAAAAATTAATCCAGATAAATAAATAAATGAACAAATTAACAAATCATCCCTACTAAAATAACTGTTAGAACTAATGAAAATAAGCATAAATAAGCAAAAACAAGTAAAAACAATCAATCTAAATAAATAAATAAATAAATTTAAAACTGTTCCCTGCCAAATTATCAGTACAGACTACAGCAAACAATCGAATCATTGGACGAATAAATAGCTTTATCTTCCTAGACCAAAACAAACTATTAAATAAGCAATCTAAGCAAATTCACCCCGCAAACATCAAAAAACCAAAAAGAATAAATAATATAAAATTAACCCAAACAAATAAATAAACAAACAAGCTACTCCCGCAAAAATAACCACCAGAATAGATATACCAACAATGCACCACTGACCCATTGAGGAAAAATGCAACATTCACGGCCTGATGATTGCGTCAAGCAGGAAACAGTCTGTCGCCTCTGAGTGTTGACTTCAATGTTCACTATTATATTTATATTTACATATGCTCTATTGCTGATATTGAGCACTTTATCCCATAAATATAGCACACCTTAAAACTATATATATATATATATATATATATATATATATATATATCTGTCATGGTGTTAACAAGTCATAGTGCAACTCTCATCCAGAATCTTGTTCCACTAGGAGCAAGGATTTTTAGTTTTAGCTTTAGTTTGCAGTAGTTTGTTCATGTAGCTGGTTTAAAAAAACTTTGCTTTTTAAATTTGGAATAACTCCTTTAACTTATTTAATTGAAATAAGTATTAGATTTATTTATTTTATTTCCTTCAGACTTTATTATTTTATGTTTTCATTGCAAAAACAAAGGGGTTTTTTTGCATGAAATTCATTAAAAAAATGTAATTTAGGAAACTTGGTCCTGTTATTTGGAAATTAATACAAAATTTTTCATTAGGTTGGTTGATTTTAATATAATCTGTGATCCATAGTGATAACATTCTAGCAAAAGAACAATTAAAAAATCACTTATAATTCTGGGATAGAAATTCTAAAATGTATTTTTATATAATGCATTCATAGTATGTGACATTCACATAACACCAAATTGTTTAAAAATTCAAAAACTTGCATCATGTCCATGTGACAATATAAATATTCAAAATGCAAAATGCCACATGAACTTTGAATTTAAGTTAATTATTAATGAGTGAAGCCAATCAAAATCTTAAAAACTTAACAAAAACTAATGAACTAATACAAAATGTGGACAATTCTTTTATAATTTCAACAGCAAATTCATCTAATCCATGAACATGAGAAACTTATAATTTGTCTGTTGCCTTTAAAATTTGTTATATATATATATATATATAATAAAAAGGCTTAAACACTAATGTTCCATGGTTATAATTTATTACATTGGAATCGTAATTACAATCCAATTCATCAGATCTACCTACCTGGATTCTATCCTCTTGGAATTTTTTTTATGTATATATATATATATATATATATATATATATATATATATGTGTGTGTGTGTAAAAATTCAGATATAACTAAAAACAATATATGTGTAAAAATATATGAATAAAGACAAAAGAAAACTTATCTTAGCCAACATGTTTCACTCACTAATGGACTTTATCAAAGCAAATGTAAGGACTTGACTTTAAATTAGCCATAGGTATATTTATAAACATTCTTTATTTTGGAAAAACTAATGACTTTTTTATTTCAAATATTAAAATCCTTATATTTAAAGTCCATGAAAAAAAAAATGTAGTAGCCAAGATAAGTTTTGTTTTTGTCTTTATTCATGTGTGTGTGAGTGTATATATATATATATATAAAAATTCAGTTTCACCAATTATTTGGCATCACCTTAAGTGACTTGAAATTGGTTCCATCAAACATTAGAACACCAGAATTCAAAACCAGTTGCATAAATATACACAGAAAAATCCTTGAAATTGAATGTAGCAACATTTAAAAGTACTTCGGGGGGGGGGGGATAAAAGTTAACATGAATTTTGGCAAATTTAGCCATTACACAAAACAACTTATTCAGACGTTTTGAAAGGTTTAATAAAAAAAATTGATAGATAGAACTTGTCCATAACAAAACATATTTGAGAGAATTCTTACTGCTAAAATACACCTTATTTAAATTATATATGATTTATATATATATATATATACACGATTAATACAAATATAAAAAATTTATCACTTAGTTGATTGAACGACCAGAGCTTTGTAGATGAACCTTTGTATAATTGTTTGGTCCATTTTCAGGAGGTTTTAACAAATGACTGATTGGTATATACAGAATAAATTCCAATAACCAATAATTACTATGCTTAAAATAGTGCTCAATACAGAGTAGAGCAAATATAATTATTTATTTAAAAATTATAACATACATATGTTATAAAATCACTACAAAGATATTTATGTTATAATTTTTAAATAAATAATTATATATATATATATATATAGAGAGAGAGAGAGAGAGAGGAAATGCATACATTCATGCATATAAGCAAACATATACTATTATCAATATTAAAAATACATAGCTATGCATATATATATATAAACAATCATATAAGCATGCAAACACACACACATTTTATATATATATATATATATATATATATAAACAGAAAGTTAAAGCAATTTCTTACCGACTTCTCATTTGTTTCACAGCAGCAGGAGGTAGTTGGCCATGTACAACAGATATATTTACACCAGCTTTTTCAAAGACTGTACCATCTTGGAGAACACAAGTAATTCCACCTCCTCCATTGGCCTGAAACAGAGAATACAACACTTGCTTGAGGCAACAGGAAGCAGAGATAACAAATGAATTAAAATGAAAGCAAATTTCTTCAAAAAAATAAAAATAAATAAAAACATGGAGCATTTGCACAAAAATTTTAAAGAAAAGAAAAAAAAGTAATGAAACCTTTTTCCCTTGTGTCAGCACCATCTGGTATGAGAATATTGCATACAGCTGGTTCCTTTTTAACATTTTACAAACAATTTTGAAATGTCTAACAAAAACAAAATTCACACCCACCTGGGACTGCCAGAAATAACATCAGATATTATTAATTGCTAGTTGCTTTTTTTTTATTGCAATTTTATTCAAGCCATCAATTCTACAGCTGTGGGTAGACAGTGCAGGACAAAAAATGAAGCATAAGATCCTGGTAGGATTTGAACTCATGATCCTTTTGCCCTGGGGAGGCTTCATAAATGCCCAGCTGTGCTAACTGCTAAATTATAAGAATCTGACAGATTTACAAATGAAGAAATCTTAAACTATAACTTAGCCACCCATTCTTTGTTTCAGTGGCTTAGAAGGATCAATAGGAAGAGTTTGATTTTCTTTTTTAGTAGATAGAACATTGTCAACCATTATTATTAAATTTTGACTATTGTAAGTTGGGATAAAAACAAAAAACAACTAAAAAAGAAAGGTGAAAGAAAATAGTAATAAAATATTACTGCTGATGACTGAAAAGGCCTCATCCAACAAATAAAAAGAGATAAAAGTAAATACTAGTCAAAAATTAATAATAACTAGACAAAGATTATTGTTTAAGGTTGACGGACACGCATGTCTTATTAGTTTTTTTTTTTTTACGAATTGGTCAAACCCAAACTCAAACAAAAACATTGTTTTCAATCGTTATGAGTCTCTACCGATTGAATAGAATTTTATTATAAATAATTGTCTTGTAAATGGAATTTTAAAGCATTCTGAATGTAAAAATAAAGAAAAAAAGTGTGCAAGACAATAAAAACACTACATGCCAAAAAAAAAAGTGAAGTTTTGGTGAAATCGGTTGAAAAATGTAGGTAGCCTTTCTGTAATCTTTTAGTTTTACAATTTATGATTTTTACTCATTGAATACAGTAATAAAAATTGCATATTTTGCTTGTGGTGATTCATAATTAGAATTCTGATTTGAATATATTTTCCACTCGTTGTTTCTAATACAAAAAATATTAATTTTATTTGGGTTTATTAATTATGATCTAATAAATCTTATTCATTTAGTAGCCTTTCTGTAATAATTATCTTTTACAATTTATGATTTTTACTTATTGAATACAGTAAAAAAATTGGACACCATGTGTATTTAATATAGTTTCCCGTTCCAGTTATTATTTTTAGTTAGGACTTGTGTATGTTTAGATTTCATTATCTTTCCCTAAAGATAAAGAATTTATCTGATGTTTGTATTCGTACAATCAGTAGAGATCATTAGATTATTGTTTAAGGTTGACAGACACGCATGTCTTAATTATTTTTTTTTTTTTTTTTTTACGAATTGGTCAAACCCAAACGCAAACAAAAACATTGTTTTCAATCGTTACGAGTCTCCCGAGTGAATAGAATTTTATTATAAATAATTGTCTTGTAAATGGAATTTTTAAAGCATTCTGAATGTTAAAAATAAAGAAAATAGTGTGCAAAAGAATAAGAAACACTACCTGCCAAAAAAAAAAAAAAAGTGAAGTTTTGTTTTATCAGCTGAAAAATATAGGAAATCTGCTCCCATATTTAAAGGAACCCACACACACAAACAACCCGATGTGAGTTGTCCCCCTTCTATTTTCACAATGTCTCTTAATCGTGTTTTCAAATTGATTTTGTGCAAAAACAATTATATTTTTCCGATTTTTGGCGCTGTTAGAACCACCACAAGGTAATTTTATGTAGTCCTGTGAAGTTTTGTTGAAATCGGTTGAAAAATGTAGGAAATTCGATCCAATATATAAACGTTACAGACACACACACACACACACACAATCTGCGTTTTATAATAAGTAAGATAACTGACAATGCTTCATCTAATAAAAAATGAAGATGAAAGTAAATACTAATAAAATATTACTAATGATGACAGAAATTGCTTTAGATAATAAAGAGGAAAGTAAATACTAGTCAAAATTAATTATAATGTTTAAAAATGCTTTATCTAAAAAAAAAATGACTATTCACACCTTTTTCTTTATTTTCTCTGAAGAAAGATAGGGGTGTGGTTTTGTGCTGTTTTCGTCATGGTTTAAAATTCAGAGTTGTCCTTTTAGACTAACTGCTCCCCAATGTCAGGGCCCAATCTACAGCTATTTAATGTTTTCTTAAATCTCATGACTCTCCACAGATTTGTTTATTATTTGTGAATTGCCATGCCTTTTTGGAAAACAATAATAAAGAGTGGTTTCCTGTTGTCTTCTCTATAGTTAAAAATTCAGAGTTCTTCTTTTAGATTGTTAAAGTCTTCACACAATTTTCTGGATTAGTCAAGTGTAAAAAGTAAACATGCTAAGGAAGTATGTAATAGATTTTGACAATAAAAAAAGTAGATATCTTTAAATATATATTGTTGACTAAGCTCAACTTTGTCTGGCTCAAGTACATAATATGGAGACATTAAGTAAAGATCAAACCACTGGCAAATTGGTTACCAAGCATTCTATGATGACAGACCTCAGAAGTATCTTCTACTACTTCTATGTGCCATGTCTCTTCAGGACGTTGGTGATCATGGTTCTCCACAATTTCCTGTCCTTTGTAGCACTTGCTTGGGGTATTCAATCCTGGTTCTGGGGATTCCATCTCTGTGGTAGTTCCTTTTGATTGGTGGGCTGTCTGAATAATATCGATGTCAGCATGATAGTGATCATGAAGATTGCATAAGTTATCTCCTTGGCCCTTATGTAAATATATTTTTATGCAGACAAAACCCCTAACCACACACATTTTACTTTTAGCAAACCAACTTTCTATAATATAGTATATTCACTCACCCTCTCACTTTCAATCTGACATAGTAGTCGCTGACTACACAAACAATTAGGTGAAACAGGGTGATGTCCTAGCAACAGGTCTAAGTGAGATCTAAAAATAGCTTCTCACACACATGCAGAATCATGTGATCAAGTATGAAATGCTAAGCAGAAGGAATTAATTTGAATATGCATCTTAAACAAGTAACATCTCTTTTACTTGTTACCATCAAGCAAAGTAAATCGCACAATAAAGATGAGTTCCAATTCAACTCAACACTCTAATGTACATATATCAAATGCACAGGTGACTTACTAAGTGTAATAATCACCTAAGACAGGCATGTGTGACCTACTCAATTGGATGCAGGCTATGACTTGTACAGTGCTGAATCTTCCTATCTGAATGATGAATTCTACATTCTACCAAATATGTGAAGAAGAGAGTAAACAACCAACTTATGGGGTCGAAACTCATAACAGTGAAGAAAGAATAATATATCAAAAGATATTGCTGCATGGGCGAAACGAACTGAACTGAAAGTAAAAAGAACAAAAGAGAAATATAAAGCAAAAGAGAGAAAAGGGAAAAGAGAAAACCTTATTTTATTTCAGGAGAATGACTAAAGCTAAGTGGGTTTTGACTATTCCTATCAGATATATAACACATACATTTTTCCACACAGAAATGTATAGCAAACATCTTTCCATACATTACAATTCATTAATGTTTTCATGTATTGTCTTGTTATAATTGAATCTTATTAAATTATATATTGGTGTTTATTGTTCATTACTATTGGTTGTTTCTCCTCACCCATGTATTTGACCCTGTATGAGAATCCATCCACTACAAAGTGGTAAACCTTGGTCATATCCTTTGATAACAAGTTGTTTTTTTTATTATTTTTTCATTTTTAAATATTTGGGCTGCGGCAATTGGTCTTTAACAGTCACACCTTAGCTTAGTTGAGAAGTTAGGTGAATAAAATCATTTCTCAACTCTCAGATATTCATAGTATTAATGAACTGAATGATGGCAGATGGGAGCAAGTTAATGATACTATCTGGAGGTGAAACTTTTCAAAATCTGACCAAACAAAACTTTTAAAAGATCATTTTGAAAGTGTTTTTTGGCTGGATTTTAAAAGCTGACTTTCTAGGTCAGTAAGTGGATTATTATAATCTTCCAACCAAATATTTCTAAATTATTTACATTAAAAACTAATATCCTCATTGTTGTTACTATCACAACATTTAGACCATTGAACTTTGCTCTATGTATGGCCAGTGCTGGATTTACCTACAGGCTTTAGCAGGCAATCTATGCAACATCTAGCCAAGATGTATAATATTTTTAACACTGTCTTACACATGCTGTCATAACGCATTATAAACACTAAATAATCCTTCAGTAATTTTAAACACCCATCATCATTCTAATGTTTACTCAAATTGTTTGATTTAATACATTTCCATTTTTCTCTACTCATGAGAATCGGGGATTTGGAGAGACCTCACAAATAGCTGAGGGCCTCTCTTCATCTAAATCTGGCCCTGTCAATGGTACCTCGACTTTATGAATGTAAGTGCAGTAACAGATTGGTGGCAAAATCTCATCCTTTTACAGTTGAAATGGCGAGATGTAACCATAAGTTCTATGCTAACAGTTTTTCTCGCACTTCTTGTTTGTAGAAATCTCTACCAGTTTTGTTCAGTCATTATCTTCTATCTTCCTGTTCTTTTATTGTTCTTGCTCCTTAATAATGTTTTTCTGTTTCTTATATTTTTTCACACTCAATAACCACCTGCATATTAGTGGCTTTATTTCCTTGCTTGGGGTGAAATGATTCAAAAACATTTTTTTAATTTGTTGACCTTCTTCAGATGTCTGTCAGACCAGGTAACATTCAGGGAATTTCAAACTGGACACTTTATTAAATTTACGTGGACAGATTTTTCCTGCCCTGCTGCACACATGGGACAATATATTAAAGCCATATGAATTTGATGTGAATAGTAATTGTAAGTTCAATCAATGGGCTTGGGTAGTACAACCTTAGATCCAGTGGAAAGAGGGCAAGCAATAAATGAGCAGTAGCAAAAACAACAAAACAAAATAGGATATCCCGAGACATAGACAATGTAATGAGAACAATCTACCTCACTAAATTAGATAAAAAGGTCAGTTTATAATTTTAATACTTCTGCTAGATTTAACTTTTTCACTCAGGTTACTGCTACTCCAAGATGGTTTCCCTCTTCTCTCTGGTTGGTATACACACACACATATATATATATATAACTCACTCATGTCTTCTCTCTCCCCCCTCACTTCCTCACTTTGTTAATTTACATATGTTTAATATGGCCCATCAAAAATGTGCAAATTTTCTTTTCATTTTTTGTTTGGAAGTAAAGTCTGATGATCCGCAGTCCTTTAAAAGGGCTGTGGTGAAATAACTTATTACATGGAACCTTAAAGTGATCTGTTTTTATTTAAATTATTAGCTCTGGATTTACATTGAGCTCTCTGGATTTTATCCTCCTTAGGTTTACCCATACGGATTACCTAGCTTTTCATAAACTATATATATATATATATATATGATGCTAGCTCAATGACCAGTAAATAATGATCTCGTAACAAATAACTGTATAGATCTACCTTTTTCAAACTGCCATTTTGTCATCAACAAAGGTTTCACTCTTAGAAATAAAACAATTTATGAAGAAAATACTTTCTCATACAAGGCTAAATGCCTAGGGCACAGTACCATATTATAAAAACTCATCATTTCTTATAAAATTACTGTCAATGGCTTGTAAGATGAGCAATCAAACCATTGGAGAGGAATTTGTAATTCATTAGAATTTATTGTCGATTATAACAACTCATCATTTTTTAAAAATTACTGACAAATTCTTTTAAATACTAAGTTTCTTCAGAATGTTGGCAATCATTACTCCCCACAGCTTCCTTTAGTTAAAATCACGCAAGTTTCACCTTTTTTTTCTCTGGTCACCTTCACTCCAAGATGGTTTCCCACTTCTCTCTAGGTGGCCTATATATATATATATATCTATATATATATATCTATATATATATACACACACACACACACATATCAAGAAGGAAAAAACCACATCATCAAAGAATTCAGTAATAAATTTATTTCTACATATAGAAAATATATGTTAAAAATCATTTTAAAATTAAATCACAAGAGAACAGGAAGTAAATGTCTAAATTACAAACACACAAGTAAACACATATATACAATGTATACACATATACATAAATATAAACACCTACATAGACATACATAAACATCACACATAAATATCAACATAATAAATATATATATATATATATGTATATATACATACACACCCAGTATATGCATATATACATACATACATACACACACCCAGTATATGCATATATATATATATATACATACATACATACACAATAATACATATATATATACACACATACACATGCACACACATACATAAATACACAAAAACTTTCACATAAATCAAAGCATATAACTTTCAATGAATAATGCAAAATAAGTACAAAATAAAATGCTATTTATAAGATAATTTAAATCTATTTTATGGCAACATTTAAATATGATGACATTCCTTTGATTCAATAACTGGCTAGTATTTTTATATTTAATTATTTTAATTTTTACTTCCAGGCACAAATTACATATATTTCTGAACTTGTTGGGTGGTGTTTGGGATTTACCTATAATCTTTCATTGTATGTGTGGGGTTGAAGTTTCTATCCTTTAATTCCCAGAAATATTTAGAAAGAGCTGTTTGTGTTTTAGATAAGGGTCAGAGAAAGAATTCTTGTTATTGTAAAACCACTACTTCCAGATCCCAGCAGAAATTCCAATGTATACTTTTATATTATTTACATTTTCTTTAGGGAAAATGGTTGTTTAGTATATAACACTTTTGGATTTGCATATTACTGCCACCTGGACATTTGTTTTTGCTTCTGCAATTACAAAAGGCTTTGCTATCTGTTTGGTTACCATTATAAAATTTGTTTAATATTTTATTATTATGTGAATTAATAGCATTATAAATGTTATTTGTGTAGGAGTAGCTAATTTTTAAGGCTTTTCTATTAAAAATTTTACTTAGTGGGTTATTTTGGTTAAAATGTTTGTCAATCAATTTCAGAAAGTATTGACCGATATTTATATTAGATAGCAGAAAAGAGGGTTAAACCATAAAACTTCTTTTTCTATGTCTGGGTCTATTTATTTTAGTACTTTTTAAATATTCCAGGTAAAATAATCTTTGTTTAAAGCCACTTTTTTTAAGGCATCATTATCTGATATTTTTTTTTCATCAAAAATTTTATTATTAGAAGATAATCTATTAATTATAGTATATATATATATATATATATATATATATATATATATATATATATATATATATATATATGAAGAAATATAGTTTTAAGGTGTGCTATATTTATGGAATAAAGTGCTCAATATCAGAGATAGAATGTATGTAAATATAAATATACATATAGGTAAAAATAAGTAAAATAAGTAAAACGATACTAGAAAGAATTAATTCTGAACTAAGGAAGAAGTTATGAGTAAACCAGTGGAAGCAACTATTGACTGGTTCCACAACATAAATAACAAACATAATTGCCAATTTATACAATTAGACATAAAAGAATTTTATCCATCCATAACAGAAGCCATGCTAGATAAGGCTATCACGTTAGCCCAGGAACAAATAAAAATAAACACAAACGAAATCAATATAATTAAACACTCCGGTAAATCATTACTATTCCACAATGAAGATGCATAGATAAAGGAAGAAGGGATCTTTTACACTACAATGGGAAGCTTTGACAGTGCATGGACCTGTGAAATCATAGGTATATATTTACTGCATGATACAGGACACTACAGGGATGACATTCTCGTAATCTTAAGAAACTATAACAAACAAAACACAGACAAAGCGAGAAAAGTGATAATAAGGATTTTTAAAAATAATGGATTTGACATAGATATAAAAAACCAACCTAAATGAAATAGAATTTCTAGATGTTACCTTCAACCTAAGAAAAGGCACATATAGACCATACAGAAAACCCAGATAAACCACTGTACATACACACATCTTCCAATCACCTGCCTTTAATAATCAAACAGATACCAAAATCGATTAACCACAGGCTTTCTTACAATTCTTGCAATGAATCCATATTTAACAAAACTAAGAAAGACTATGAAACAGCCCTAAAAGATAGTGGATTCCCAGCAACACTCACATACTCACCACAAAGCACAAGAAAGTCCAACAGGAAGAGAAATATCATATGGTTCAACCCACCATACAGCAAAAACGTAAAACCAAATGTAGGTAAAATATTCTTTAAACTCTTAAACAAACACTTCATGGAATCAAGCACTCTACACAAAATATTCAATAAGAACACTGTAAAAATCAGCTACAGTTGCACCAAGAACATGGCACAAATAATAAAAAAGCACAACAGGAAAACTATCAACAAACCACCCAAACAAATTAAACCCAGGCATAACTGTAAAATAAAGGATGAATGTCCCTTAAACAGTAATTGCTTACAAAACAATGTAATATACCAAGCCACGGTAAAATCACCAGATAATGAAGAAAAAGTATACATAGGAGTAACTGAAGGACTTGGGGAAACAAAGAAACTATGCACACAAAACATCTTTCACAAATAGTAAGTACGTGAACAGCACAATGCTTTCCAAGTATATATGGGAAATTAAAAACAAAACACAAATCACATCAAAAATATCATGGAAAATAAAGAAAAGATCATCAGCCTACAACAATCAATCAAAAACCTGCAAACTCCTGTTAGAATAGATGAAATAGAATAAATAAAAATAAAACATAAAAACAAGTAAAAATATCAACCCATATAAATAAAGTAAATAATAATAAACAAATTAACAAACCAATCCTGCCAAAATAACCATTAGAATAGACTACAATAACCAATCCAAAAATTGGATATAAAAATAGCTATAACTGCTATATAGCTAAAAAAACAAAAAAAACATTATTACGTTACTGAAATTCGAAAACCGAATAGAGTAAATAAAAATATACAAAATAAAAAACTAAGTAAATAAATAATAAAAATTAACCCAAATAAATAAATGAACAAATTTACAAATTACTCTCACTAAAATAACCATTAAAACTAATAAAAATAAGCAAAAACAAGTAAAAATAATCAATCCAAATAAATAAATAATAAACAAATTAAAAACTGTCCCCTGCCAAAATAACAGAAAAGACTATGGCAATCACTCTAAAAATTGGATTAATAGTTTTATCTTCCCAAACCAAAACAAACTATTAAATAAGCGACCTAAGCAAATCCCCCAATTTTTTTTACTACGTTAATAAAACATCAAAAACTGAAAAGAATATATAAAATAAAAAATGAAAAACAAAATAAATTCCCCCCCCATGCCAAAAAAATAAATAAACAAGCCACCCCCACTAAAATAACTGCCAGAATAGATTGCCCACAATGCACCACTGACCCATATATATAAATAGTCAAGAAAAAAACCAACACTCATGGCCTGATGATTGCATCTAGCATGAAACATCCTGTTGCCTCTGAGTGTTGACTTCAATGTTCACTTTATATATGTGTATATATATATATATATATATATATATATATATATACACACACACAGAGAGAAGTCTAGTTCAGTGATTGGCCAATAACTATTATAACTATTCTCATGCAAATAACTTAGCAGTGCCATCTGGTGTAGATCTACCATTTCCAACCTGCCATTTTGTCCAGGGGAATTAACCCAATAATAATTCCTTGTAGGTTAACAAGTAATGATAGACTTGAAGGAGGCCGGTGTCAATAAGATTAGCTGGTTGATTTTGTTTAGCGGCATATCAATATCTTAATGGGTTATACCAAAATCTGATATTGTACACAATTTTAATTTATGTTTTGTAGATAATAATGGTTTAGTGATAAGAGCCTTGCTAATTAACCCAGAGCTGCAGGGAGAAGAGGTGGATTCATACCTTTCCCAAGAGTATTAGCATGTAAGCAAATATAACTCAACTGGAATTGGAAATCTTCTTCGATTACAACACCCGTACATCCAAGCAAACAGCACCTAGTATTATTAAACATTCACCCATTTATGTACTGACCAGGTTTGAAATTGCTTGACTTCATTGATCATATAGGAACCGGTGTTTCCATGTGATGTAGCCTTAAGCCATACAACCTGAATTTCAAGCTCACGGCACCAAGGTATTCCCAAGTGTTTACTCGTCTAAGCTCAATGTTGCTTAACTTCAGTGATTGTATGGGAACTAATGCTTCAACATGATGTGGCTGTAAACCATATCACCTGCACATTGAATCTTACAGCGCCTAGAATTCCCAAGTACACTCATCTACGTACTGACCAGGCACGATGTTGCTTAACTTTGGTGATTGCTTGGGAAGCAATGTTTCAATGTGTTGTGGCCATAAGCCATACCACCTGTACATCCATGCTTATGGCACCTGGAATTCCCAAGCAGTTGCCCATCTAGGTACTGACTAAGCTCAATGTTGCTTAACTTTGGTGATCATATGAGAACTGGTGTTCCAATATGATGTGGCAATAAGCCTGGTGTGCACTAAAGATCAGATGTGATAATAACAACAAAGATTAGGACATTAGTTTGAATGTAAATAATAACTCCTTAGCCCAGACATTTAGGCAGAGTACCTTCTTCATTTTTGGTTTTGTGCCAATCAAGACTAAATAATAGATTCAGAACTGATACACCTTTTGAGAATAAGTGAAAGAAGATTCATTAAAGTTTGAATGCAAAGAATTCTTCATTAAGGTCTAAATAGAAAAAAAAACACATTGATTTCATTTGAATCTATGAAAATTATTCCATTTTATTTTCTGTTTTTGAGATGGACGGATTTGTCTGGTTTTCACTGATGGAGTTAATCCCAATCAATTCAGTCTTTATAAGGTTAAGTGAGACTAAAAGTAATGACATCAGAGAGCATAGCTGAGGCAATTAGAAGAGCTTTGTCCTTTTGTGAGCTTATTAAATGATTATATATCTAATTCTCTTGTAATCAGGCATTCAACTTGGCTAAATACACATAAAACTGTACAAAAGAATAGAAAAATGAGTGAACATTTCTTGCAGCATTAGAATGTGACTGAAAGGAAAGATAATTATAATTGATTCAAACATATCAATATTGTGTTAATAAGTACATAAATTACTAAATGAATATATATATATATATAAATTAATCAATTCACCCCAAACAAGGCAATAATGCCACTAAGACATAAAGAGTTACTTGGAGTGGAAGAGAATGCTTAAACTTTAAAAAGAACTGGAAACCAAATCCTAAACAGAAACAAGGGCTAAATCTCTAATCCTGTTCAAAAGGCCAGGGAGGTGTATCAACCAGATGTTTATATATATATATATATATATATATACGCATCACTGGCAAGTTACATTCAGACCTAAATGCCATTCCTTCACTTTACAGCCCTTCTTTTGTAAGCAGGAGTGTCTTTTAGGTCTGGATGTAATTTGACAGTGATGTATGTGTGTGTAGTCACTGTGGGTTTATCTAAAAATAAATACGCTTAAATTCGTCTTCATCCCTGCCGTGAACCAACGGCTTAGGGGTAGAATCTCTGACTGACGCCAATTCAGCTGAGTTTCGATTCTAACTAAAGGTAACCAGATGTCTAGCCACACCGATGAGCAAAACAGTCTGTTTGTGGATGACTATATATATATATATATTCTTTTTAAAAATGTGATTCCATCATAACACCTAAAATTTCCATGTTTCAAAACTGAAACTAAAATTATAATTAAATTTATAGTATCTAGGACAGTTTTTTTGAAATAAAAATAAATGCTAAGAACCCAGGATTATAAATCTTACTGTTCTTTCTTATTATTTTGATATATATATATATATATATATATATATATATATATAGGAATGGGTTGAAATGTTCACAGGCTCACTATGAAGGATTGATGTCAGAGCTGTGAAATCCTGCATACTGTAAATTTAACTCTTCTTATTAATAACTGCATTTTTTTCTCTCCAGGTAAACTGACACCTGACTGTTCAAAGAAGACTTCAGAAGTAACTAGTAGAGACTTCTTTTGAAAATGGACAAAATTTGGCATTGTGGTGTTATTAAGTATCTGTAGAAAAAAGGGTTTAGCCCCCAAGGACATTCATGCTGACATGGTGGCTACATTAGGGGATAAGACATCCCAGCTTTATCAACAGTGGAAAAGTGGGGAGTTGAGTTTAGTTGAGAAAAGAAGAGTTTTGAAGACGACCCAAGGTTTGGACATCTTGCAACTGCTACCACCAAAGAAAACATTGACTGTATTCACCACATGGTGATGGATGAGAGACAACTAATTATAAATCAGCCAATGCTATTAACACATACATTGAGAAAGTTGAGAATATTCTGCACAATGAACATGGCATGACAAATGTTTCTGCTCAGTGGGTGCCACATGTTCTGACACATGATAAAAAGAGCACAGGCTGAGCACATCATGAGAAAATCTGACATTGTTTGAGGAAGATCCGGCTGGTGTCCTTGAATTCTTCCTAACCCAGGGTGTGTTGACTTCACCACTTTGAGCCAGAGACAAAGGGTGAATCCATGCAATGGAAACACACCTCACCTGCTCCAAAAAAGGTTGTTTCATCTGCAGGGAATTTGATAGCTTCAGTTTTTTTGGGATGCAAAAGGCATTGTGTTTATTGTTTATCTTCGAAAGGGTCACACCATCAATGGAGAGTACTATATCAACTTGCTAAGGCAGTTTTGAAAGGCTATCAAAATCAAATGCTCAGGAAAACTGATGAAAGGGGTCTTGTTTCATCAAGACAATGCTCCAGCACACAATTCCTTGGTTTCAATGGCTGCTGTGTGCAACTGTGGCTTTAAACTGCTTGATCATTCTCCCTATTCTCCTGATTTGGTCCCATCTATCATTTGTTCCCCAACACGAAAATACAATTGGTTTGGAATCAGTATCACAGTGATGATGACATCATATGTGCTGTTGGTCATTTTTGGCCCAACATGATGAAAGCTTCTTCAACAATGGAATCTAAGCACTCAACACCAATAGGAAGAAGTGTAGAGACTGCAAAGAGGGCTATATTGAAAAAATGAACCTCATTTGGTCAGATTCCATAAGAAGATCTTGGTCAGCCTATGAATTTTTCAGTCAACCCTTGTATATTATTAATATATGATTATATTCTATCTTTATAAATTTTCCCTCATATTTTAGTTTTTATATAAATATTTGTATTTATATATATATTTTTTACTTTATATATATATATGTAAGACTAATTTCAGCAATAAAACATTATTTGTCAGAAGATGTTCCTTCTTGGTATGAAACGTGTCACAAATAAGTTTTTCCATCTTGTCATTGATTTACAGATATATGTATATATGTCTATAATAGGTAATCTTTGTATATTTTTGTATCCAGTGATGTACGCAGATGTCTTAATGTAAGCATAGGTAAACATAATTACAAAATCATTGTGTATAAATTGTGCACAAGTGCAGCTGGTGTCAGTGTGACTGACTGTTAAGGTGTAAGAAATGATCAATTAATCAGATAGATAGCAGCCAGAAGATAAGGGGTAGTTGTAGAAAGGCAAGGACATTATTAAGTGGGTGATTCATGACAGGGTGTGGCAGGGACTAGAAAGTAGGTCTCACAGGTGAAGAAATAAACAAAACAAAATGATAACAAGTGTGGTCATTTTGTTGCCACAACAACAATGAAGTCACACTTCTTTGTCATCTCAGAAAGGAAAAGAATGAGCAGTAAAAAGGCAAGTGAACTCAAAAGCAAATGTGATAAAAATCAATGATCAGTTAAGACAAGAAGTGTGGAAAAAAAAACTTGAAAAACAATAATACCCTCAATTGATAAAAGATAGATAGATATATAGAAAAATATTCTTTTATGTGTCATGTCCCTTCAGTACAACGATGATCATGGCCCTACACACTTTCCTATCTTAAGCAGTTGTGTGAAATATTTGTCCTTTAACTATTCCTCCCAATCCATATTCTGCCATTCATTTATACGAGGTCGTTAGGTAGGTTAATTGCTGTTTCATTTTGTCCAACTTGCCTTCAATATGCCTTATGAGTGTTAAATTCTTCAAGCCCTCTTTTCTTCATTATGTGTCCGAGAAATTTCAACCCTCTCTTTTTATTTTTTTTTTTAAAGTGATGTTCACCCTGTACAAGGTCCAGGAGCCACTTGAGGTAGAGAGTTACAGAGTAAGAGGCACAGTACGCGGGAAAGATAATGGTTAATCCTAGACCTGAACGGTTAAGGTTGTAGTGATCGGGAAAACATCCTCTTGAAAGTCAGTTTCACAAAGCATATTCAATAGAATACAGATGGAATGAGGGCCATTCTCTACAATTGGCATGGCATGGAGGGTCCTAGCTGGAAAGGTCTGTCTGAATATTTTCCATGGAAATAGCAAGAGGCTTGTGACGTTTCATCTGTGAGAAAGTGGTTATAGGATTGAAAATAAGCTGTCATCCACAAGGATGAAGAGATGCTGGGAATGAAGACTGGGCAGCTCCTGCCCAAATATGACAACTGTACTCCATTTTAGGCCTGATCTGGCATTTGTAAAGATAGAGGTAGCACGAGAAATCAGGCACTTACTGGAGCAGTACAGGGAACTGACTATTTGAAATCTGGGTTGTGTTTAAGGTCAAATAGGTATTCAAGGCACAGGGCCTCACTGAAGGAAAATCCATTCTTCATGATTGGTGATAGTTCAGGGTCTGATTGGTGATGATGGAATGCAACTGGTCTAGTTTTCAAGGTATTGAATGTAACAAGCCAGTTTTTCCCCCACTGAGCTGTTAAAGTTCAATCAGAAGAGAGATCAGCTGACAGGCTTTGATCATCTAGGGTTTTGGAGGTACACCCATATACCATTGTATCATCACCATAGACTAGAACAATCTACCTCTGTGAACTAAATAAAGGGTTCAGTTCAAAATTCCAACATACTTCACCTGAAGAAAGCCTGAGTGTACAATGGCTGAAACATCGTGAATATGACAATAAAGATGAGGATAAAAGTCCAAATGATGTAAATAGTTATAATACCTCATATCAGAATTATAGACAGAACTTCCTGTTGGTTCAAAAAGAACAATTGAGGTAATCTGTGATTTGTTTTTGGAAATCTCACCTTGAAAAATAAATATCTTTATGAAATAAAGTATAAGACAATCAACAAAGGAATAATAATAATAATTTCACCTTAAGAAAACCTTCACTTTTCAAAAAACTCATTCAAAGCATTGAACTTCTGCTGGTTTTGTAATTCCCATAATGCTTCGACCAATCAATGTGATAGTCTTCTTCAGGAGTATAATCAAGATCTGCCTTGATCCAGTGACCTTGAGACAATCACCTAATGAAGCCATAACAATTGCCTAATGAATCTTTAAGGTATTAAATGAGATGACACATTGAATTTTCCCACTGCATTCAAGATTCAGGGCATTTTTGCTTTTAGAAAACCCTTTTTAGAAAAATTTTTTTGTCTTAATGAAGAATAAATTTACAAAAAAGAACTTGTGATAAAAAAAGTTCAGAAATAAGATCAAAAACTAATTGCAGAACTTTATAATAAATAATTTTTCTTCCTTTAACAGGAATCTAGGTGAAGGAGCAGACAAGGATGAGATTTTATAAGCTAGGGGTAGAGAGTGACTTCAAGCGAGCACTCCTATTATTGAGATATTTAGATTCAATGCCAGTATAAATGGATAGAATTTCCATCAAATTTTAATGAAAGAAATTCTATTTCATTGCTGAAGGATATTTTCATATTATTTTAATTTTGTATTCAATAAAGCTAAAGAGGTAGAAGAGAAAGAAAGGGTTAAATTAAAATCAAAGAACACAGAGAATGGTTAATATTTCAAGATGAAGAGAACACTTTTTAAAATCTTTTGCCAAGAATTAATAATCTTTTCGTTTGCTATGTAAAAACAAAGTTGAAAAGAAAAGGAGAAAAATTTTGCCAGAAACCAATATGAAAAATAAAAATCTTTTCAATGTTGTTCTGGTGTATAAGAAGATCCATTTTTTTAAAATTTCTGGAATGATTTTTGAAAAGATGAAAGTATGATTAAGGGTGAGAGAGTTTCATCATAATAAGAAATGTTGTTTTTTAAAAAAAAAAGCAAAAATAAAAAGCAAAAATAAATAGCAAAAAAAAAAATTTTACATGCATTTCTTATTTTAGGAAATATATCAGTAAATTTTCTTCTTCCATTTCTTATGTTATGAGTAATTTCAGGACTGAGGCAATCATGGCTCTCCACTACTTCCTATCATTTGTTCCACTAGGGTTTTTTTTTATCTTTTAACATTCGTCTTTATCCTTGTTCTACCATCTGTTCACACAAATTAAGTAGGTTACTTAATTTTTTCTTCTGCTTCACTATGTCCTGTAAGTGTTAAATTCTGCAGGCGATCGTGGCTCTCCACTACTTCCTGTCTTTTTTTACTGCTAATAACTTTTGTTCTTTTACTATCCTTTGTCGTTCTGCTATCCATTCACTCAAACTTTTCAAGTACGTTACTTGCATTTTGTCTCTGCTTTCGATATGGCCTGCGAATGTGAAATTCTTTTCATCTTCTCTCCTCATTATGTATCGCAGAAATGTCATTTGTCTCCTTCTGATTGTAAGTATACATTTCTTTATAGTTTCTATTTTTCTTAAGACATCCTTGTTGTCAAGTTTCAAGTTTCTTCTTCATAGGACATTAGATTTTACACAGCATTTTGGTACTCTTTTTTGTGTTTAATGGTATTTTTCCTTTCTTAATACTTTGCTTATTTTCTGGAAGACATCTTTTGCTATTTCTTTGTGAGAGATGCATTTTTGTACTTACTTGATTTTAATATCCTCAATATGCAGCTCACACTTTGAGCTGTCTCTTTTAATGACACACTTGATGAGGGAAGATGGTATTTGCATGAAAGTAAATATAATAAACTTAGCTGAAATATGAACTTGGCTTATGTTATATAGGAATAAAATGCTGCTGCTAACACTTGAGTTTGACCATAGATCACCAGGGAGTAAACACAGGAGATCACATTATTGAATAAAGTAGATCATGTGACCATCGAGGAAACGTATATATGTAGGAAGTAATTGACGACTAACAATTGCTATTTCTACTCTATCCACTATTATATACGGATCTGCATTTCTAGTCTATCCTTTATTACTATACACAAAGTCTTGCCAATTTCTTTTTTGTAGCCACTAAACATACTCCCAATACATTGAAATATCCTTAAAATTAATAGATAATCCTTTATTCTTTCTCACCACTCCTATCTTGTTTAAGGCTTCTTTCAGTTTTCTTCTCTGTGTCTGGTATCAACACAGTATCACCTGCATTTCTAATATTAAGATCATATGCAATAAATTATAATAAATCATGGTAACACTTCTAGTTCTTTTATCTCACTATATAGATTAAATAAATCCCGATAGGGCTTCTAGATTTTTTTTAGGATTATCTCACAGTATAGATTAATTAAATCTGGTAGAACCTGCAGATTTTCTAGGACTATGTAACAGAGAATCAGGTCAACATAACAAGATAACCAGAGTTGGTTGCGTGTGGTGCAGTAGGCACCAAGGTTAAGTCCTCTTCTGCAATTGGCTGTTGAAAGAGGACATTCTACCTACAGTCGGTGGTGCTGACAAAATTTGTATACAAATGATACTGAGCAGGTATTAGAACTATTATACTATTGACCAACTGTTTGCCTGAGCCAGGGCAATTATGAGAGATAAGGAGATGAAGGATGTTGTGGTGGCAATGGTGGCCTGACCAATGCAAAGCATGGAAAGTGATGCCAGAAAATGATTTAGATGCATGCTGGTCGATACTGGTTGTTCTCTGTCTATAACAGAGCCAGCAGAGAGACATGCCAGTCATGGAAGAAAGGGCCTGATTGCATAACAACTACTGATGGGGAAACCAGTGTCTGTTGTGGAATTGAAGTCATCACTCTCCGGCTGCAAGATGGAAATCCTGTCAAGATCAACATACTGGTAACTCAAGAGAAGCCACTTGGTTTTGACCACCTGAACTTATCCTAAAAATCTCAAAGTAAAATAACCCATTGAGTTGTTGATATGCCATAAAACAAATGAAACCAAACCAGATATGGCAGCAATATTCAAAGCAAAGATGAATGGTAGATTTATAAATGTGCAAAGATAGATTCTTGCAATGGTAGGAAGAATCAGGTACTTCCTGGGGTGGACTTTTTTATAATGACAGAAGGTTTGAGTGTGTACTGGCTTTCTTCAACTATTAATCATGACAGATAATGCTTTTCTTTCAAAAACCGTAAAGTCTGCTCAGCCTGGTTGCAGTATAAATCACAGGTTGGTTCTGTGGGTGTTGAACAAACATAAATCTACTTGTACAGGTGTCTGCAACAGGGATTTGCTAGCCATCCTAGCAGACAGACATAATATACATTACAAAATCAACACAAGTCCTATCACAGCTGAAATTGGAATTCTGTTTGCTAATTTTGCATTCCATGCTGGTAATTATCACATCTACTCAGACTGTGGTAGGTGAGTAATAAAAGCAAAAATATCTGTGGCTTTATGTCAGTGACACAAAAACGTTAACAAACACAAGAGTTAGAGCTTCATACTGCCTCCTCTTTCCTTTGCTCTGTCTATAATTAAAGAAGGGTCAAGAGGTTATATTTGACCATGAAAAAATTGTCAGGATAATTAGTATCCCTAACATCCTCAAAGTTGCTTTTTAATCAGAAGCAAAGATGGAGATTCTTAAATTAAGCATCAGTTGATATAATTACAGTTGTGACTAAAGAAAATGACTTTTTTGGTTCCTGCTGTCTACTTCTTGGAGAGAAGCAATGCCTTGTAGTCTCAGAATTCAAGAAATAGAACAGAAAAAAAAAGTCAAAAGTCCTTGCATTGGCTGTACACTGAATCCACCAACTTATAGATTTGTGCTAAGAGGAAAAGTGAACTCTAAAAAAAAAATAAAAAAAAAAAATAGAGGTAATAATAATTGTAAATGTGGCTTCACAGCTAAGATCTTAACACTGTCTTATATAATTATCATCTTGTGTCAAACAGCATTTTAAAACTATTAGGTTCAGTTATAAATAATTTCTGGTTTTGTTTATCAACTTTATTCTTCAAAAAATAAAATACAATTACATTATATTCAATTATGCAGGGTTCCCCACACCCCGCAAAATTGATATCATTTTGTAGGCTAATGACAAAGCCAATTCCTGCTCAAATGATCTCAAATTTTAAGAGAATATGTCAAAACTGACTGTGTGGACTTACCTCAATGAAAGTCTACCAGGAAGATGGACTGGGCGTGCCAGTGATAAGAATAATGTACTGTTTAAATGACCACCATGTTCACATGACATGACACCACGTGAATTTGTTTTCTATGGAGCTATGTGAAAAGACAGGTTTATATCTCCTTCTTCCTACAAGAGGAACTTAAGCAGAGAATCACTGAGGTGCTGGAGAATGTTACATAAGACATGCTACAGCATGTTTGGCAGGAGCAGGACTACTGACTTGATGTGAGTTGTGTCACAAGTGGTGCACATATAGAACATTTGTGAATCTTTGTTATAAATATACCTTTCATTATCTTGTTTAAATTTTGATAAATATTTTATTGTTCAACATGAAGCCTATTTAATTAATTAATGTAAGTACTTGGATATTCACATTTTAAATTATGTCAATTTGGTGGGAGGAACCCTGTATATTCAACATTATTTGCAATGACATGTCTCCTTATCAAGCAGATCTTTCATACCTTTTTTCATAAAATTCTGCAAGTTTGGATGTGAAAAACTAATGAACTTTTTGTAGTTTAAATGAGTCTCTATTACTACAACGTCACTTGTACAAATTAAGATATTGGTGGTTCAATTCACCGTTCTTGATTTCTGCACACTTCACAACATAAATCCAACTTTTGTTCTGCCCTTTTCACTGCTTCAGCCCTCTTTTATCAGGCCAACACTGTGGTCGACCAACCAATCAGTGTTCTTCGCTTTTATTCTCAGTTACCCAGGCAAATAGCCTCCTCCAGTTCGACCAATCAACACACGACTTGCTATTGGTGGAAGCATGCCAAACTGTACAAAAACCCTCGTTACCACACATACTGCTGAATTACTGGATGGGAGAGTAATGCCATTTTCATGGAGCAAACTTGCCGATGTCATGTGCCGCACTTTATGGTAAGACCCTTATTTTCCTATGCACCAGATGCAAGCCACTCTGGCTTGCTTGCTTCTACTTTTGAATGTGGTTTTTATTAGAAAAAAGCATTATGGAATGAATGAAAACAATTGTTTAATTTTAATTTTATCTGTCTATAATTCAATACAAATACCAATAGATTATAACTATATATCTGAAATAGTGGTGACAATGCAAATTAAAGTTTTCTGTTAGGTTCAGTCAGAAATCATTTCCGTATTTGTTTGTCAAATTTATTCTTCAAAAAATAAACTACAATTACATTTTATTCAATTTTATATTCACCATTATTTACAATATCATGTTCCCCTTATCAGGCAGCTTTTTGATAGCTTTTTTAATAAAATTCTCCAGGTTCTGATGTAAAAAACATTTTGATGAATTTTTTAATGTGTCCTATGTTTTCCTTTTCTTAATATGTTTTTGTTGCTTACGTGCTACATCCACGGTATTCTTAGCATCTTTCTATAGAATCAAATTTTTGTTTGCCATCAGTCTTCTCTTCATTGGTGGGGAGACTGTCCAGCATTCATTGCCTTATAAGAGAATTGATATTACATAAAAGTTATGCACAATGAAAAACACCAAAGTTCAATTACTCAGAAGTATTAGTTTGAATCATAAATAATTTTCGTTTTTGTTTATCATCTTTATTCTTAAAAAAATAAACAATTACTTTGATGTTGTAGAACAGGCTCCCGAGAGGATGCTTCCCCGATTACTAAGATTCATTGTTTCACATTTTTATATTTCAACAAAATGTTGCTGTGCAAAAAGTATAAGGTTCAGTCATAAATAATTTTTTTTTTTGTTTATCAACTTTATTCTTAAAAAAATAGACTACAATTACATTTTATTCAATAATATATTCATCATTATTTACAATGATTTGTTGCCACTTATCGAGACAACTCTTCAATGAGGAGAAAAAGTTGACAAATTTTTAAATCTAGTTTTCATGGTTTACACTGCAACTATTCTCTCTCTCTTACATTATATATATATATATATATTTTTTACCTATACTCAGGCAGTGTGAAAAAACCCAGATAATACAATCTGTAAATGAATATTGGCCAAATTGATATCAGGGAAAAAAATTTCAATAAAAAAGTAACAGGCTAAAAGCATCCGTGCCACTTGAAAATAACCAACTAGCATCACAATGTCAAGGCCAAAAGAAAAAAAATTACTGATAGAGTAACCTAAGTTGAAACATAAAATGCTCACTACATTAAGTAGAGCAAAATCTAGAATACCAAAAGAGCCAGAATCTGTTTACCTAGCTCTCACCTAAAGGATCATCAGGATAACACTAGCTAAAGAGGATTGGCCCAAGTGACATTTTATTGGTAAAACAGCCACTCGAAAAATGAAAAAAATAAATAAATAAAAAACTAAAACTAAAAAAAAAAATTCCATTATTCAAGTAACCGGGATTTTCTATGCCTACAACCATTAAATATTTCAGATCTCTGGTTGAGTAATTCATTAGGGTTATTGTAAGAAGCTATAGATAATTTTTCCTCCATACATAGGTGGCAATATCTATCACTAGCCTTATATTTACACCATTTTTTTTACTATCACCCATTTTAATATAGGATTTATACCTTGATTCTTTTTAATTTCTCTCATATAGTTAGAGAAACTAGTCCAATGCCTGTATATTTTGTGTGCAAAACTACTTCTATGATTGTAATATCTTTTCTTGAAAGGTCCTTGAGTAGAACCCACATAAACTTTTTTCTCACTATTATTATTATTACTATTATTAGGTTTGTTACTATAGACCTCCTTATGTTTATTTTTCAATAAAATGTCATTTGGGCCAACACTCTTTAGGCAGAGTTATCCTGTTATCTGTTAAGTGAAACCTAGGTAGATAGGTTCTGGCTCTTTAGGTATTATATATATATAAGCTGTATGGATTTGAGTTTGTGACCTTTGTCTGATGATTGCAAAAGCTTGAAACCCAGGGTCACAAACTCATATCTATACAACTTATTATGTTAGCTCTATCACCAGTATCGAGCGCTTTCCACTAAATACTGCACACACACACACACACACACATATATATATATATATATATATATATATATATATATATATATATAGAAAAAAGAAAGAAATACCCCTGAACTATGTAAAGTCTTTCACCTATCTTGGTAGCAAAGTCAATTACAGTGGAACTTTAGATGATGAAATCATGCATCGGATTTCTAAGGCTACCAGTGCTTTCAGCAAACTTTGCCATCGCTTGTGGAATGAGCGGGGTATTCGACTGGATACGAAAATTCGGGTTTACAGAGCTGTTGTACTTGATATCCTTTTGTATGGCCCAGAGCCGTGGACTCCATACAGGTACCATATATGCCAGCTAGATGTTTTCCATAAAAGCTGTCTGTGTGCAATCTGTGGAGTTAAGCTTCAAGATAGGACATCTAACGTAGACCTGTTTAACAGGTGTAATATTGGAGGAATCGAGACTTTTATCATACAGTCTCAGTTATGGTGGACTGGTCATGTCATGAGAATGTCTGACGACAGGATGCCCAAGATCCTAATGTACAGCCAGATAGATCAGGGCTACAAGAATGTAGGACGCCCATGGCTAAGATACAAAGACAAGCTGAAAAGCAACTTTTCAGCAGTCAATATGCCACATAACACTCTTGAGTGCTTAGCCTTGGAGTGGGTAGAATGGAGATCAAAGTGTTTTAGTGGACTCAGCAGTTTTCAATCTACTTGTCTGAATCATCTTCAAGAAGTGAGAGCAAGATCTAAAAGGTCAGCCAATCTAACAGTGATCTCATCTCACAATCCTCACACTTGCTCCATATGTGGCCTCCTTTGTAAATCACTAGTGGGTTTTAAATGCCACTTAAAATTATCGCACAAAATTTCACAACTGAATCAATAAGCTGTCAGATCCTCATATGTTGAAACCGATGAGAGAGTCCATTATTATTATATATATGAGGGCTGATAAAAACATATTGGTACTGGTGCTATAAAAAAACAACAATACATATCAATTTGATATTTAATCTCCTCAGGTAGTTTGCTTGTAAAGCCACACACTTTACCTGTCATTTCCATCAATGGAAGCATTTCTGAAACTCCTTTTTTGGGATAGCAAGCAGCTACCTCATCATATTCTCTTGGATTTCCTCAATGTCAGGAAATCTTGTTCAAGTGGGATTTCAATTTTGGAAAGAGGAAAAGTTACAAGGGGTGAGATCTGGTGAATATGGTGGTTGTTTGTTTTTGGGAATGAATGGGTAGATGTGTTATCATGGTGGAGTTGCCACTCACTGGATGAACGCAATTTTGTCCTTTTCTGACGAACAACATCCTGCAAATGCTGCAACACATCACAATAGTACTCCAAATTTACTGTCTGACCAGATGGAACAAACAGATAATGAATGAAAACCATAAATAGTGACTTAACATTGCTTCGACATATTCATGCTTTCTTTGATCTCGGAGACATTCGAGTCTTCCACTACAAAGAGTGAGTCTTGATTTTGGGGTCATAGCCAAAGACTTGTAATCTATCACCTGTTATGATCATTTTCAAAATGTTTTATTCTTCCTCAATACAATCAAAAAGATCCTGAACAGCAGAAACACATTTTTTTTTGTCAATTGAAAGCAAGTTTTGGCACAAACATGGCAGACACATGTCTCATGCACAAATCTTCAGTGAGAATGGACTAAACTGAATCTAATGTTCACATCCCCAACTAATCATGCACAGTGAATGAAGGTCATTCTGCGATGTTTTCACCAGTTCTGCTGGTTGAGGATCTTCCAGAATGTGTATCACTATTTTGTTGGCCATCTTGGAAATGTTTGAACAAATTGTTCATGCATGTCCAGCTTATACACTCCTCTCTATATAGTTTATGCAACTTCATGTAGTTCTCAGTGCAGGTATCACCAAGCTTTTGGCCAAATTTGATGCAGATTCTCTGCTAAATTTTCTCTGGCATGGTCGTTGACGTAACCTATGTGGAATGATGAGATGAACACATTGTTCACATTTTCATTCTAAGCACTGCTAGAAATAACAGAAGTGAGCGAGAACATTATAAATTAGTTCAAGGTCAATCAGTGCCAAGTGATGTCACTCTGCTTATTAGAAACAAAGTAAAGAGTCTTAAACTGTTACATGATATCTGTTCCCTTATATGGCAGTGAATGATGGACAATTATACCATGGGCCAAACATCTGAGCAATGACAAGGTTTTATAGAAAATGTAAGTAAAAAGGAAACTTATAGTTAACATCAGGAATAGACAGTTGAAATTTCTGGGATACTTAATGAGGAAGGAAGGCTTGGAAAATGTGATACTCACAGGACAGATTGAGGGCAAGAAGAAAACAATGCATAACATAGTGAGCTTGATTAAATGGATGTTGGAAAAAGGTTTAGGAGAAATAACAAAAAGACAAAATTTAATAAGAGTTAGAAAGGACAGTGCCATGATCACCTGTGACCTAATGAGATATGGTACACAAAGAAGATGTCATGTAGGAGGACAACATTTTTTCTTCCATCCACTGTGTATGCTGCCACTACTGTGTAAAGACTGATGTCTGCCCCATATTTATTCTTTACTGCTACTTATTATTAGTAGTTTAGACGATATATTCAACATTACAATTGGTTCCCCAAACGGAAATTACTTATGACTCAACCTGATAGTTACTCAGAGACTTTAGTTAAAAATTCACAGTTTGAATTATTCACACTCTTTGTAGAAACAAGGAGGTCAAGAGGTTTTCTCGTTTTTGTCTTCTCTTTCTTTTTTTCTTTTTGCTAAAGTTGCTTTGTTTATTCATTCATTTATTTATGTTTTACATTTATTTATTTATTTATTTTTTTGTTTTATTTATTTATGTTTTACAATTGTTTATTATTTTTATGGAAGAAGACTTTTATAGGAGAAATGTTTTGAATTCTATTATTTACTTTGATTTTGTCTGTTTATTCTATATAATTCCTTATATATATATGTATGTATGTATGTACCACGACAAATAGTGAAACCTAAGGTTTAAAATTCTTTTTTAAAAATGAAAAATCTTTCTTGAAACTTTTATTTTAGTTTTAATTTCAAAGTAATAGATTAAATTTAATATTTCCAATAGTCAAAATACATTGCTGTATTTCAAAACTAATTTAAATTGACTGGAAGGATTTTTTTTTTTTGCTAAAATAGCTGATTTGCACCCTTTTTGGCATCTTTCATTGCAATGTAATTTTCTTTATTAAAAATTCTTCCAAAAATAAAATTTACTTTTCTGAAACTTTATTTGGCAATATTAGTTGATTTAAAGTATAATTAATTTGATTTAAAACAAATATTATTTACTTTAAGTCTAAAATATTGCAGAAATGCATTTTTTAACACAGCAGTTGCTGTTTATTTAAGGTGACATGTTTGACAGCTTGATAACTGATTGATGTTTATCTAATGTTGTTCTATGGAGGCTTTAGTCATAAAATAATTGGATATAACGTGAAAGCTTTTTATATATAATTTTTTAAGTACTAAGCAATCTTTAAAATTTATGAAAATTTTCTGTAATTCAATGTTTTATTAAATTTTAGATACTTTCTGGCTCTAAATTTACTATAGTTATGACCCTTATTTTCTGATAATGTCGTGTATGGGCCACCATATCTACAAAAATTGGCCTGTTTATAAACATAAAAAAAATTCAAAATTCTTTTAAAAATATTGGTGCTTGATGATTTGTACTAGGCTTTTTCATTTATGATTAGTAACTTCAGTTTTAAATTAATAATATCTAAAAGAATTTTAAAATATTTAAAACTTAATAAATTATTCTAATTAAAATTTTAAAAAATGAAAATTCTCACAAAAATTTATTATTCATTGAGAAATGTTTTTTTCTTCAAACAATAATGTCCTTAACATAACTTATTTCTAAAAGCAATTAAAAGCTTTTTTCTAATTGAATAATGTCATAGTTTTATTGCATTTTTTATTTTCTGGTTTAGAGCAGATTTTCAGTAAATGGTGTTTCTGCTTGTCAAAATCAAATGATTTAAATTTTACAAAGAATTCAGCTTTTAACTAATATATATATATATATATATATATAGTCAAACCTAGAGAGCCAGACAAACCTACCAAGGTTTCACCTAAGCGGATCGTCAGGGAAAGCTGGCTAAAAAGGTAAAGAAAACTGTATACTTATAGGCGATAAACAAAAGACCAAGAATTATAGAATTAAGAATTATAATAAAGATGTTAGATGTTCATTTATTAGATACAATATTAAAGAATACTACCCTTCAATCACAGAAAAAACTCTTAACAAAGCTCTCCAATTAGCCAAAGAGTATATTAAGATTTCTGATAACAAGATAGACCTGATCATACACTGCTGGAAAACATTTTTATTCCATAATAATGAACTATGGATAAAAAAAGACGATGTAAATAGTTTTGACAATCCCATGGGAGCATATGATGGAGCAGAGGTGTGCGAGTTAGTAGGATGTCTGCTGCTCAATAGGCTTAACGATCATATAGATTTTAGCAACTATGGGTTATACCGTGATGATAGATTAATCATAGTGGATAAAAGTAATCCCAGAAAATATGACACAATCCGGAAAAAGCTGCACTGTCTCTTCAAAAAATTTGGATTCAATCTTGAAATTGAAACCAACCGTAAAGTCACCAATTACCTAGAAATCACTTTAGATTTAAGAAATGGTACTATTTCCCCTTATAAGAAAGATAACCAGGAACCCCAATATTTAAATGTAAAATCTAACCACCCAGTGCATATTATAAGACATATTTCAAAAAGTATCAGCCATAGACTTTCTACCAACTCATCGAACATAAACATCTTTGATGCTAATAAATTAATTTATGAGCAAGCTCTAGTTAAAAGTGGCCATAAAGATAAGTTAGAATATCCTGACATAAATAATAACACTGAACCCCAGAATAAACATAAGAGTAGAAATAGAAATATTTTGTGGTTTAACCTTCCGTTTGACTTATCTGTAAGAACTAAAATTGGCAAAATATTTTTCATCCTATTGGAACAAAATTTCCCCAAGAAAACTAAATTACACAAAATATTTAATAAAAATAATGTCAAACTTAGTTACTGCTGTATGCCAAATGTAGCGACTTTAATTAGCAGTTTTTAATAAGAAAAAGACTAGGGACAATCCATGTGCTACTACTTCTAGTTGTAATTGTAGGAACAAAAAAATCTGTCCCCTAAAGGGAAAATGTAAACAGGAGTGTGTGGTTTACCAGGCTAAAATTTACAAGGACATAGATGACTGCAATAATGATATAAACCCTAAAGTGTATATAGGAGCTACTCAGGGTATATTTAAAAAAAGATATTATAATCATATGAGTAGTTTTAACAATGGAAAACCAAACATAGTATTACTCTATCTCGCTATGTATGGAAAATTAGACAGGATAATAACAAAGACCCAATCCTCAAAAGGAAAATATTAAAAAGATGTTCTAAATATAAAGCAGGTCAAAAATTCTGTAAACTATGTATAGAGGAAAAATTAGCCATAGCTTTATATAAGGAACCTAAAGATTTATTAAATTCTAAAACAGAGATTCTAAACAAATGCAGACATAGAAGATCTTGGTTATTGGATTAGGCCTCGTCTCCCCTGATTATATAGTTGTTTATCCATTTTTGCCCATGTTTGTCTCTAAATCACCCCCTCCATTTTATGCCAATTTGAATGAATTTCTTATCCACCCTCCTAATTGTTGTATCAGGTCATCCCATAAGTTCTGTCCGAATTTTAAATTTTTTTAAAATGAACGAAATTTAAAGAATATTTTATAATGTCTAATGGAGTTAAACATTATTTTTATGTTTAGATGCATTTAAATTGATCAAATTTTATTTCAGAGAACAATAAAATTAAATTTTGTTTGATTAAAACCCTGCTAACATGGAAGTACCCAAGAATCATTTGAAGCACATAATGCTTTATGAGTTCAAGAAAGGAAACTCAGCAGCTGAAGTGGCTAGAAACATTCACTCAATTTATGGAGAGGAATGTGTGAATGAAAGAACTTGCAGAAGATGGTTTGCAAAATTCAGAGTTGGAGATTTCACCCTTGAACATGAAGATTGAACTGGACGTCCAGTTGAGTTTGATGAAAAGCTTCTTGAAGCAGCCCTTGAAGAAAATCTTGCTTTATCAGTTGAGGAATTGGAAGTGGTTCTCAGTTCAAACATCTTCAACATCTTGGAGAAGTTCCTAAACTTGGAAAAAGGGTGCCTCATGAATTGTCTGAAAACCTCAAATCCCGAGTTGACATCTGCTCTTCTCTTCATTCTCACCAACTTGTTTCACCTTTTTTGGATAGACTTGTGACTGGCGATGAAAAATGGATCTTTTATCAAAATGTTAAGCATCGTAGACAGTGGCGTGGTAAAGGGGAAGGATCCCAGCTACAGCCAAGAAGGGAACTTCATGGGCAAAAGTTTCTTCTTTCAATCTGGTGGGATCGCCAAGGAATAATCCACTTTGAATTCTTACCACCTAATGCAACAATTAATGCTCAACTATACTGTCAGCAATTAGAGCATTTGAACTAAGCTTTGAGGATAAAAAGACATGCTCTAGTGAATTAAAAAGGGGTTATGTTTCATCAGGACAATGCGCAACCCCACACAGCAAGAATCACGTCACAAAAGATCGAAGAACTTGGTTGGGAGAAAATTCCTCATCTACCTTATTCTCCCAATCTTGCTCCTTCAGACTAACATTTGTTTCGTAGCTTACAGAATCATTTGGAAGAAACAGCTTTTGTAACACAGGAAGAAGTTAAAACTGACATTTGTGAGTTCTTCGAATCAAAGCCAAAAGAATTTTACAGTAATGGAATTAGTAAGCTTATTAATAGATGGAAGGAAGTCATAGATAATCAGGGAAAATACATTGTTGATTGAATCTGTAATTAAATGTAACATTTGGTCACTTGATTTCTTTATTCAAAATTTGGACAGAAATTATGGGATGACCAGATAGTTGTTTTTTTTTTTTTTTTTCTTCATGTTTGGTCATGTGGTCTTGGTCTTTTGTTTATCGCCTATAAGTATACAATTTTCTTTACCTCTTTAGCCAGCTTTCGCAGACGATCTGCTTAGGTGAAACCTTGGTAGGCTTGTCTGGTTCTTTAGGTTTGACTAGGTCTGCTCTAATTTTGTATTGAGCACTTTTTTAGTTAGTTGATTACTCGTATCGGGGTTTTTTCTTTGGGCTTTGGACCTGTATGCAGTACGATTATTTTCAACAGACGTTCATGTTCCGAGCTCTTTCTTTTTTTAAAACCTTTTTTTCCTTCGAAATTGATTTGATCATTAGCATATCAAGAAACCGAAGATTTTCCGAGACGAGTGTAGTTACCTATATATATATATATATATATATATATATGTGAAAATATATAGAAAATAGGAAGGAACTGGTTAGGTAATCTCTTGTGATCTTTTAGAATTTTAATTTCTCAGTATTTCATAAAATTAAGTAACAGATGTAAAAAAACATATTTTTCCAAAGATCTTCTTAAAAAAAATTCAAAAATAATTTAATTCATTTGTGAATAAGTCCTAAAAATTTCATTAAAATCTGACAATTATTCAATTTTTTCAAGAATTTCCCAAACAATGTTTTGTTACTACAAAAAAGATGCTAAATTTTTCATATTGATCTTTGTTGCTCTCACTGATGAAAGAAAAGTAAGATTTTTAACCAAAATTTTGAACAAGCTGGAAAGGATTAAAAAAATTAAATAAGTTCTTGGATGGATCAAGTAGGAAAAAAATATTCTGATATTCAGGTCAGGTCAGGCTTAGACCTGCAACTGGTAACATGTAACTCAGTACAACCTGCCACATGGATGGGCAGTTGGCATCTGAACCAGCTGATGGCCTGACAATTGCATATTGCATAAAACAGACTGTCACCTCTGGGTGTTGACTTCAATGTCTACTTTTATATTTGCATACACTCTATCCCTGATATTGAACTCTTTAACCCATAAATATAGCATACCTTAAAACTCTATTTTATCATATACACCTTTGTGCAAATTAATTGAAACAGCCAAATTAGTTTCCTTGTTAAAAATATTTGGCGTACTTGAATTACTGTGAGTGTCTGAGTTGGGTGTTAGGAAGAGCATCTGGACTTGTATAAGCCTTTTTACTCATGAATATCTGGTTTAGGTTTATTTCCAGGGAAACCAAATTTCTGAAAAAGGTAAAATATAGTGCAAAAATAACCAAGTATTTGCCATCAACAATGCATGCTCATGGCCTATTGCCAATGTTGTCAGAGTCTGAGTTTAAATTCATTTACTTCCTCCTGCTTCAAACTTGTCATTAGAGTCAATAATGTCTTGCAAGGCCTCCTGGGCATTCAAAAATCTATGCCTGGGTGTCATGCTATCGAAATTTGATCATCTATTGAGGCAAAATAAGAAAATAAATGGCTAATTTTGAAGCATGTTGGCTTTACATAGAAGCTTCCCTGTTGCTTCAGGTGAATTGAGTGTGAATGTACCACAAGGGTCAGTTGGTATTATTAGTTTCCTTTGTATAGAAATACGCATGTTTGTCAATCCATTCTGACTGGTCTGTCTAAAAAGATTTAAGCTAAACTTAGTAAATATTAATACAGTATAATATATTCAAATAGTGATGCTAACTTTTTGGGGGGGATCCACAGATTTTCATCATTTTATTATGAACCATCTTTTAGGAGCTAAAGAATAACAGATTTCTAAAGAAATTTTTAAAAAAAGGCCCCCTCCCCACCACTTTTAGAAAAATGAGGCTCAAATAAGCTGCGTTTTATATGAAATAATAATTAATATTATTTTTAGTTTGGCTGATAATTTTCTAAATCAAAGTTATCTCATCATAGTGTAATGGTTAACAAACACATTCTTCAGACTATTTCTGATTTTGAGAGAATGATTTTCACTTGCTGCCTCCATTTGTGACCTTGTACCAAACAAGATTCCTTCTCTCAAATGTGATGGTTAACAAGCTCATTCTGCAGGTCATTACTGATCACTTGCAAATACCCCACACTTGTGATCTTTTACCAAACAAGATACCCTTTCACAAATGCAATGATTAACAAGGTCATCCTGCTGATTATTTCTGATCTCTTGAGATTGTCCCATACTTGTGGACTTCTAACAAACTAGATTCCCTCCCTCTAATGTAATGGTTAATTCTGTCGATCATTTCTGCTATTGTGAGAATGATCTTCACTTGAGGCCTCACACTTGTGGCCTTGTACCAAACTAGATTCGCTCTCTCAAATGTCCCCACATCATTTTTTTTTGGTGTGCTGCTCTCTCATTCATTAATAATAAAAATCTCTCTCTCTCGCTTTCTCCTTCTCTCTCATAAAAAGAAATAAAATAATTACAGCACTTGAAAATGTCTTCAGCACAAAACTTGGCGTTGCAATTAATATATATATATATATATATATATATATATATATATATATATATATATATAGCTCTGTTAATTAACATTGAACACTGTTTTTTCTTACACTATAGAGTATTTGCATATGATCACTCACTCATATACCTACCTATATTTACCCATTTGGTTACATTTTACTATTCCACACACATATATATATATATATATATATATATATAGAGAGAGAGAGAGAGAGAGATATATATGTACGAATGTATATTTTATGACCCTCCACACTACTCCACTCTCAATACAGTATGGCACAAATATCAATATTTAAATTATACAACGGTTGGTTTTCAGTCAGCACCTGATGATTGCATTATGCATGCAACTCAGAGTCATGCTACTGGTGAGGAAAATATGTATATTTATTATTAATATAAATTATAACTCTGTTATTATATGTTGAGCACTATTTTATTAGCACCAACACTAAATGTGAGATATTTTCTCTCTCTCTAGTGTCAGTGACAAAAATAACCTGGCCGTGCGTCTCGAAAAGGACCACCAATCGGTTGTGAACTGGGGCAGGAATTGGCTGGTCAACTTTAATGCTTCAAAAACAAAACTGCTCTCTATTAATCACCACAGATATCCTTCCCTGCCATCCATTAGAATGTCTGACGCTCAACTTCTCGAGAGCACCTCTCTGCGGCTGCTCGGTCTCATGTTGACTGCTGACCTGAGATGGAACAAATACATTGAGTCAATTGCTTCGTCAACAGCAAGGAAAGTTGGCTCCCTGTGCCGCGCCAGGAAATTTTTCTCCCTGGAATCTATCCTCCAGATCTACAAATCAACAATTCACCCTTGCATGGAGTATTGCTGCCATATATGGTCTGGAGCCTCTTCTGTTTGCCTCGGAGTTCTTGATAGGCTCCAGAGGTGGATATGCAAAATAATTGGCCCTGATCTGGCATCTCATCTACAGACACTTTCTCACAGACACGCCGTCGCCTCTCTCTGTCTGTTCTACAAATACTTTCATGGCAATTGCTCCAAGGAGCTGCATTCGCTGGTTCCCAGACTTCATGAGTTCAAGCGCCCTATGAGGCTGGCATCCCGCTCTCACCCTTTCACTGTCGAAACTCCTAAATGTAGCCATCTCTTCTACTCCAGTAGCTTCATGTCTCACACCTCTCACCTGTGGAATTCCCTTCCCTATTCTAGTTTCCCTGAGAGCTATAATCTCCAGCTATTCAAATGTAATGTCAATCAACATCTCCAGTTGCCTTGATCTATCCACTACCCTTCTCCTCATCCTTTCTTCTATCACTCCTATCTGACTTTGTTCTAAATTTTCTGTAACCCCTTGCATCCTAGTGGCTTCCCCGCCTTGCTTGGGGTGAAACGCTTAAAAAAAAAAAAAAAAATATTATATATATATATATATATATATCCAGGTACAATGAGAACAAATGAAGTATAATTCCACTCTATCTAACATTTAATTCAAAAGAGGGCTCAATGCAGAGTATAGCTAAATATTTATTTTAGGATATTAAAACATGTTAAAAATCACTACATAATGGTTATTATGTTTTGACACCATAAACGTGTCTCCTCGGTCAATGTTAAACTACTGGCAAGTGAAAGATTAATTTAATTTCAAAAGCAAAATACTTTTAAAAAAAATAGGCTTGTGGGCTTTGGTGTGACTAACCAATCAAATGTGACCTATGCTATATTCAAATTCACCAGAAAAAATTTTTTAATATAGGTCATGACATGAAGTTGTCTGCATATTAATCCTAGACAATCTTCTCATGGGTAGATATAGGTTGCTACATTATTTTGTAAAATGTATCAAAGTCTGATTTTCAACTTTCCTAAGCAGTAAAAAATGAAAGAGGTGGGGAGGTAATTTGACATATTGCTAACTAGTTGTATGCTTGTTCAGCTTCTTACATAAAATTTTGTAGTTGATAAATAAAAGACCTCTTTCAGGAACTGGTAAATAACTTAGCCATTCCAAAAAAAAAAATAAAACAGATGAAAAATACAAAACTACTTTAGCAAATTAATATGCAGCCATTAAATAAAAAGCATCCATATAAGATGTTAATAATACTAACTAATCAATGTAAGATGTTAATAATACTAACCAAACATCAATACAAGGCAATATTAAATCAAAATGAATCATACAAATAGAATAGCAAGTCATATAAACTGCACAACAGTTCATCTATTGATTATTACTATAAAAAAGTATTATCAAATTCAAAGTTTAAACATACTGCAAGGTAAAAGGAAGGCTATGCCTAAAATTTACAGTCAATTCACTTCTTTGGTTTAATAAGTTTTTATCAGAAAATCTGATAATTTTTAATTTTTCATGTAAGCATAGAAAACAGGGTTCATTTAAAGATCTACATGTGTCATTTTTTTTTTTTAATTTTCCACTTTACCTTCAGAGTTTTATTAGCTCCTTTTAAATTCCAAAAATATTTAGAAAGAGATGTACTATTTTTATATGTACTATTGATGAAGGATAAAATATAATGATACCACCTAGTCTTAAATATTGGTTACATAATGGGCATTCATTAGAATCCTTGTAATTACATTTGTTAATATTATTAACAGTGTTTATCTTGAGATGTCTATTATTATGCAAATTTTTAAATTAGATTAAAATTTCATTAGTATACTTCTTTATAATCTCAAGATTATCGGTGCAGCTATAACTTAGTTTTAGTGTGTTTCTTTTTAATATTTTACTAAGATAGTTACTTTTAGGGAAATGTTTATCAATTAAATGAACTTCTGACCTAACTTAGTACTGACTAATTGGTTAAATGGGAGTATGTACCAAATGATTTTCCTATTCCTTTTCCTTAGATCAATATTATCATATTCTCTATATTTGATTTCAGCGTACTTGTAACCACTATTTTTAAAGCAATATTATAAACATTGCTGTATTTATCAAACATATCTTTGTTAGATGAGTTGTTGCTAATCCTAATATTACAATTTCTAGAATTATTCTTATGAATGACACAATGATTACTGGCAAAAAATTAAGTTTCAGGCATTTTTTCCATCTTGAACAAAAAAAATCAATATCCATGACCAACAAGATAAACCTTTCCAGAAGAGAAACTATGAATTTAAACTGGAATAAAAGCAAAAATTACATCTACCATGAATCCATCACAAAAATTCATGAATAAGCAAATAACAAACATTTCAAATATCTCAGTGTATAGAGCAATTATAACAAATTTAGTATAGAATATAAGGAAATTAAATATAGAATACACTGCAGTGGAGATAGTTTGAACTGTAAAATGATAAGACCTTACCTTGGTGTATGGATCAATTAAAACAAATTTAGTATAGGAGATAAGGAAATTGAATATAGAATAGGCTGCACTAAAGGTAGTTTCACCCAACAAAGCAAATTACTAAGGAACTAAATCACTAACATGAAAACTCCAATTATGTTCTTAAATTGCCTTCTCAGATCAAAACTTTCATCTAGGCATTATATCTGGCACCAAACTCATTTAGAAATATATGATCTGTTAGCTGTATAGTAACTATCTCAGATCAGTGACTAAAAATAGCTCCAAGCGAATTAAGCCTAATAGGTTTTAGCAAGGATCATTCTTCTTTGGAACTTTTAGACTGGTGCTACATGATTACATACAATGAATTGTACTAAATAACAGAAACCACATCACTTGAGTACTTTGAACAGCAGCCAAGACGGATAGCTCATGTAACTTGAAGAGGAAATAATGATATAATCAAGATTTTGGCATTCCACATCACTTCAAAGAAAAGGTTAGGAAGGAAACGACCATGAATACTGCAAAGAGCAATAACAGCTACTGGACTTGAGAAACCTACTGTGGAGGCACAGTGGAATAATGGATAGCAGACTGGATTGAGGAATTAGAGTACCAAGTTCATTACATTCACTTATGTGTTCACACCATTGGGGAAGGTATGAATCCATCTCTTCTCCCCCAGCTATGGGTAAAACAGTAGGACAGATTGGTTCCTATTGCCTTGAGTGGTAACCAGTCTAAGAGAAGGAAAACTCTGAAATTCAAAAGCTGAGGGTCCAGTGTGTGGACTAAGGGTGACTCACACCATATTCTGTAGTCCTCAACTGTTGGTCAAGTTCTTAGAGAGGAGATGGGCACTGACATACTATCTGAAATCCCACTGAAAGGATCATAAAGAAGATAAAATCAAAGTATGTTTCTTCTGCCTTCAGTCAGTCCCCCTGCCCGCCCACTAACAAATGACTGAAATCAGTGAAGGGAATGATGATGATGATGATGATGATGATGATGATGATGAAGAAACCTATATTTCTGAAAAATTGTTTTAAGAAAGATTTTATAAATTTCATTTAATGAATGCCAAGAATGTTTCCTTATAAGGAAATGGCTAATATTACCATTAACATAACATTTTCATCAAGTACAAGAAACTCCTCCAACACACCCTCCTTAACGTGAGTTTCCATCACTTTCCCTATGACCCCCATCCACCTGCTGAATTAAATTTCCAATTTAATTCACAAATTACCAGCAGCAGAAATAAAATTATTATTTCATTTTTTTTTTTCTTTTTTTTTTGATCTTTATTATTTTTTTTTTTTAGCTTGCTTTCTGACCAAGCACAAGTCTGCAAAAATATTAAAAATACATGTATCAAAATCTTACAGTGAGGAATTTTTCAAACTGGTTGATGATTTTTAGAAATATTTTTTTTATTGTTAAATTTTATGCCAGGAAGTGAAGACATCCATTTTTGCTAATTGTCACTGAATGATTTTTTCATTACAATTTTTTTTAAAAAAACAAAATGTGTCTATTTTGTGGATTTTTACTGAAAATTATTTTTCCATTCATTTAAATAATTTTAGTATATTACCAGAGGTCAAACAAGATTTTTAAAGCCAAAAATTTCTGGTTTTAAATATTACATAATATAATATTTATATCAGAATTTTCCCTAGTTATTCCCCTTGCAAATGGAACAATGAGGTCCTGTAATAAAATTAATTTTCACACAAGTTAATGATGGATTTTTATAATGTGCCACTCTTTCAAAAAATATCACAAACACAAACTCCTTACCTGTTTCTCTGGGTTCTAAAATACAAAGTCTTATATAAAAGATTTAGGATTTTAAGAAAGTCATTGGAAACTACACACCCTCTGTGTGTCGATGATTAAGCTAGCTTTGTTATTTCCTTTTTTTTTAAGAAGTCACCAAGAATCTTTGAAAAGAGAAAAAAAATGTTGGTTTCTAAATATTAGAAAGAAAAAAATTATATCAGAATGTTCTTTAATCATTCTACCTTCAACTCGTAAAAATATATTACAATAAAAGAATTCAATAAAAATTTTGGGTGTTTTTATTTTATTTTATTTATCTATTTATTTTTGTCACATGTCACTTTTTGAAAATGTGGAGACATGTAGCAATTATTTTATTCAGTTTAAAAGCAAAATAATATTTTGTTTTTGCTTTTGAAATTGAGGCAACTTTTGTTTGTGACAAACCAAGCAAGGATGGTTACATTGAGGCAAGCTGAGACAACTCAACAGTGAAAAATAAAGTAAGGATGGTTACATTGAGGCAAGTTGAGACAACTCAACAGTGAAAAATAAAGTAAGGATGGTTACATTGAGGCAAGTTGAGACAACTCAACAGTGACAAACAAAGCAATGGACAAAACAATAATGGCAGCAATGAGGTAAGTTGAAAGTACTTGGCAATGTCAAACAAACAAAAGAGAAACAAAGCAATGATGGTAGCAGTGAGGCAAGTTGGGACAACTCAACAATGATAAGGCTATAGTTTATCAAGGCTTCAGGTTACCCAACAATGACAAATCAAGAAAGGATGATAGCAGCAAGACAAGTTGAGACTACTCAGCAGTGAGAAACAAAACAAAAGAGAAACAAAGTAATGATGGCAGAAATGAGACAAATTGAGACAATTCTTTAGTGACAAAAGGCAAATAGACAAATAGTGATGGAAGCAAATTGGGTCAACTTGGCCATGACAAACTTACAGGTTATGAATTAGAGAATGGTTTCAGTCTAGCTGGAGATTGTATATAGAAAATCATATCTGGAATAATCAGCTTGATCTCTTCATGGATCTCAGAAAACTTTTCAAAAGGCAATGAAAAAGCCTGGATCATTTTGTGATATTACAAGTATCATCATTAGAATTTTCTTAGTGACAGTGGAACATCTCTGCAATATGCTGTTCAGGATCAAAATGGTAAAAATTCCTTCATCTAAATTTCTTCTGCTATGGGTATATCACATTGAAACACTGTATAATCACCAAAATTACGTAAAGTTGAGCCTTGCAGAGGAATAACTGCATGAGAATATCAGGTGCTCTAAGCTTGGATGTGCAGGTGGTGTAATAGATGATGGCTAGGAATTGTTAATTGGAGAGCAAAGTTCCAATTCATGTTGGGTTCATTATATTCACTTGTGTGCTAATACCCTTGGGAAAAGTAAGAAACCACCTCTTCTCCCAGCTATGGGTTAATTAGTAAGATGTGTATCAATAAAATCATTGTTATCTAAAAAAAATATTCTTACCATCTAAAAATATTTTCTGGCTTTAAATAATATGCAATGGGTTGATAAACTGTAAAAAAAATCAATCAATCAATCAATAAATGTCTCTTTTGCAATCCATCAAACCATGCTGCTGGCAAAAATATATAAAAACAAGTAATTCTTCAGGGCCAAACTCAAACGTGTTTGCTAAGCCTTGTGGGTGAGGAATTGTTTCACTCTATAATCCCTTTCCCACAGATAAAATGTTGCTAGCCACATTCTACTTTACCACTCTTCCCATGGCAGATATTAAGATGAGCTAAATTCCTTAGTTCCATCAGTTCAGGCCTTCAGAGCTAGGATCTGCTATGCTATATCCAGGATGTCAATTCATCCTCATTCCCGTCATATTACATTGGTACGGAGGAAGATTCAGACAGATTTTTTTCAGAATTATGGCAGTGTAGAATGGACTCCTGAAGGGATGTTTCCCTGATCACTACCATCTTAACCTCTTCAAGTTGAAGATCAAACTATCCTTGTTCACTTTGTTTTCCATTGCTAAAAAAAAGGTTAAATTCAAACAACTTCTTCCCAATATCATTTATCTTATGAAATAGAAACCTAAGAGAATGCTTTCCCAGACACTCCAATCTATTTATTATTGTTTCCAGTATTAATGACTCTTTTCTTCCTAACTTTTTGTTTGAAGTAGTGATGTGGTTTCTGTTATTTGGTACAGTTCTTTGTGTTTCTGTATTTTGCCAATCCACAATTTTCAAAGAAGGATAGTCCTTGCTAAGACCTACAGGATTCACTGACACAAAGCCATTTTTTTTTAATCTGAGAAAAGAGTTGTGCACAGTTTAGATATTTCTGAACAAGTTTGGTACCATACATAGCATCCATATGAAAGTCTCAATCTGATGAGGCTACTTAAGAACATGACTTGAGTTTTTAGGTTAATGCATGGGTTTTGTAGCAATTTGAGGTGTGTTGGGGGGGTGTTGATTTCCCTAATGTCAGGAAATGATTGCAGAAGTTTTTCCTCTCCCCCGCTTGTAGTCAGAAGGACACAAAATGCATGCTGGGATATTTTTCTTAGCCAATAAAATGGGACAGCTTACATTTTGACATGACTCAGTCCAGATCTGAACTCATAGTTTGTGAATTCTTTTGACTTCTTACTTATTTGATTTGTTTAACTATATTGTTTGTTTGCTTGCATGATTCTTACTGTTTCATCCTTTTTGACCTTTTTTCTTTTTATTGCAAATTTTATTAATTCTGTTCACTTTTGGGATAACATTAATAATGATGCTACCAATGACATGGATAAATTGGTCAGTTTATTGTTAACCTTCATAGGATGCCTAAGCTAAACAAATGAGTTAAGGTTGGAATAACTCATATGTGGTGAATGCACATCAGTGCAGACACAGAAGAGGCTTTGGCTCACATGTAGACATGTTTTCCAACACCAGTTACATCTGGGTTTTCCAGCAGAATAGTTTATTTATGGGCTTCACTGCAACTCAACTGGTCAAGATAGGGATCTTTGTAAGATGCCTCATGCCAATAAAAGCAGGAGAAAACTAGCAGTTGGCAAGACAGTGTCTTATGATGTCGGTCCTGGGGGTATTTTATTCCTAAAGTTCATATGGTTTCCAAGGCAGTGTTATTGTTGTTACCCCACCTGTCTCTTTCCCTTCCCTGCCTGTTGATTCCCACCCCCTCATAGTGGTTCAAAGAGCAATTGGTTTAGTGCTTTCCCTAATCTCAACACACATTATGTTTGTCTCGATGGGTGCATTGATTACTTTTGCTTAGAACCAGAATTATAATCAAATTGAAGTTGAACTATTTCTAGGATAGGATCTTGACAAAAAGCAAAAATAAAGACGACTTGAATTTTCTCCAAACATAATGAACATTTCCACTCTCAATGAGGGTCCAGGCTTGTTCAATTAAAAGTTCAGTCCAGATCTCAAGTGAAACTCATATATACGATCCCTTGCTAAAGATGCCTGGAAAATGGTTCTGTCAGTTTATCTTTACAAGAATCAGATTTGACAGAAAACAGAGTATTCCTGCTATATCTGGAATGGAGCTGCTCAATCCTCACTTTCCAGTCTTGAGAGTATTAAAAATCATTTATACATGAAATTTCTAGGGCACATAATGAGGAAAGAGAGCTTGGAAAATCTGTTACTCACAGGACAGATCCAAGGCAAAAGAGACAGAGGAAAACAATCTATAACCTACTTAATTATCTTCAGTAAATGGATGGCATCTCAAGTTTTAGGAGAGATAAAAAAAAATGACAAAATTTATCAAAAGCTACAAAGGACAGGAAATTGTGGAGAGCCATGATTACCTATGCCCTGGAGGGACATATCACATTGAGAGAGAGAGAGAGGGACTAGACTTCTACCTAGAGTTGGTCTTTGGCATTGTATTTGGTAAACATTTAGAAAAAAACAATGCACAATTGGAGCATCAGTGGGGAACATTTTCCAAAGACAATGTCAGCACCAAAAGGAATTGAATTCAATGATGAGATTCTCAATGAAGCACTGATTTCTTTCTCTTGTTGGCACAGAGGTCAAGATGGATGCTCTTCCTGTTCCAAAATACAGACAATACTGCAAGAATTCTTCAGGAGATGATCTGAGACTTTGAAAAAATTATTCAAGAGAATATAGCAAAATTTGCAACTGATCAAAAGCAAACTTATGATTGATTGATTTGTCTATTTAATGGCATATCTATTCCTTCATGGGTCATTTAATACCAAAATTAAATTTTCTTGGGAGCTTGGAAGTAATAAAAATATGATATATTATTCTGCTTTCACAACTGAATACATGGTAGATAATACTCAGCTTTTGTGCATATACAAATTTTTGTAGACATGATTACTAGAGGTGGTGATAGGTGTTTTGTGTTGTTTTGGTGAAGTTATATTTTGGAATAGAGTTTGATTTCAGAAATTGTAGAATATTATATGAATTAATGTGAAAGAGTTCTTTCATGTTGGTTCTTTGTTTGGTAGTATTTTAAATGGATTTGGAGGAAGTTGCTACAATTTGTTAGTATGTGTAACCCTATGTTCCTGTGTCATAAATTGATGAACTTTTGTTCAAAAGTAATGAGAAAGGCATTCATTTGTTTTTGTTCTTTGAAAAGATTACCTCCAAATCAGAAATTTAATTTTCAAATCTCTAATGATGTAATTTGATAGTACTTATATATTTTAATGAATTTAGCAGTTTATAGCTATAGTATAAAATACAAACTCAGAAATAAACAAAAACAAGTTTTAGAAGATTCCATAAAATTCTCAAAAACTCAAGTAAGTTCTAGAAATTTCCACAAAGTTTTGAAGGCTCCAGATATACAATTTTAGAAATTTCGCATTGGGCATGACATTTGGAAAAATAATCTGAATTAAACCCTTCTTCATTATTTTTTAACAAAAGTTCCTCGAACTACGAGACAGGAAATGAATTATTTTTCAAAAAGTCATAACCTTAATGTGTATGTTTTGGGTAATATTTTTTATTATAAAATATATATTTATACTTTCATAGTGTTTAGTTTTTGTTTGGGTTGGGTCACTATTTTCCAATAACTGGGACCCTAACAGGTGCTACAACCCCAGGACAGGGTGGACCAGGGAACAACAACAATTAAGAGTTAGTTCTACACTCCTCAAAACCTGCAATCTTCTAATCAGAGACCCTCGCTGGATGTAATCATATCAAAGACAATAAAAAGTAGGAAAAAAGGTTTATTCTTGATATACCTGTTGAGACTGGACAGACTTTTATCATCATCATTCTCCTTGCAAATATGTCAAAATGAATCTATTAGCTATTATCAAGAAGATACCTTCTTGACCACGGTAAGTTTTGAATCCCAGTCTTGTGTTCAGAATGCTAATGCTTTAACCAATTCTGACATGTTGATAATAGCAAATGCATGTCAAAATGGATGTAGCCTTTTCTGGAATTGCTGTTACACTCCTGACAGCCTTTAAACTTTAAACCTTTCAAAGTGTGGAACTCAGACATGCAGTATTTTAAAAGGAACAGTAATGGCTGAAGTAATCAGAAAATGTTTCCGCAGTGTCTGGAATGAATGCACCATGTCTCATAAAGATGCCTTTGAGGTTGCTGACAGGATGCTCCAAGACATAAAAAGCAATAAATCTGTTATGGGTGGTGTGACTTGTCATGTCAAGAGATTTTTAATAGTTCCTACCCATTAGACACCATGGAATTTGATTCAATGAGGTTAAGGCATGAGTGAAGTCTCCTTAGATTTCATCTCATGTACAGAAACTACAGCTCCTAACAAACATGAGAACTAATTTTTTTTGTATGCTGCTGTTCACCCAATACAAGGCCCAAAAGCCACTCAAAGTAGAGTGTGACTGAACAAAGTTGTTTTTCAGATGTAAGAGGTTGGTTTGGTTCATTTTTTTGAGTGGTATATCAACACCTCTATGGGTTATTTAATGCCAAAATCTAAATATTTTGAATGCAATTGCATGCTTTCAACTAGAGTAAGTATTTTTGTTAATTCTGCTATAAATATATATTTTTATACATTCATAATCCTTGTATGTTCATAGCTGGGACCCTAATAGGTGCTACTACCTTGGGTCAAGTTGGTCCTTGGAACAACAGCAATTACGATGTGGTTCCACACTCCTCAAAATCTCCAATCTCTCAATCAGAGGTCTTGCTGCTGGATGTAGTTTATTGTTATACCCAGAACTACAGGTGTAAGAGGCGCGGGGTAAGAATTTTAGATTGCAAGAATATGTAGGATAGATAATTTCTTGTCATGCCAGTGAATTTTTAACAGTCCCAACCTATTAGACTCCATGTAAATTCAATGATTTAATACATTTTTTCAATTTATTTTATGTGCTAATGTTCCTCCAATACAAGTCCCAAGAGCCACTCATGGTAGAGGGTTAATGTGTGGCATTGTATGAGCATAAGAAAATGCAAGATGTGAAGTTCATGGAATTATGCAGCAAAGATAACAGTTAACTCTAGACTTGATGAGGTCAAGATTGTAGTGATCAGGAAAATGTCCTACTGTGAATCTGTTCAACAAAGCAGCAGTTTTTGGAAAGAAGTTGTCCGAGTGAGACTTACTCCTTACTAATGGAATACAAAGGGAATGGAGATGATTCATCATGGCTTGGCAGGTCCCAGTTGCAAGAGTGGGATTAAGGAATGCATCTTGTTAGAACACATGCCATGGAAATAGTGGTAGCATAGTGAGAAGCTCCCAATGTTTTGTCAGTGGGAAAGGGGTTATAGGGTGGACAATAATTAATCACCCATAAGTCTGTGTAGATGCTTTTGAACCATATCAAGACATGCAAGTGAGGACTGGACAGCTCCAGCTGAAATATCACAGTAGTACTTCATTTTTTTTGTCTAATCTAGCTCTTGTAAAGATAGAGTATAGTGGAGGGAGTCAGATAGATTTTTTTTTAATCAATTCACCCCAAGTAAGGTGATAATGCCACTAACACACAAGGAGTTGCTGGAAGTGAAAGAGAATTAACAAGACTTTAAAAGGAATGAGAAGCCCAATTCTAAACAGGAAACAAGGGATAAACCTCTACTCCTGTTCAAAAAACAAAGACTTACTAGAGAATGAACCGACTATTTTTCTAGCATCTTTAGCAACAGATCATATATATGAGTTCCACTTGAAGTCTGAGGAGAGTACCAATAGATGCTCAAGGCATCCATCTATCATGACAGGTGAAGTCTTCTTAGATTTGGCTTCATGTGCAAACACTACAGTTCCCAACAAGCATGAGAGTTGATCTGCAGGGAGAAAAAAAATTTCATCACCCATAAATAGGTACCTCCATATGCAAATGGTCAGATTGACATGAAGAATTTTGGGATATTAGTGAAGCCAATGGAGGAACTTATGATGTCTATTTGTTCAAGTCAAAGGTCAATCATTATATATCCCTTTTATCCTTATAATCCTCACTTCCTACAAGGAAAAAACATAATTCAAGAAGAGAGAAAATATACTTGGGTGGAGATAGACAATTAAATCACTGTCATTTCCTTCATCTTTCAAATCTAGAGAGAAAGTTCCAGACAGACATTTTCCCATGAATTGTCACTTTGTGGAACAGACTCCTGTGTGGGTGCTTTCCACTATATTTTAGTTTTGACCTCTTCAAGTTAAAGGTCAATCTTTGTATATCCTCCTCACTCTAAAAATCTTTTTTTTTGAGAAATAGCCAGTATTATAACCTCCTTGGAGACCAACTCTCATGTCAAGCTTGTGTGAACTGGGGACCAAGTGGTTGGATCAGGAGCCTTACCAAAACGAGAAAAACTGCCAAGGGCCATAATGGATAGGAAGTTGTGGAGAGCAATGAACGCCTATGTCCTGAAGGGATGTCGCACATACAAGAAGATAATAGTCTTGTTCTATCAGTAACACTTGGATTAATTCCAAATGACTAACAATCCTTAACTTCCTCATTTTCATTCCATTCATGTTATTTGCTATGCATTTATTGTACGTATTTTCTATCAGTAAAGTTTGCCTTAATTCCTGACCACTGACAATTCCTTCCTTCCTCGTTTTCAGTCCATTTATATAGTAAAATCATCAGCAATGCATTTGCATTACAACAATAATAGACCTAGCAGTCATATGCCAAAATGGTTACAACATTAGCATTTAGACCATGAGACCATAGTTTGAACTTCATAATGGTCAATGTGTCAAGGTGATGATAAACTACATCCGGCAGCAATGCCTCTGATTGGGAAATTGGAGATTTTGAAGAGTCTGGAACCACCACTTAATTGCAGTTGTTCCCACATCTACTCTGAACGGAGATTTTAGCACCTGTTAAGATCCCAGCTATGGGCAAATAGAGAACCCCAAAACCAAAAACAAAACACTATGAAAGTATATAAATACATTTTTATAGTAAAATTTCTGGTAATGCATTTTTATGTAAAAATGTTACCAATGATACGTATTTATAGTAAAATTATCAACAATACATTTCATCTGCAGTTGAAGACATACAATTATGTCCCAAAAATAATTTGGTTGAAGCCTTAAAATTGTGTTCAAAATATTTAGATTTTGGCATTAAATAACACATAGATGTTGATATGCTGCTAAACAAAATCAACTAACCAACAATCTCTTTCTTCTGAATTTTTAATGCATTTCTCCTGTAGAATTGTTATTAATGCATTTTCATTATATATTAGAATATGATTCTGTCAACGAAACTTATTTCCTGACCACTGACAATCCCTTTCTTCCACATTTACAATGCATTTCTACAATAAAATATTTAGCAATGTCTTCACATTATATATAAGATTATTATTTCAATGCGACATCTTTCTGATCACTGACAATCCTTATCTTTTTTTCATAACCAGCAGAAATTTCTCTCTCGCTTTGTGTGTGTGTGTGTGTGTGTGTGTGTGTATATATATATATATATATATATATATATATATATATATATATATATATGCAATGATTAGAGTGAATACAAATTCATTATTTAAATTTTAAATTTAAACAATTTAAAAACTGTAATAATAAAAAAAAAAGTAAAAGTGGTAGCAAGCATGATGGGGTTGGCTCTGTTACGCATTAAATATGACAAATGCCAACATTTTTAAAATTTAAAGTTAAGTGTTCCTAATCTTCTGCATTTTCTCAATATAAAATTGTAACCGATGTTTGTTGTATTTTGTTCATTCCCACTACATACAGGATGCGATTGGTAAATTAACACCTTTTTATGTTTTTAATTTTTAATGCACATCATTTGTTTTTGATTTTGTCAATTGCACATTAGTAGGGTCAGTTGGGCATCGTCTGTAAGAAAAAGAGCACTATGACGCAATTCAATCTGCCAGAAATTTGGAAACAGCATGCTGTACTGAATGGAATTCGCAATGGAAGGTCCAATACAAACATTTCAGAGTGTTTGGCTGTCAATCTGAGGACAGTGCAGAGGATTCAGAAAGAGTTAGATGAGTCTAATGGTGATTATGAAGGTATGGCAGCTCAGAAAACTGACTCTGATCATTTTGATAAGAAAAGAAGTCTTGAATTTGTTGGTAAGATCCAAACCAATTGAAAAAAATCCGTCCAAGTCAATCAGGTTCATAGCCAGAGAGGTAGTTCTGCCTTGGGTCAAGAGGGTGGCTGCTGGATGACCCTATTTCTACCAACAGGACTCTGCACCATGCTACACAAACAGAGGAATCCAGTCATGGCTGTCAGACAATTTCTACAACTACATCATCCTTTACATCAAGCCAACTAACTCCACAGACCCCTTGCTTATTATGTGTGGGATGAAGTTAAGCAAGAGACCAACAAACTCATAATACCAAAGATGAATTGAAGGCAAGGATTATGGTAGCATTCATCAACTTAAACAAGGAGACAGTCCAGAAGAGTTGCAGGAGATTCCAAAGTCATCTGGAGGTCATGGTTGAAACCAATGGTGATTTTATTGAATAAATTTACTCTTTTGTAATTCAAGATATTTTTGTGTAATTTTGGTAAATATATTTGTTAAAATGAGATGTCAGTGTTATTTTTGTATTTGCAATTTATCTATCACACCCTGTATGTATGGTTTCAACAATAGAAATATTTAGTCTGATGAAGTCTTTTCAGAGGATGAAATATGTTTCATAGGATTGTTTTTTTTCAATTTGTCATTTAATTACCAAAAATTTCATTGTAATTAAGAAATTCTATTTGAAATATTGTAAATTATATTAATAGCTAAAAAATATTTTACATGAATATCAGTGATAAAAATTAAATATAAAATTTAAATCCAATGTGACAAGTTGTTGTAATGGACAAAACCCAGATGCATAGTTTGATGAGAATTCATTTTTGGTCTTTTTTTAAATTTTTTCTTTCTCTGGTACTTTTCCAGTTGAAGGAATAAATGAACTGAAAGAATAGACAACCTCCAAGAAAATAACAAAAGGCGGCATGCAAACAATTCTTGTCCAAATATGGCATAAACAGACAAAGTGGGCAGGGCATCTGAATACAGAAAATGATTGAAAAGCAAACGAGGGAATGTATGATTGAGAAAAAGAGAATTCCCTGGGGTAGTCACTGATAGATTACGGATGTTGCATGGTGGAGGCTTAATGTGTGTGTGTGTGGGGGGGGGTGAGGGGGCACATTATAAAGATGTAGGAAAAGACAAGGGATGAGACCGAAAGACTGGCTTTTTTTTTATTCTAATTCAAGTCACCCTTCTCCCCACCAGCTCAGCTTGTCAACAGGAGCCTTTGACATCATAATCACTTAAGATCATCATTTGCACTTCCAGAATTAAAATGCTTTTTCTTTTTTTTTTTTTTTCCTTTTTTTAAGATGATTGTTATAAAATTAGAAAAATAGTTTCTGTCCCATCACAATAGTTTTTGCAGTTCATTTTCTAATGGAAATAGTTGTAGTATCTTTATTTCATTTTTTGGCAAAGTTTAACTTAGGACCAGGCAAAAAAAACAAAACAAAAAAACAAAAACTTTTTCTTCTTGACACTGTTATCTATATCCAGAGCCTTCTCACTACTGTTGGAAAAGCCCTTCCAAAACTAACCCTGTCTTCAGGGTTGCAACTGTACTCAACATGCTTGGACGACTGTGGGTTAGTGAGGCTGTTTAACCCATAGTTAAGAGGATGGCTATAGATCGAAGGAGTGCATCTACCCTTTAACAGCTTTTGTTTTTGTGCTGTTGGAATTCCACTTACCCTCCCTCACCACATCAGTGTGAGTGCTGGTTTTGAATTCAGACCTGACTTTGCATTAGACTGGTTGCCATCAAAGGCTATAGAACTCCATCTGTTCTATTTATCCATAGCTGGGGAGGGGGAGATGAATTCATACTTTTCTCAAGTGTATTTGCACATAAATGAATGTAACAAATTCAGCTCTCAAATTCCTCAATCCAAGCTGTCATCCATTCCTCCACTGTGTCCCACATCTCATATTTTACAAAGTTCTTCTCAGAATCCTAATAAAAACCTATGAAAATGAATTTATACATTTTTTTCTTTCAACCGATTTTACTTACAGTTTGTGAGGCCAAATTTTAGAAATGTCAGGAAATGTATATTTTTTTCAAAATTCTTTATTTTAATGAGATGTCATTTTGCATTTACTTCCAATTTTCTTATTTATTTTTCTTCATATGATAAAATAAATATTTCATTAAAGTTTGTTCACATTTTTTATATTGTAAATATAAAATTATAGTGAACTATAAAACTATTTTTATAATCTTGTAAATATATAATTTATTTAGTATTTCATTTCTGAGATAAGTAACTGTCAATCTTCTTGTATTATTTCGAACTATTGTTTTCATCTTGGTTGATACAGATGTTATAGACATGACATTTCGACCAAATACCCTCTGGTCATCATCAGGTGTCCATTGATTGGGATATTTGTCAATTGTGATATTTTGTCTCTGTGATATCAGTTACTGTTAATTCCTACTGAATTGATCCATCACAACCAGAACCAAGGAATGGACCCATGAACACTCAATGACAGTAACACATGTATAACCAACTCTGATATCCACTACACACCGAAGGACATTAGTGCTGTGTTTTTGGGGGCTTTTTATATTCCATGTCAGATGGTTTTTGACATTTGGTTATGATTACAGGTTATCAGTCCTGATCTGGTTACTCAGCTTTAGTCACTTTCCCACCACTGTAATGTAGCTGCCCTGTGCCTTTTCTATGAATATTTTTATGTTAATGGTTCTAATGAACTTTCATACTGCAACTTTATGAATTTAAGTGCAGTACTAGATTGGCAACTAGGTCTCATCATTTCACAGTTGAAATGGCTAGATGTAACCATATGTTCTCTGTCAACAGTTTCTTTTCTTGCATTTCTCACTTGTGGAAACTCTCTTTTAGCCTCTTGTTTTCCAGTCTACTTTGATCTTCAAAAATTTGAATGCAATGTCAATCAGAATATTCTTGTATTATTTTGAACTACTGTTCTCATCTTGGTTGATATAGCTGTTATTATAGACACATTTCAGCCAAGTACACTTGATTGGCTGATATGGGATATCTGTTGATTATTGTGTTATTTTGTCTCTGTGATATTAGTTACTGTTAATTCCTGCTGAATTGATGCATTACTACTAGAACCAAGGATTATATATATATATATATATATATATATATATATATATATAGGCTCCAAAAACACAGCACTAATGTCTTTCAAACAGTGGCATAGTGGATATAAGAGTTGTTATATATGTGTTACTGTCATCTAGTAGTCATGAATTCAAGGTATTGAGTGCATTAACACAGAAGCTTCCAATCTGATAGAGGAAATGAAAAGGAACACCATGCTTATAGCATTAGCTGCTAATTGCAGCAATTTGCAGTTAGCTTGAAATTTATCATGTCATGCTACTGCCACAATTGTCATCAATAGGTGTCTCAGAGTCAATGCCACTCCCCACCTCCATTTGCTGGACATAATGGTCAAACTTTGCATTATGTGGGCAATGACAAAGTTTAAAAAAAAAGGACACAAAGAAGACACTTATACTTGATACCCCCATGCCATATCGTTTTTTATTGTGTGTAGTGTCACCACAAATGTATCCACATGTTTCCGGTGCCTGTTTTTTAATTTTAGGTCAGCGAATCAGTAGCGATTTATGCATTGGAAAATAATTCATATTTATCTGTATCTCACTCATTTAAACTGTTATTTAACTCCTCTCTTTAAAACTTTTCTCTGTTAAATTTTAATCCCCACCTTCACCTTTAGGCCTTCCTTTTCTTCTTTCTTCTGTTACACCTCTTTCTAGAGCTTTCATACATTTATCTCACACTTGTTTCTCACTCCCACATATACACTCTCACTAAAATTTTGTTTTTTATACCTGGAGTTATATTTTCTGATTTCTTTTTGAATTTGTAGGTCTGATGAATTGGATTGTGATTACGATTCCAATGTAATAAATTATAACCGTGGTATATTAGTGTTTGAGCCTTTTATATTATATTCTTACTCTGTCCTGGATATTGAGTTCTACCTGGATTTTATCCTCTTGGGAATTTATATATATATATATATATATATATATATATATATATATTTGCCCACTAATATTACATATATATATATGTAATATATATATATATATATATATATATATATATATATATATATATGTGTGTGTGTGTAGATAACAATATATATTTTTATATATCAAGAACAATATTGGGGAAAATGTATGATAACATGGAAAAAGTTTTCTTGTGATGTATTTCTTCCTTTAGGACTTCATTGGACTAAATTTGTTTATGTTGGTGCAACTAGACATATACTAGAATGAGGGATGCTGGGAATTTTTAATTTCATTTAGATTCTTTTTTTTTCCATCACATACATATATGAATAAATATAAAAGGAAAACTTTTCTTTACTGTGTTGCGCCCCACCCCAAGGTAAAATAGTAAAGTCCATCAGGGGACGAAACATGTTGATAAATAAAAGTTTTCTTTTTGTCTTTATTCATATGTGTATAAAGGTGAAGTGCTGAAAAGTTCTTAGCCAGATTTACATTAAAAATCTGATGAAACATCAGACCATGGAATATTATTTAGTTTTATATGAATACATTTTTAGTATGCGATCTGATACAGTAGATATATTCCTGTTTTGTTAATTTAATATGTTACAAATAAAAATATGAAATATTTACATGTGTACAATCACTTATTCAACCCCACTGTATATATCTCAAGACAGGTTTCATTAAATAATTTAGACAAGTTTTGTCTACTTATTTTTAATAGGATCCTCTCATAATTACAGACAAGTTTCTTAGTATCCTTATCAAAGAAAGAAAGAAAAGTTACCATGTTGACGCATATTCATTTTATTCAGAGTACTTTTGACATTAGCACAGTGGGTCTTGTTTCTTCTAAAACAAAAAAAATTGTTGTGTTCATCTGAAAGTTAAATTTTTACGTGTGAAGTGAAAAACGCTAAGTTTATGTACTGTACACTTTCTAAATTTCATCATGTAGGCATACGTGTAAATGTCAAGGAAGTTAACTAAGTTATTGAAATGTTTAAATATTTTAAACATATATATATGTGTGTGTGTGTGTGTGTGTGTTTGTATGTATGTAAAAATACTTGTGTGTGTGTGTGTGTGTGTGCATGTGTTATGTGGAACACAACATACAACAGGATTCCTTTTGGTGAATAGAATTTTTAATGTGTCTGTTAATCCAACAGTGAAAATCATATGATTTACCAAGTGCCTGTACTCATTCAAAAACACCTGCTTGATCACTTGATAAATGACAGATAAATAAATGTCTCAGGTAAAAATTATATTTTATGCCAGGTGAAACTCAGCCAGCTAACATCTTCCTTTCAGTATTTTACCTTTGCAAAGACATGGCTAAATATTTGAAAAGGTCTTTCAGGAAATAATGTATTCAAGCACATATTTTGGGAATCTTTAGTTTCAATTATTTTTTGATGATAGTCTTTTGCATCACATCAAGCTGACCTTTGACACATTGAGCAAATTTAGAAATTAAAGATATTATCGCATTTGTTACTAAAACATTAGGGTAAAATTTGACATTTTAAAATTGCATTAAGTTTTGACTTTTCTACTTTTTGAATAAGCTTTGAGAAACATCATTCTAATTGAATTTGCCAAGTTTTGTATCAAACTAGGATAAATTTATTCACCCAAACTGAGGAATATTTTACAATTTATAAAAGATGAAAATATGAAATATTACCATAATTTTTTGACAGCAATGATATATTATATATATTTATAAGGTGTATTTTGATAGTAATAATTCTTTCAAAATCTTTCTGAATCAATTGTCATATGTAATCAGTAAATTTACTAAAGTTCATATTTATTTCCATTTTATATTATTTTTTCCCAAGTACTTTTGACTGATGCTACTTTCGTTTTTAAGGACTGTGTTTTGTGTTTAAGGAACTGTCTTGGGTTAATTCGGTCATTCTCATGTTCGATGGAACCAATTTCAAGCCACCAAAGTTGAATTTAAAATGTCAAACTGGAATTTTTATGTATATTTTTTTTTAAACACACTTCAATATATGACCCCCAATGAAGAAATGTACCTCGTTGGCTGCTTCTCCTGTGTTACAATTTGGAGTCTTTCTTTGTATTGTGTCTTATATATATATATATATATATATATATAAGATTCATTAAAAATGATTAACAACATAGTGAAGTTAAGTTTTTGTGTATTTGAGTAGCAATCCCTCTTTTATACAAGTTTCATTAAATACACAATTATTAAATTACATGACCCAGTAGCCAACAAGGAAAGTAACACCACAACATTCAGAAAAAACCTTGTTTTTCAACAAATTTAGAAAATAAAGTATTTAAATTAAATAAAAACTTACTCTCAGTACATTTTTAATCATACATGCATAAAAGAGGGATTGCTGCTTAAATACACACACTCCCATATATGTGTGTGTGTTTATTTAGGTAGAAAATTTTCTTTCAGGTATGTCTGAATGAATAAATTACAAAAATTATGTCTGATTATTTTTCTCATAATCCTGTCATATTCATGAATATTTTACCATATATTACAATTGAATAAGGCAAGAAATACATACATACATACATGCACACAAATCCATATAAAGAAAATAAATATGAACTTTGGGAAATTTACTGATTACGTAAATCAACTAATTTGGAAATTTGGTAAAGTTAATAAAAAATTAGATAAACTTTAAAAATTTTAATGCAGTTTTTTCTTGAAAAACTATGCAAAAAAATATGATAGCCAATGTGTCCTGAAAGATATAAAATATCAGTGATAAAAAAAATATCTGTGATAAAAAACTTCCTAAATAAAGCACCACATAAATTCTTCTTCATGGATAATATTTCTGAGTGAACTAAAATATATAAAACAAATATTAGTTAACAATAATTTTTGCAACTAGATCATCAATAAACAAATAAAATTATTCTTACATAGAATATCTGACACCAGTAATAAAAATACCATCCAAGAAAATGTCGAGATATTTTACTGCAAGCCACATACACAATAATTACAAGCAGGATGAATTTGCTATATGACAAATTAAATACCATATTTTTCCTATAAATCTTGAATATATATATATATATATATATATATATTAAGATATGCAATATTTATAGGTTAAAGTGTTCCATAACAAGGACAGTGTGTGTAAATATAAAAGTGGATAATTGTGTATAAGCATGAAAAAGACTTTCACCAACAGGTTTTGATATCAATGTCCACTTCATATATTTTAATTGAGTTCACCCTCTGCAAGGAAATAAAGCCACTAAGACACAAGGGGTTACTGGGTGTGGAAATGTTAGAAACAGAAACATTGCTAAGGAGCAAAAACAAAAGAAGACCAATCAGGAGAACAGTAGATAGCGATTGACATTGCATTTAAAGTTTTGTAGATTATATTGTTTAAAATTTTGTGTATTTGAAGATAAAGTGTATGTAGATATAAAAGTATGAAAACTATCAATCACAATGCAATTTTTATATATATATATATATATATATATATATATATATATATATATATATATATTTACATATATTTTATATATATATATATATATATATATATCTTACTTATTATAAAACGCAGATTGTGTGTGTGTGTCTGTAACGTTTATATTTGTATCGGATTTCCTACATTTTTCAACCGATTTCAACAAAACTTCACAGGACTACATAAAATTACCTTGTGGTGGTTCTAACAGCGCCAAAAATGGGAAAAAATATAATTGTTTTTGCACAAAATCAATTTGAAAACACGATAAAGAGACATCGTGAAAATGGAAGGGGGACAACTCACATCGGGTTGTTTGTGTGTGTGTGTGGGTTCCTTTAAATATGGGAGCGGATTTCCTATATTTTTCAGCCGATAAAACAAAACTACACTTTTTTTTTTTTTTGCTGGTAGTGTTTCTTATTCTCTTGCACACTTTTTTCTTTATTTTTTAACATTCAGAATGCTTTAAAAATTCCATTTACAAGACAATTATTTATAATAAAATTCAATCGAGACTCATAATTATTGAAAACAATGTTTTGTTTGAGTTTGGGTTTGACCAATTCATAAAAAAAAAAAAAAAAAAAAAACTAATTAAGACATGCGTGTCCGTCAACCTTAAACAATAATCTAACGATCTATACTGATTGTACGAATACAAACATCAGAATAAATTCTTTATCTTTAGGGAAAGATAATGAAATCTAAACATACACAAGTCCTAACTAAAAAAATAATAACCGAACGGGAAACTACTTTAAATACACATGGTGTCCAATTTTTTACTGTATTCAATAAGTAAAAATCATAAATTGTAAAAGATAATTATTACAGAAAGGCTACTAAATGAATAAGATTTCTTAGATTATAATTAATAAACCCAAATAAAGTTAATATTTTTTGTATTAGAAACAATGAGTGGAAAATATATTCAAATCAGAATTCTAATTATGAATCCCCACAAGCAAAATATGCAATTTTTTTTACTGTATTCAATAAGTAAAAATCATAAATTGTAAAACTAAAAGATTACAGAAAGGCTACCTACATTTTTCAACTGATTTCACCAAAACTTCACTTTTTTTTTTGGCATGTAGTGTTTCTTATTGTCTTGCACACTTTTTTTTTATTTTTACATTCAGAATGCTTTAAAAATTCCATTTACAAGACAATTTTTTATAAAATTCTATTCAATCGGTAGACTCATAACGATTGAAAACAATGTTTTTGTTTGAGTTTGGGTTTGACCAATTCGTAAAAAAACAAAAAAAAACAAAACAAAACTAATTAAGACATGCGTGTCCGTCAACCTGAAACAATAATCTTTGTCAATTTTATTTTTCAGTCTTTATGATGGTGGATACTTGATCTATCTCTTACTGTTATAACGCCGGGCTCTACTGCTAGTATATATATATATATATATGAAAGAACAAAAGGAAAACTTATTTTAACCGATGCATATAGATATACTCTATCTGAAATTTTTACACACACACATATATGCACACACATATATATATATATATACACACATGTGTATATATATATATATATATATATATATATAGTGAAAAAATGGATGTATGCATTGTGTAAGAGTTAGCAATGCAGCGAGAGAAATAAACAAACCAAGTTCGAATTCCAGTGAAAAGTTTGTTACATTCACTTTTACACAAATACCCTTGGGGTAAAAATATGAATATATATCTCTTCTCTGCCCAGTTATGACTTAAATTGCAAGGCTCATTGGGCTCACTTGTCTTGAGGTGGCAACCAGTGTAGGAGAAGGAAAATTTTAAACAAGCCTGAAAAAGGATGGGATATATTGGCATTCTTGCCCTAGGCACACAACTGCTATGTGGTGTGTCCCTATGATTCTATTAAGTTATAGGAATTGTGACATTAAGTGATTATAACCTGAAGGTAGCAACAAGGGAGTGAGAGTTTTAATTCTTTTTTCATTTTTTCACCCCAAGCAAGACAATAAAGCCACTAAGATGCAAGGGGTTACTGAGTATTAGAGAATATGAGAAATAAAATCACTATTAAGGATAAGGAGAGGGAACAATAAAAAAAAAAAACCAAGAATTAAGAAGACAGAAGATAATGATTGACATTGCATTTAAAATTTTGAAGATCAAAGTTGACTGGAAAGCAAGAAGCCAGAAGAAGAGAGTTCTACAAGCAAGAAATGCAAGAGAAGAAACTGTAAGCCTAGAGAACTTGCGACTATGTCTAAGCCATTTCAATTGTCAAATGATGAGACCTTGTTGCCAATCTAGTACTGCATTTAAAATCATAAACTTATGTACCATAGAGCAAAATTCATCAGAACAATTGCCATGAAAGTATTTATAGAAAAGGGACAGGTTAAGATGGTGAGAAAGTGACTGACACAGAGATGTTAGGTTAGGACCAATAACATTGCAGATTCTTCTTTTGATTTTGTTAAAAATCTCTAAATATATAGCAGGAGCACCAGACCAGATGTAGTAGTAATAAATATGCAAGATAGATTTGGTTGAGAAAAATTGTCTAGCAGTGAATAAACATTCCTAGCAACTGATTCAATATAATCTTTCCACTTTATGTCAGCGGAGGACATTAGTTGAAGAAGGCACACTGTCACTCTCCTGGAGGTTAGCATCAGCCATACTGACAGAAGGTAAAAAAGGGTTCTCTCAAACAATTAAAAAGAGTAGTTTTGTTTTGGAGGCATTAAAACTAACAAGCCATTCCTTGCCCCAGTTAACAACAGATTGTTGACCATTTCTGAGATCAGCTGCTAATTTGCCCTTATCAAACCGATTAGACTTACTATTAAAACAGGAGTAAATGGTTATCATCAGCATAGATACTGACTGAGCTGAGGATCAAGAATCAATAATCCATTAGCTTTTAATAGTTTCTTTGTGATTCACCCCTAAACAGTAATGTTTCTTCCTATCTTTACTCTTCCTCCCTCTTTGGTTTAATATATTTGTGTATATCATATGAGTATTTACTTTTAAAGATATCTGTTTTTGAAGCTATAACAATGTATAATGCAGGTACTGTGTTAAAGATTTGTTTTTTATGGCTTATCAACCTTTTGTGGGTTATTTAAAGCCAAGTTCTGGGGATTGGGGAGAAAAGGCGGATTTATACCTTACCCAAGAGTATTTGGACATAAGTAAATATAATGGAACCGATTTGAATTGGGATCCAGCTCTCTGATTTCTTATTATGAGCTGTTATCCATTATACTACCTGCACATCCAATCACTGTTATTCCTAAGGGGTCACCCATTTATGTACTGACCAAGCTCAACATCATTTAATTTTAGTAGTCGTACAGGAACCAGTGTTTCAATGTGGTATGGTTGTAATTTCTCTTGAACAATGGCATTAAACAAAATTCCATCATTCCCTATAAAAAATAAAAAAATCTTGGAAGACCTGCAGCACTTGAACAACACCATTAAATAAAATTCCATTATTCCCTATAAAAAATGGAAGACCCTTTCATGAGTTAGCAAAGGTTAGGGTGGGGGGACCTGGAGATTTTAATTTGGATTTGTGTGTTTAATGCCATATCAACTCATATCAATTTAATGCTTAAATTTAATTCTCTTCGGAGCTTTGAAGTAATAAAAACATGTGCATAGACATGTTTGTGTGGACATCATTACATGAGGCTGTGATATGCGTGTTTTATGTTGTAGTTTTGTTGATGTTATATTTTGGAATACAGTTAAATTTCTTGAGGAAATTATAGAATATTATATGGATTAATATCATGAAAGAGTTGTATCAACCTCTATGTGTTATTTAATACTGAAATCTAAATATTTTAAACACAATTTTATGGCTTCAACTAAATATATTTTGAATGTAATTGTATGCCTTCATAAAATGTTGTGGATATGACCACATCTCTCCAGAACATGACTTAGCAGATATACAGATGCTGAGAATCATCAGAAGAGAGCTGATTGTGTCATCTTCATTTAATGGAATGAAGATATAACAGTGGTGACAAGGATTCACATTTACACAAAAAAGAAAATAATATTTTCTCTTGCTTAGCATAAATAGCTGACAAAGAAAATTCAAAATTTACAGAAAAGAGTTTTGTGGAGTTTGTGCATATTCATAGGTTGAAATGGAAGTCGATAAATTCCAAGGGTGTACGACAGACTGCTATTAGAAGGGAAAAAAACTTTTCTTTCCAGTTAAGGACTACTTGTATGAAAATAACACATGATAGAAGAATTGCAGATAATTATTTAGCATCTATTACAACAAATGCAGCAAGAGTGGTTTGAATATCGAGAACAGTTGAAGGCAATCCTGGAAAAGCAAGGAACAAGCAATGCATCAATTTCATTTTCACTGGACACAGTCGCTAACTCAATTATTGAGTTTAATTACATCCCAGAAGAAAACATTATTTTCCTCTCATACGTCAGAAGGTACAAATTTATTTTCAGAGAAGAATGTCAAGGATGGTTGGATGATAAGAAAGTACATCTTCTGTTACAAAAATTGTGCCCTGCCAAACTTGAAAAATATCTGAATTTCATTTTGCTGAATACTCCAGAAAAAGTGTCATTTAAAATTTTTGGTGAAAAGAATTCACTTTTTTTTATACACATTGGCAATGCATGAACCTTACTAAAGACGAAGATGATGGCTTTGTCCCATATGTTTGTAAAGTCAACCATGAGTGTGAAAAATTTAAACTGGATGAACTATCTCCAGATAGATTTAAATGTTTAATTTTTGTTAAAGGTCTAACTCCAAGCAACATTATGTTTCATGATTGTGTTATCTTCCTTCAATGGAATGAAGGCATAATAAATGTATTGTTGGTCATTTTACTATAAAAATGTATTGTTGGTCATTTTGCTATAAATTGTATTGTTGGTACTTCTACTATAAAATTGTATTGCTGGTTATTTCTATATAAAAATGTATCATTATACTTTCATAGTGTTTTGTTTTTGTTTGGATGGTTCACTATTTGCCTAGATTAGGGTAGACCTAGGAACAACAGCAAGAGGTAGTTCTACGCTCCTCAAAACCTCCAATCTCCCAATCAGAGGCCTTGCTGCCGGATGTAGTTTATTTTTATAACCAGAACTTTTATGAGTTAGCAAGTGACAGGGAGCTTTGAAGAAGATTGATAACAATTCTGAGCTTATAGCATCTGGTATTCCCAAGGGATCACCCATATAGGTACTGACTTGGCTCAATGTTCATTAACTTCAGTGATACTGTGTTAAAGACAATGGTGACAAAGAAACTGCTTTTAGAGTATAAAGCATAATAGAAGATTAAAAAGAAAAGAAATCATAAAATCTGTTTTCCAACAGACAAGTAAATACACCAACAACCCAAAAATAAAACAGAAGACTTCTACCTAAGAATTATCTCCCAGCCCCCAAGAAAACCTGAATAAGCAAAGTTGCATAAAACTGAACCAAAGAACTGTTTAAAGCTGAGTCATCAATTTAAAGCTGTTTGTAAATGCTCATTTTTACAGTCTTTGCGAGGACAGGTTAAGAGTGAAGAATGAAAGGACAGGTGTCAGTTAAAAGTAGATCTTTAAGCTTAAACAATTAAGCTTCTAAAAACTGATGGCATCTTCTGTCTTCCTTAAAAGCTGACACCTGAATTTCACAGTGATTGTTGCTGTTCTTGTTGATCGTGTTTGTCAGCGTCATTTGTTTTTTCTTGATTCAAATTCCATCTCGAAATCTCCTGTTGTCAGGGTAACCAATTACCTTTACTTAAAATGGAAAGAAAGAGTGAGGAATGCATCTGTCACAAGAAAAGCAAGACAAGTGCATTTCCCTCATATATTGAATGTTGCTAAAAGTTGGGTGGCTTCTGCTAAAAGACTTCTTGAAATATTTTGGCTTCTTGATTGAAAAAGAGGTAGGAAAAAGTTATTTAAGCAAGTATATATATATATATATATATATATATATATATATATAAGAATGACAGGTAAAAAAAACAAGAGACAGAAAGAAAAGTGGAGATAAAAGAATGAAAAATGTAAAGAAAAGAGTCAAAGGAAAACAAAGTAAAGAAAAGGAGGGAAGACAAAAGGAAATGAGAAGTAAAAGAAGCTAGAAGAGAAAGATAAGCATAGAAAAAGTATGGAAAGAGAGAAAGAATATAGAAATATCTGGAGAAAGGATGATGTGCAAAGAAAAAGTATGGAAAGACAGTAAGAGCAAAATTCATTAAGAGAATAAGGATATTTAGAGAAAGGAAAAATGAAGATAAAAAGAAAACAGAAAAATAGAGAAAAGATAAAATAGAGCAGGTGAAAATATAAAGGGAGAGAGGTAGGAAGGTTTCCTTTATCTTTCATTCTTTTTCTAAATGTTTTTTTTTGGGATGGGGGATGACCATTTCTTACCTGGTTTTCTTCCAGGAGCCATTTAGGCATGGAAAAAAAGTGGGTCAAGAATCAAAATAAAATATGTCCATTGGTAAATCACCAGTGACAAAGTATTGAAATGACCCTTTTCAAGAATAAATAATAAATACCTTTAACACTACCTACCTCAGCTCGTTCCCATTTATCAACGATGAACTTTTTCTCTCCATCAAGTTCTTCAATTGCACGGCAAACTTCAGTCTAAATCAAAATAGAAATAAAAAAAAAAAATGTGAAATTACTGGTATCAGAATATGTCCAGAAAATATCCAGTCATTTAATATTAATGAAAGAAAAAAAAAAAACTGACCTTCAGTAATGGTTCTTCAGTTCACTTCAAAGTATTCTCCTGATAACCTCACATACTTAACTTAGTGTCCGTTCCATTTTTCAAAATCAATCTAATAATTTCTCCTGCTGCATTCTCCTTAATCTTGACCATGGCATTTAAACAGTGATTTCAGTTCTGGAAAAAGCCAGGAGTCACAAGGAGCTAAATCCAGATGATAGGAGAGCTGACAGTTGTGGGTGACGTGGCAATTCATATCATGCTTAACCGCTGCTGCAGAAAGCGGCCATAAATTGCATGATAATAATAATAATAATAATAATAATAGTAGTAATAATAATAATATGTTCAGGTATTCAAAAGTTTTTGGCCCGACCAAGATAGCATTAAAAATGACAATAGAATTAACCTCTTACTTATTAATTTATCTATATGATGGATGAATTGTTGTCTAAATTACACAAAAATGAAAATAACACTGAAATCTCATTTTAACAGGTATATTTACCAAAATTAAACAAAAATATATTGAAATATTAAAGAGTAAATTTATTCATTAAAATTGCCATAAGCTTTAACCACAGCCTCCAGACGACTTTGGAATCTCTGGTCACTCTTCTGAATGGTTTCCTTGTTTAAGTTGGTGAATACTGCCATAATCCCTGTCTTCAGTTCATCTTTGGTATTATAAGGAGTTTTGTTGGTCTCTCTGCCTCAGACATAATAAACAAATTGCAGTCTGGGGAGTTAGGTGGCCAGATTTAAGGGGTGATGTGATTGCAAAAATTGTCTGATGGCTATGATTGGGTTCTCCTGCTAGTGTGGCATGGTGCAGAGCTCTGTTGCCAGACATAGGGTCTTCCAGCCCTACCTCCTCAAGGCACTTGATATAGGCCTCCATGTTGAGTCTGAGGCCCTCATCAACAAATTGGGGAGACCTTTTCTAATCAGAAAAATCAGAGTGAGTTTTCCAAGCTGCTGTACCTTCATAATTACCATTAAATTCATCCAACTCTTTCTGAATCTTCTGCACCGTCCTCAGATTGACCCCCAAACATTCTGAAATGTTTGTATTGGGGCTTCCAGCATGAATTCCAAGCAGTACAACATGCTGTTTCCAAATTTCTGGCGAAATCAATGGTATCATGGTTCTATTCTTATAGATGGTGCCCAACTGACCGTACTATACTGTGTAGGCAACAAAATCAAAAACAAACAATGTACATGCATGAAATTAAAAACATAAAATAGGGTTAATTTACCCATCATACTCAGAACATAATTATTTTTATAAGGAAGTCCCTATTAAACTTAAGAGCTGCCTTCTGCAGACTTTAGATGCATAATAATAATAATGACAATATGATTGGGTGTTGAATATCAGACCAAGATAGAATTAAAAAATGTGAAAAAAGTTTGGTCATTTTGTCAAATTTTGAAAAATGGTTCAGGCTAAGAACTTTTCAGCATCCCACATGACAACAGCAACAACAACAATAATAATAATAGCATGTTGGGGTGCTGAAAAATAACCAGTTGACCAAGAAGGGATTAAAATAAAAATCATTCTGATATATAATCATTTGTTCAAATTTTGAAAAGTGGTTCAGGATGAGAACTTTTCAGCACCCCACTTAACAGCAAAAACAACAACAGTGCTATATAATTTATATCAGGCTTAACTGCTGCTTTCTGTAGCCATAAAATGCATAATAATAATAACAATATGCAAGGGTGTTGAAAAGTTTTCAGCCCAACCAAGATAGTATTAAAAAATATGTTATGGCTTCGTCATTTGTTCAGATTTTGGAAAGTGGATCAGGCAGAGAACTTCTCAACATTCCATCTTAACAACAAAAATAACAATAATAATATGTGGGTGTGCAGAAAGATTACCCATTAACTATGGTGGGATAAGAAAAATTAATTAGGATGGATAGCCATTTGTTCAGATTTTGGAAATTGGTTCAGGCCATGGACTTTTCAACATCTCCACTTAATAATAATAATAATAATAATAATAATAATGTCAGGGAAATATTAAGCTGAAAGATTACTAGCTAACCAAGTAGGGATGAAAAAATTATTTGAATGTATAGTCATCTGAAGAATCTGTCTATATTTCTGAGATGAGGTATTATGTACACTATTTACATTATTTAGACTATTGTCCTCCTCTTGGTCGCCATATTTATTACAACGTTTCGGCCGTTGTACACTCCGGCCTTCTTCAGGTGGTTACAATGTCGAACTGAACCCTTTATTTCGCTCACTGGGGTGGACTGTTCTAGTTCCACATGCCATGACAGATGATAACTGACATCCATTAATCATGGCACGTGTAACTAGAACAGTCTACCCCAGTGAGCGAAATAAAGGGTTCATTTTTACATTCCAACTACCTGAAGAAGGCAGGAGTGTACAATGGCCGAAACATTGTAATAAATATGGTAACAAAGATGAGGACAATAGTCTGAATAATGTAAGTAGTGTTCATCTGAAGAAATTTGGGAAACTATTCAGGCAGGTGAACGCCCATCTCCACCAAACTTTCGAGTCGATTATCAACAAGAAACATCCTGAGCAACCAACATTATGAATCTGCTTCCCTAATATTGGGAACAAACTATCTGCATATGGACAGAAAAATGTATTCAGTCAATATACAAAAATAGACAAAGAGTGTAAGACTTTTCACCAGACAGGGAGCTGACAATTGTAGGTGATGTGATATTTTACCAAAAGCTACTGCTTGAGGCACAAAGAATCTATTCACCCAATTATTGTGAAAGTACCAATGATTCTTCTCTTTGCTGACCTTATTATTGAATAGATTCCCAAGGATGACATTTTACCAATCCTTGCAGTTTTCTTGACAAGAGTTTGTTTTGGAAGCTTTATACTCAAAGGCAGATGCTGCCAATATTTGGTTATCATGATGGATTCATTCAATTTTCAACAATTTTTCTATTTCATCCAACTGATATGGTGGTATACTGGATACAGGAGTTGGTTAAACATGAATTGCTGCCTTATATTTGTCATGAGATCTGGTAGTAAAAGACAGGTTCAGCAGGAATGAACAGCAACAGGTATCACATGGACAAAATGACATAATAATCTACAGATATGCCATATCTGCAAAAGCAACGGAGATCTGATGATGGCCAAAGAGTACTTAGCTGAAATGTTGTATCCATAACAATCAAGATGCGAAAAATAGTTTTGAAATAATTAAAAAAAAATTTATGCAAAGAAAAATAATTCTGGATGTGCACATTCTTCATACTGGGGAAAATGTCTAAAATTTTTTCCTTATATACAGTATCTGAAGGTATAATGTGTTTAAATTAGTCCTCCACCCCACATACCATTTATATAAACCTCCACCCCTCCATATTTAATACAATGTATTTTTTAAAATCATTTTACCTCAATCAAGGCAATAAAGCCACTAAGACGTAAGTGGTTACTGAAAGTAAAAGAGTCTGAATAAAAGTTTATTAAGGAGAGAGAACAGTAAAAGAATAGGATTGAAGGAGATAGAAGATGACAATTGATATTGCATTTAAATTTTTGAAGGTTAAAATTGATAGGAAAGCAAGAAACCAGAAGAGAGTATGAAAAATGAGATGTGCAAGAGAAGAAACTGTTAATATAGAACTTATGGGAACCAAAGAGAAAAGCTCATCAGAAAAATTAGCATGAAACAGGTTGGTGGAAAAGTAATGTCCAATTTCAAGGTCTATAATAAAAATGAAAAAGCCGATGATTATGAAAATATTTATTTTGCTTTCTAGATCATCATTCCATTTATCAACAAAACTTATAAATGCTATGCCTGAAAAACTCCTTAGTAAGTAAAATATGAATCCAACTCATTTTCAACGTCTTCTCTTGATATCAACCTAACACTATTCAGATAATTCTTTGAAACAAGTGATAATCAGAAAAGAGAATATAGTAGATGAAGCAAGCTCTTCCAAAATATTTTTAATCAGCTGAGATAAAAGAAGCACCAGACTAGATGTGTCAGCAATCATCAAAGTATGGACCAATGGTAGAGTTATAAATGTCTAAGATAGATTCTGGCAAGAAAAATTGTCTAGAACTACACAACGAACAAACTTTCCTCACAGCAGACACAGAAATTGATTCAGTATAATTGCTCTACTTTAAGTCAGTGGCAAACATTTGTCCAAAAATGCTGGAGGTTAGCATCAGCCATGTTAATGGAAGACAAAAAAAATGGTTCTCTAAGATTATTAAAAGAGAGCAGTTTTGTTTTGGAGGTTTTACAATTAAGAAGCCTTTTCTTGCCCCAGTTAACAAAATATTAAAGATTCATTTTTTTATATCAGTTGCAAATTTGACTCTATAAACCCTATCATCCTCACTATTAGGACATGTGTAAATAGCTGTGTCATCCATACAGATATCGAGTTTGGAGCTGATAACATCAGAAAGGTTGTTAATGAAAATTAGAAAAAAGTAGGTCCCAAAGATGAGGCCTGGAGGACACCTGTACTAATGTAAAAAAATTTAGAAGAGTGGCCATTCAAGACAACTTTCATTTCACAATTTGATAAGAAAGATTATATTAAAGTATTAAAATTAGTAAACCTTCCCATAAATAAGAATTCCTAGCTTAGCCTACATAGACCTCCACCTCGTATCTTTGATACATTATATATATCTTTAATATATTTAATACAATATGTCAAATTAATATCCTCCTCCACATAAAGAAATCCTAACTCAGCCTTTATAAAATTTCTCCTTCTACATCTGATATTTTATAAATCGATCTTTAATGTATTTAATACAATGTTAAAATAATTCTCTGATAATGCAGACCTCAGCACTTATAAACCTCTTAATCACACATATGGAAACTGTTCATTTCTCAAAATGACTGCCAGATCATCTGCAGCCTCCAGTCAAGTCTATGCCAAGAAGCCGACCAATAAAACAGTCAACCAACGGATGTGGCTCTCTCCTTAGTTGCACTGAAATTGTATAGTAACCAGCCAAGAGTCTGCCAAGTGACTTCCTGCTTAGAGTTAACCAAATAGCCAGGAGGCTGAGAGAGGCAACTGGCCATTTACAGACGAGAACAGCAGTTGACAATACTCAAAAGTAATGAAAGTGTGAAACTGATGAGGAAAAGAGTTTCAGAAATGAGCAATTTAAGCGTCTGCAAAGAGAATTTGACAAACAAACACTCACCACATGTAGTAAAGAGCTGAATTAAAAAGTTTTGTATTACATAAACTAATTTTAACACTCTACATATTATCACTATGGGCATGTGGCTGAGTGGTTAGAATGTTCACATTCTGACCTTGAGACCTGAGTTCAAATCTCACCATGGTCGATTTGTCAGGAAGGAGACTTCCTGATGTTATCAGACTGGAAGGGTCAATCCCAGTGTGCAGCATCTGAAAAACACATCATGAGTTGACCCAAGCCTTGTGAGCGAAATTGGGTAGACAAAACCCTTTGGGGCCATCAATAGCTATGCTAACACGAAGTCACATGTCATCGTGGCCAAGGGCTTGAGTGTATTGGCCTTGTTCAAATTGTTGATCATGCTAGATAACACGCTCTCTACCAGAAACTGTAACTAAAGTCTGCTCAGCATAATTGCAGTAGAAACCACAGGTTGACTCTGTGGGTGTTGAACAAACACAAATGAGCCTGAGTAAGAATCTGCAATAGGCATTGGCTAGTTGCCCCAGTAGATGGGTATGCTTGAATATATGTATCCAGCTATACTATATATCTGATCACAACGTTTTCTCCAATATTAATATGCACCCAAGGTCAGATTTAAATTTTTCATAATAAAATTGTTAAAAAATGGTTATAAAATTGTTAAGATGGTTAAAAAAAGACCCAGATGAGAGCCAAAATGCAGTACTGTTGCCATATATGGGCAGGAGCTGACCAGTCTTTATTTTCCACTCTTGAGTCCAAAAGTATTTTTGCATCCTTGTGGGTGATGAATTATTTTCTACATGACAACCACTTTCTCATAGACAAAACGTCACAAACTGTTCACTGCTCTATCATAGAAAGTGCTCAAACAAAATACATTCCTTACTTCCCCCCAGTTCTAACCTTCATGGCTACGACCTACCATGCTAGGTACATTGTAGCAAACAACCCTGATTTCTTTCATTTTTCATTGATAAGATGTAAATTCTATTCTAGCGGCTTATTCCCACTAACTGCTGCTTTGTAGAACCAACTTCTAAAAAGATGCTACCCTGATCACTACAATCTTAACATGTTTAAGTCTAGAGTTAGCACCCTCACATATCTCTATGAACTAACTTATACACTGCAACCCCAAGTTGCTAAGTTGTACAGGGTGAACATCATCTTAAAAAGAAATACTTGTTGGTGAAATTCAAAGTATATGCATATATTTACATGATGTAATGTGATAGGTCCATCTACAGTCACTTTCTCACAAACGCGATGTGATCTCTCTGTCTTTTCTGCAAATATTTTCATGGCAACTGCTCTGACAAGCTACTTTCACTGATAACCCAACTGCATAAATTTAAGTGTGATACTAAGTTGGAATCTTGGTCCCACCCTTTCATTGTCAAAACAGTTAAATGTAACTGCCTCTTCTATTCCAACAGCTTCTTCTCTCGCACTTCCTAACCGTGTAACTCCCTTCCCCGATAGCTATAATCTTCAAATATCTAAATGTAATGTCAATTAACATCTTTTGATGCTTTGATCCTGATTCCTATCCTTCTCTATATTTTTTCCTCAAACACCCCCCTCTTTACTCTTGCTCTCACTCTGTAAATGCTTGTGTGCTAGTGGCACTCCTGCCTTGCTTGGGGTGAAATGCTTAAAAAAACAAAAATCTTTTCTGATGTGCCACATCAGTTTAGGACATGGGCAATCATAGGTCTACATAATATGCAATTCACTTGTAGCTCTTCTTGATGTTTGTCTTTTGGCATTCTCCCCAGTTCCACTATGCATCCACATAACCTTGTCAAGTAGGTGGTCCATAGCCTCACCCTCTCCTGTGAGTCTCAAATTCTCCAATGCTTCCAAACATATTATGTTTTCAAGAAATTTCAGCTACATCATTCTGATCCTGAGTATAAGTAACTTTTTGCTTCCATTTTCTTTAAGAATTCTTTGTTGCTTACACACTGTCCATGGAATTTTTAGTTTTATTTTTCCATAAGACCTCTTTAATGATTACATGCTCTATCCATGGAATTCTTAATTTCCATTTTCCTTAAGACTGCCTCTTTCTTCAGATGATTTACTCAGATATTCTCATCATCTTTCTGTAGCACCACATTTCTATTGCCACCTGCCTTATTTTTATCTGTGAGGATATTTGTCCAGCATTTACTGCCATACATATTGATATTATTTGATAGTTCATCACTATTTTCTTTATCTTTAATGAAAATTTCCTGTTATCTCTTCACTGATATTTAAACCAGAAATTTACCATTTCTAAAATGCACTCCATGAATAGTGTGTGGTGCTTGGCTGTCAGGTCACAGGCACTGGTTTGAATAAGAGATATACAGTGTTGTGGTAACTCCTCACAAATAAAGAAGAGCATTGAAGATACAGAAATGTGGAACTACAGAAGAATGGTGAGAATACCCTGGACTGAATATGTGATCAACAACAAAGTTCAAGTGACAATGGAATTAAAAAAGACACATATTTATCATTAGGTAGAGATAGCTGAAACTTCTGGGACACATAATGAGGAAAGTGGGATTGGAAAATTTGATTTTCACCAGACAGATTGAAGGTAAGAGAGACAGAGGAAAGCAATGTCTCAGCTGCTGATGGTGGCGTAGCATCTGTTATGGCTGTACAGGATCACACTGCAGTGAGTCTTGATCACAACTAATGCATGTGAAGATGCTTTCCCTTGATGTTGCTGTGTACAAGCATTTTTCAATGGCTCATAATTGGCAATGTCTTCTCACCTCTCGATGTCTATGTCCCTCATGTTGCTTTTGCAGACATCCTTGGAGTGAGGAGGAGGAGATCACCGTCATGTCCTCTTGCTGGTGACTAGTTCCCAATAAAGAAGGACCTTTGGAATCCTCCCATCAGTAGATTGTTGCTTCCCATGTTTTACCATTGTGGTGAGGTGACACTGGAGTGTCCTCTCCAGAGCACAGACAAGGGAAGGATATTATGAGAGATTGGCAGTTGGCCATGAAGCACATCTCCCCTCTCCACACCATTGATGTTATTCAAGGGAAAGGTAGAGTTCATGACAGCTTGGCACCTGTGTCATCACAGGAGTTGCTAGAATAAAGTTGAACATAACACTGAACGGTTTTTGGGTCTCCAGCTCCGGATTTGTCCTCAGGGTTTACTCTTGAAGCCTTTTTCATGATTGGGTATGGCTGCAAGGCAGTGGAGGTTTAAATTCAGTTTTCCTTCTCTTAGATGGACTACCCTGCTGGTCTTTGTACATATATAATCTAACATATATATATTTTACACAGATCATCATCAAATGTACCACTTTAAGAATGATAAGAATTACAATGGACAGGAAATTGTGGAGAGCCATGATCACGTACATTCTAAATAGACATGGCATATAGAAGATGATACTGTATATGCATTATTGTTACATCACAGTTCGGCTTTAGGATGAGCTGAAGAGTTGTCCAGTTTTAAGATCTTTCTTCAGCCTTGCGAATTGAAATGTCAAATGAACTGGATAATTCTAGCATTACCTATATGTATGCACACAGGGATACATGTTGAATGTAACCTTGTGTTGAATCTGAAATTGAATCTGTTGCAAAGAGTAAGTAAATAGTTTCTGGTAAGCCCTACAGAATTAGAGTGTCTTTGTAATTTTGTCTAGACTAAAAGAGCCAGCAGTTGCCAGGACATCAGTGCTCTACATGGAATTCTTTTAGTTTAATATGGTGGCAATTTTTTAATCAAAGAACTTAATTGACTGCAGAAGAAACAAAGTTATATGAACTTGTCATTAAACAATGTTTATTCTTACAATTTTAAATCGATTTGGGTTTTGGTTAACAACAATGAAATTCCCTCTTATTTATTAAGTAGCCAAGAAACTGGCATTCATGTGGATTTTAGTCCAGTTCCTGCAGATGGCTTTTGGGCCTTCAGCCTTTTATTCATGCAAAAGTTATGAGAATTTAAAAATAATAAAATTATTTTATTTTAATCTATTATAGTCAGAAGTAGCAACATTTTTCTATTTAATAAAGTCATCTTCTTAATGCAAATCTCCAGAATGCACAACATTTTTGGTTTGTATCTTTTGTGAATTTAGAATAAAAATCTTGTTTCCATTGCCAACTGTTGAGAATCCAACATAAAAATGTCCATGTGAAAAGCGTTGGTTAAAGAAGATGGGGTTCCAGCCACTTTTAGGAATTGTCCTTGAGCTTTATTGATGGACATGGTAAAACTTACTCCAATTGGGAATTAATGGCAACAAAATTCAAAAGGTAAGTCTGGAGGGATGAATGGAATTCTTGGAATTAGCACACAGTCTCTCCTTTGCCTTGACCAGTAATAATTTCAGATTCCAAAAGATGAGGCATCATCTTCTTGATAATTAACCCAGTGCCATTATACAACTTTAGTGGATTCAAATTCCTCAGGAATATTTCGAGCACCTTACTTCAATATGAGTTTGTGAGAAAGTGTATGCCAGGTGAACCCAAGGAGTTAAGGTATTCAGTAGGATACTTTATTAGGATCCACAGTGGGAGTCAATTGAACAATAGCACACTTTTCTTCACATTGGAATATCTTGTAAGATCTTCCAGTTTACTGCATGAACAATTTCATTTCTTCATGCTAGAATTGCTCTTTCACAGAGTCACTCATTCACTTGAGCTTTTGTTTAATATTTGGATAAACTTTGCTGATGAGATCATCCAGTGTCTTGACTTGAACTCCACAGCCCTGTAAAAAGCTAATTTCTCCTTCAGTATCCAATAGAATATTCCCATTACCAATTATAAGAAGCTTAACTGCAAACCTCCCAGCATTCAAGTCTCCATGAAGTCTCACTTTCATGTTGGTTTGAAGTTTAAGTCTTTGCAAACATGGCAAAATGTAAGAATTTAAAAGCAAGCATTCAGTTCCTCTGCTGCAATTCTTCTTATAACTTGTAAAGTCTGCCTGAAGTTTTCAGATAAAAAAAATTTTACCCCTCCCATGAGCTTGTTCTGCCTGATATCCTGCAAGGTCTTGTTAATTGCTTCAAATGTTCTTTTGTGGGCTGTTGTATGCTCATTCCACACAATGAGACAGGTCTGCTGAAGAAGTTTGGCTTCATTGGTGCTTCCATTCTACATTACAAAGTCCTCATTGTAGTGTAGGTCTAGTGGAAACATGAAGTTTGAATGGATAGTCCTTCCACTAGGAAGAAGAGTAGCTGCAATTCCTGATGAAGCAAGAGCCAGTACAATTTTCCTCTGAACTCTAACTGAAGATAAAACAAGATTAGTAGTAAAAGTTTTTCCTGGAGCATTAAGAAAAAATATTCCTCCTTTGGCATTGCTGACACCAGATAAAATCATTTCATAAATTTCTCTCTGATCCTGAGTAAGGAGAGGCTTATTTTTAGCAATATACTGTTGAAGTTCCTCCAAATTATATCCTGATTTCTTCAACACTTCACTGTTCACAGGCCAAGCTTCTCTAATGGCTTCTGGCTTTCTAAAATCTTATAATTCCTTTTTAGCAATATACTGTTGAAGTTCCTCCAAATTATATCCTGATTTCTTCAACACTTCACTGTTCACAGGCCAAGCTTCTCTAATGGCTTCTGGCATTCGAAAATCTTATAATTCCTTTTTAGCAAGGTTCATTATCCTGTCTTACAGTTAACATAAATTCCAATATTTGTAATTTGATCATTCATTTCAGTTTCAATTCCAGGATAGCAAAGAAGCTCCTCATTTGCTTTGGTGATCTTCTGGTAGCAGCTTCCTCCAGTACTTTCTCCCAGTGTTCATCATTTTCTGTCAAACCAAGGAGTTCTGTAAGTACCACAAACAACACCATTAACAATCTTTAAATCTTGAAAGTTGGTTGGTCCTTTAATATGATGTAACAACATCCTTAGAAAATAACACTCTGCATGTTTTGCATGAACAATATAAATTCTTCCAAGGACATCACTGCATTTGATCCCAGGCTCAATTGGATGAGGCTCTCCTTGCTGTCTCCTTTAAAACTTTCCTGCTTGGTTTGGTTTGTTTTATGGCATATCAACCTCAATGAGTTATTTAATACTGACAACATTTTTATTACTGGTAATATTTTGTTTTGTCAAAAATCTATTTCTTGTAATAATTTTTTTTGTTTTTACCAGTAATAATTTTTTTTCAAAAAACTATTGCTGGTAATAGTTTTTTTCTTCAAAAATTTATTGATAGAAATAATTTTTTACAAAGTATTTCTGATATTAAATCCTATTTTTACACTTTCATAGTGTTTTTTATCCCAGTTTCAGGGTTAACTATTTGCTCATAGCTGGGACCCTAACAGATGCTACCACCCTGGGTCAGGACAGAACTGGGAACACCAACAATAAAGAAGTAGTTCCACGCTTCTCAAAACCTCCTGATCAGAGGCCTTGCTGTTGGATGTAGTTTATCGTCTTACTCAGGACAGTTTTCTGCTTGGAATATGTGATACATGATGACCTCAGGATAAAGTAATGCTTTTGCAAAACTATTATTCTGACAACGTTCAAAAAATGCCATCAGTGTAGTATTTTTTGGATCCCAAATCCTCTCACTTGCATTTTCTTCTGTGAAGTAAACTCTTTGTCTATTCTCCAGGTGAACTGCCAGATGCTGAATAGATGGGCTTCTATCGTGTATTGCAAATGAGAAAATCCTCCAGGCAGCCTCATTTGCTGAAAGATATCTGCCTGTCTGGAAAATGGTTCATCTTAATGTTTGTCTCAGTTGTAAAAACAGCCTGGTCACTTCCCTTATTGATGAACTTGCAAACATATTTGATGCTCTTGACACTGTTGCAAAATTCAACATTGATGTGAACATTAAAAAGCCTTGCATAGAAGTGGGTAATATGGAAGAACTCATTGGTTGTCCATCAAAATGTCCTTTCCATTTTTCTGTAATTTGAAACTGAAGCCACCATCTTCAGGTTTTCTCCTCCTGTACTTGGAGTAGCCATCTGTGTCCATTTATCTCCTCTTGGGAAAGTTCTTGGTACACTTCTTGTCCACCATGCAAGGATACTGAATATTAAGCTCTCCACATGGACCAGGGGTCATGTTTCTTTTGATAATATCAAAAAGCACTGAATTTTCCACTGGATCAGGTAATTCATCCCTGATAACATTATCAATCTGATTGGGGTTGATCTTTTCTCTCAACCAAAGGAGCAAGTGTTTAATGTGGCAAGCTTCTCTCTAGTCATTCAATTGTATACATATGATACTTGACTTGGCCAAAAACCTGACCCTTGTTGACGATGTCCATCATTTCCTTAACTTTAAGATTGGAAATACTGTCAACTAAATCATTTCTATCACAGGGTGATTGGCCAGGGAATAAATTCTCTTGGATATCTGGCCAAATTGGATTACATGTAAAAGTGATAAATTAGTCAGGCTATCCAAAATGTCTTACATAGGTGATAGCATCTTGTACCTTTTCATGCATATATCTAGGGCCACCAGTAAAGGATGATGGCAATATTACCATTTGTCCTGCATTTCATGCATTACCATCATTCATAACAGCATCTCTGAGATGAATATATTCAGAAGCTCTCAGTTGCTTCCGATTTTGTCTAATATAGATCAGCCTTTCAGATACAATTTTGGCATACATATCAACCAAAAATTGGTTAAACAGTTGCTTACATCTTAAAAGATGATTATAATGTTGGTTTCCCACCATAATTCTGTAGAAATAAAAGTCTTAGACTGATGTCTTCTCTGTTTCAGGATCTGTTTTCTTCAGCAGAAAGTGATATCCATCTGTCCCTTGCCAAAAAAAAGCAGTTGATATTGAAAAGCATCATAATTCCTATGAGTTTCTAAAACTCTCTTAAGGTGACCATCCTGTTTCTCAAGAACAATATCTCTCTTCTTAAAGTTTTGGCCCATCATTAGGAAACCCACTTCTTTGTTGTTGACCTGTTGTACCTTCTGCTATGTTCACCACCTGGCGTCCTATCAGCTCTAATCACCAGTCTGACATCATCTGTTCCAGCCGTTTGCATAGCAGACTTGAAATCTCTCACATATGCATTGTGCTGATGAAGGACCTCCTGCATTTCAAGGCTTGTCTCTAGTTTTAGGTCTTGGGATATATTTCTCCTGACCTGAGTCTGGGTGCATTGATTCTTCAATGAAATATATTTGTAAAAATTTCTTAGGTTCATTAGGCAAAGGAAGTAGTGATTTTATTCTGTGTGTCACTTGGTCTTCAATTCTGAAAGTTGTTTTCCATTCAGGAAGAGTTGCATCATTAGCTCCAAATGACGTCATAGCAAAGCAACTGTCTGAGATTCTTGAGAAAATGCTTAGATTCATCAGAAACTCCATTCAGCAATGACTTCAAGGGCTCAAGAGGGACAGAAAACTGGGCAAGTCTGTTCTTGCAATTTCCACAGCAAATTTTTCCAGATTCATCTTTGAGTTTTTTTTATTAAGCAATTCTTGTTCCATTTCACCAATACAATTCATTTGATGTTCATAATAACCCTCATTTGGATCATATCTGAATGCTAATAATTTCAACCTCTCATAATTAGCTCTTGTTAAAGCTCTTAATCTTAATTCTTGCTGTTGGATTTGATCAGGAGTAAGAGAATTTCTTGAATTTCTTTGTCTTGCAGCATTACCATCCCATCTTCTTTGGGCCTGATCTAGTGACTATAACTCCCTGGAAGTCCTTTTCCATAGTGCATCAGCTCCTCTTTCCTCAGGAATCTGTGACTGCCATAGCACAAGGGAACAAATGTAACAATGAGGACCACTTGTTAAGCAAAAACAAAAGACAAGAATTGTTAAAATGAAACCCTTTGTATTGCTACTTTAGAGGATCAAGGTGAAATATCTCTTTGTGGGAAGTGACCTGGAAGGGGTAGGGCCTGAGGTTGATGCTTGTGTCTGGTTGGTTGATTGAGGTCACTGGTGGTGACGGCTGGTCTGCGACTGTCCTTAAAAGCAAATGTGTTAGATCATGACTCAGCAATGTTCATGATTCGTTCCTTTTATATGGTATTTTATATTTTTGAGGAAGGAGATTTGTTTTGCAAGCCAGATGTGATGCCCAGAGCCCCCACACTAAAAGCAACTATTTTTATTTTTAGCTGTGCTTTTTTAGCATTCACATCAGTCTGACAGGTTTGATGTGGAGTGAATGAGAAAGAGATCTAGCTTGAAGCAAAGTATAACACTATTTACTAATTCCACATCCTTAATTCTTATGATAGATTCATGTTATGCATCATCACTGTTTTCATTCCAAGTTCAGATCATAGTTTCTGTTTAGAAAAGATGTATATTGAGTCCTACTTCTTAGAATACTTGGTAGATGATGTTAATTTTCAATATCATTTAAATGAATACCTATGTCATCAGCATATCCTCCTTTATTCTTAGTACACTGGCCCTGTGAGGAAAAAAACAGAAATGCTGTTTTCTATTAATAGATTCATTTGAAATGCTTAAATGAAAAGTTCCTTTCTTTCAAATCCAGGAAGAGGTGAAATAGATTAAGGCACTTATGTTCTCGTTGTCTTACCCCAAATGTTTGAAATTCTTCTTCTGATTTTACACTGTATACATAAAAAAAAAAAAAAAACTGAATTGTCTAATATAATAGCATTATAACAAAAATGATTGGCTCACTATTTACATTATTTGACTATTGCCTGAATCTTTGTTGCCATATTTATTACAACATTTTGTTGTAAACAACAACAATTTTGACCGTTGTACACTGAATGCCGAACTGAACCCTTTATTTTGCTCACTGGGGTAGACTGTTCTAGTTCCACGTGCCATGTTTAATGGATGTCAGTTATCAGTTAATCTTTTGCTTAATTCCCCTCTCCAAGTTCTCCACTGCCTTAACCAGGTATTGAACTCACACTCTTTGGGTCCTGTCACTGGATATAACTAACACCTTTATCCACCCTTGAGGAAATCTGTGTATGAATTTCTGGGTATTATAAACCTAATGTCTTCAACAACTATTTTTTTACCAGAGCTCATATTGCAATTTTGCTTGTTATTATTGCTTTTCTCTGGCACTCCTTATTACTGGTTCCCATACTGTATTAATTTCTCTGCTTGGTCGGCTCAGGAGAGACAGATACTGAATGATTGGTTCATTTTTATTTTTATGCCATGCCCCTTCAAGGCAATCATGGTGTTTCACATCTTCCTTTTCTTTATTATCAGGGAATTGCCATGACTTCTCTGGAAAGTGTTGTGTAGAAAGAACATGCTCTACACTTATTATTGAAACATGGACTCATCCATCTGCTATGAATATAGCATCTGTTCATGGAACAGTGGCAAAAAATGGTAGGTTGCAAAGGCGTTGCACTTTTCAGTCATATGCTTGTCACACTGTACTACTTTTTCACTCAATCTTTTGTTTCCAATGTTTTCCTTAGTCTTACAAACCAGCAACTATGTGTATCATATGAACATTATAACAGAAAGATAGTGGAGTAGTTTATTATTCAGATTTTTCATTCCCCTTTCAAGACAGAGGCAATTATGGCACTTCACATCTTCCTTTTCTTTATTATCAGTGAATTACCAAAACTTCTTTGGAAAGATAGAGTTATTTTCTGCTGCCTTCTCTATAGTTTCAAATTCAGAGTTTTCATTTTCCCTTTGAGATGTAGGTGATCATGGTCCTCCACATTTTCCTATTCTTTAATATTTATGAATTGCTAGGGCTTCTTAGCAAAGATATTGGAGTGGGTTTTAAATTCAGAGTTTTCATTTTCCCTTAACAATGTAGGTGAATATGACCGTCCACATTTTCATTTTTATCTGTGCATTGCCATTACTTCTTGGCAAAGATAGTAGAATGGGTTTTGAATTCAGAATTTTTATTCTCCCTTCAAGATGTAGGTGAATATGGCCCTCCCCATTTTCCTTTTCTTTATTTTGTGAATTGCCATGACTTCTTGGCAAAAATAGTGGAATGGGTTTAGATTGTTTTTATTGCTTTCCTTTGCTGTCAGTTATACATAAATAAATATTTTCAAGTTTTTGCCAATTTCTTTTGAAACTAAACTTCACAGTGAAAACAAAAAGAACTTGCAAAAGTTTCATCATGACTGGGTGGAGTCTTAGGGTTGCTGAACAGCTGAGCACCTGACCAGTTCCCCCTCACATATCAGTGTTGAAATCTGGAGAGGCAAACAAACCTGTCAGAGTCCATCCCTCTCCAAATCAAGCCACAGTGTCCTCCACCTTACGGCTCACCTTGGTCACAAACATATAGCCATTGATTACATCAGAAGGAGTCTCCACCTTGGCTGTTGGCTTCAGTCTAGAAAACTCTCTACCCAATGATGCTGTGTCATCATCACATTAGCTGTATCCACAGTCTACTCCATTGTGTTAGATGGTTGTTGGCTCTTTAAGCTTCATCTGTCTTTTGACAGGTCTTGTTTTTAATCCTGCTGGACATCTATTCACCATCCTTACCAGAAATGTCTGCTAAGGGAACCAGTTTAGTTGCTGATGACCTAAACATGCAGCACATGTGGTACTGGATTATATGTTACCAGCAGCACTTGTAGAATGCCTTTTTAGCAAATGTAACTTAATGCAATTTTAAAATGTCAAATTTTACCCTAATGTTTTAGTAACAAATGTGATAATATCTTTAATTTTAATTGCATTATTCTAAATTTGCTCAATGTGTCAAAGGTCAGCTTGATGTGATGCAAAAGACTATCATCAAAAAATAATTGAAACTAAAGATTCCCAAAATATGTGCTTGAATACATTATTTCCTGAAAGACCTTTTCAAATATTTAGCCATGTCTTTGCAAAGGTAAAATACTGAAAGGAAGATGTTAGCTGGCTGAGTTTCACCTGGCATAAAATATAATTTTTACCTGAGACATTTATTTATCTGTCATTTTTCAAGTGATCAAGCAGGTGTTTTTGAATAAGTACAAGCACTTAGTAAATCATATGATTTTCACTGTTGGATTAAAAGACACATTAAAAATTCTATTCACGAAAAGGAATCCTGTTGTGTGTTGTATGGAACACACACACACATCATATAAGAAATTATATAAAAAACTTCTTGTCTGTCTTATTTGTAGTTTAAATTTGAGAGACTGGCCTAAATTCCTTAGTAGGCACTAATCCTGAGTGACAAAGTGTAGATATTGTATTTGTCGCAATGTCTCATAGTCTTTTATACACTGCATATTTATATTCTTTCCAATGTCATGGCCGCTGTGATTTTGTGTTGATTTGTCAGTATAAAACAATATGGCTTCCCCATGAGATTCTTTTTACATATGGATGTCCATGAAGTAAGTTTTTTTTTTTCAAACTACATGCACCCCCAACCCCCCGATCTCAAGATCACATCTCATGTTACATAGTCATCATCCATCCATCTGGGCGGGTGTCACTCTCTTTGCGATCTCCGCAGTGTTTGGGGCTGAGCCTCATGAAAATTTCTCTCATTGTCTCCATAATTCTCCGAATCCTCCTGGATCACTCTAAGGTCAAGAACATGTTTTGTCATGCAGCGGGCTCCAGTTGGCTTGACCCAAACCTCCTCTCCAATCCGTATAGATTCAGGCCTGTCAGAGTGTGTTAAACATGATCTAACTCTAGGATATCTCTATTGGTATGGGTAAATAGCTCTGTGCAGCACAGTGTCTTCATGTTGGCCAGATTTAGGTGACATATTATACCAAAATACCACTTCGGAAGGTGATATCCCTCCTCTCTCAACAATGACTTTTATAGTTTGGTGGTTTTGTTCTATGATACCATTTCTGCTAGGCCTGTATGCTGCTCTATAATATTGCCTACTGTTCCACTTGTCCAACATTTCCTGAAACACTTCCAAACAGAACGCTGCCCCATTGTCCATGAGTACCTTTTCAACTGTTCCACGCACAAAAAAATTCTCCTTTGCAATGATGTTTGCCATTTCTGCTTGAATTTCCTTCCAAATGGCGAACCGGCCAAGACCACAATCAACTAGTCAGGTACGTTTCACCTCTATAATGCGTCATATTGATAAAGTGGTCCAATTGGTGTCTACTTGGACCTCTCCTAATTCGTGAACATTTGGCGACGGGTCGATTGATTGACAACGATCTCAGCTTCTAACCACCTTCTGTACAGTATCTCTTGACACCTCCGGATAGACTTTCCATACTAGATATAGTGTTCTGTTCGCTCCTACATGATGCAGTCCATGCAACTCCTTGATCTCATCTTGGCCTGCACGGCACGTTGCCGTAATAGTTTTCTCTACTTCCAGCCAACTCTTTTTCACTCTGGTTAGAGCATTAGCCTTATTTCTGTCAGAGGGCATGAACGTTACACTCAATTTTAAGTTAAATTCATCAATCATTTCCCTCGGAATCCCCAAACGTCGCATGATAAGTAGCTCTGCCGCTCCTTTTTTATGAATCCTCTTTTCATCCGTTATCATAAGACTGATCCAACTATGGAGAGTAACTGAATCAGTTCAAATCTCGATCTCTTTTTGACCCCATTTTAACGTGACCTTTTATCATAGCATCCAATTCAGTAACATTGATATGGTTGTAGTCACATTTCTTTCTTAACCACGCTGCATCTTCGACTATCACACCATCGATCTCAATACATACACCAGTGGCCATACTGCTTGCGTTGCACCATACAATGCCCTTTTCCTATTTGGGAACATGCCAAATTCCTCGAACTGGATTGTGGTGTCGAAACTCTTCCACAAGTTCCTGTACCACACTGGTTGTTTCACTATCCACTATGTCTTCCCATTCGATTTCTTCTGCTCTTCTCTTCAACTAACTGCAGGCAATTCTAAGCCATCCAGCTATTGTGTAGTGACCCACCATTTTTCCGCAGACAGAGAACAGTTCACACCTGCTCATTTCCTTATGCACCTCAGGCAGTTCATTCCCTCTCGCAAATACCAGATTTCCTGCCTCATCTTGGTCCCACGGGGTTAAGATTCCTTCCTCAATCCACCGTTTAACTTCACTATTGAACACGACCTTCTTCTCTTTACTCAGTTTAGCATGATACTGATTAATGTTGTTTTTTAATATTGGGAGTTCTGAAATCCATTTCCATTCCATGGTCCACTTCTCTCCATCAAATCTTGCACCAAAGTCCTTATCTACCACTTTGCACTGGTTTTTTTTTGCTACTCTTGCCATTTGGTTGTATATTCATAGCACAATCTCCTCCTCTGAAAACCATGTTACCATTTTTGTAGATGGTAACTCCTCCAAGCTGGCGGATAACATCCATGCCCACAATGATGTCAACATTGTCGATGATCTTTTCCATTACAATTGCCTCGATTCTCCAACGTCACTGTGCTGATCCCTCTGCACACAACCTCCCATCCATCCACTGCTCTTACAGTACTTGTATTCCTACAATCATCCGAAAGACCCGACCGGATTAATGTTGCGGTGCAGCCAGTATTAATCAGGGCCCTTGTTCTCCTGCCTTCTATTAGCGCTTCTGTTGTTTTGGTTTGCGCTATTGCTGATTTAAAGGGGTAACCGTCAGTGCACTGGTTGCCCCCTGTTCTTTTCTCTGTGGGCAGTGTTTTACATAATGACACAGCTCGCCGCATCCATAGCAGGTCACCTTGATTGGTTCCCTACAGTCTCTCAACAAGTGAGGACCCTTGCAGTTATAACATTTGCCACTAAACATTTTGATCACTCTTGGTCTTCCATCATGCTGTTTAGGTTCTCGTTCTGTGACTGCTACTACTTCTGGTCTCCGAGTGGTTGTAAGCACCCTGGCAACTGAAATTATTTCACTGAGTTCCACTTTCTCCACATTTGGCAACTACTGTAGTGGCACTGAAATAATTTCCAGGAACCCATTGACAAATGTGAGCTTCACAATCTGCTCTTTTCCACTTCCTTCAAACCACTTTCACCAACCAGGCCATCAAATCACCTTCGCCACTGAACATTTTCACCATATCAATGGTTACTTTGCGATTGTCCTCCATATCGCCATGGTGCATATAACAGACTAGCAGTAGAGCCCGGCGTTGCCCGGGGATGTAACAGTAAGACATAGATCAAGTATCGACCATCATAAAGACTGAAAAATTAAATTGACAAAGATTATTGTTTAAGGTTGACGGACATGCATGTCTTAATTAGTTTTTTTTTTTTTTTTACGAATTGGTCAAACCCAAATTCAAACATAAACATTGTTTACAATTGTTATGAGTCTATAGATTGGTGAATAGAATTTTATTATAAACAATTGCCTTGTAAATGGAATTTTTAAAGAATTCTGAATGTAAATAAAGAAAAAAGTGTGCAAGACAATAAGAAATACTACCTGCTGAAAAAAAAAGTGGATGTTTGTTTTATCGGCTGAAAAATGTAAGAAATCCGATCCCATATATAAAGGAACACACACACACACACAAACAACCTGGGTCTTTTAACCTAAGTCACTCCACGGAATCGCTAAAACATAGAGCATAGTCTGATGAAAAAGATGCCAAAGTTTATGAAAACAAAATTTTATCGTCAAAATGCTTATTTTTTTATGAAGAGGATAGATTTTTTTTTATTTATTTTTAAAATTTTTCCATCTTTTAGAATATTCTAAATTTCGATTTAAAAAACCTTGTTTCTCTTTTGTCGCAACAAGGGGTAGTAAATAAGATAATTTTTAGCGCATTTTTTGTATTTACACACATTAATTTGGAAAATCTTGCAAAAATAAAAATAATTGTCAGATGTTAAAGAAACTTTCAGAAACTATTCACAGATGATCGAAATTATTATAAATATTTTTTTTTTTATTAAAGTCATGGCAGAAATATTATTTTTTTTAATTTATTAACACCCCCATAACTAATTTTATGAAAAACTCTAGAAATTCGAGACCATCGGTTTTAGTGATTACAATAGTTAAAAGCACAAGGCTTTGAAGAATGCAAATCATGTTTTTTTGTTTTTTTTTTTTGGCCAACTGAAAATCAGCTGTGAATTGTAACATACAAAACTCAATAAAACAAATATATTATTTAGTTTCAAATGCTTTTATTTGTTTTAATTTGTTTTTATGAATATGGACAATATTTTCTGAAAGCAAAAAATTTTTCAATGAAAATTGAATTTTTAATACAATTATTTCTTATTTCTTTAATTTTAAAAAAAGATTTTAAAAAATGTTTAAATTGAATTTTAAAAATATTTTAACATTAGTTAAAAGCAACATCAACCTTTCAAAATGTCTGTGTGAGATTGTCATTGTCTAGCGCTTTGAAAATTGTATAATTTGGACTAATCAGATTAGCCATGGTAATTAAAAATGTAATTTTTGTGTTTATAGTCGGACAGTAATTATTAAGTACGGAAGACCAACCAGAATACAATTTAGTTGCATTATTTGAGTTCAGCATTGTTCTCTGCTGTTAAGCCCTTTACTTTTGTGAAACACGTATGGAGAAGTTAATTTGAGTTTTCAATTTCAACTGAGAAGGGTACCTACAAGTAACAGTATCATCTTATGAAATTTAACTACTGCTAAACTTTAATTTATATGATCTTATTTTTATATTAATCTCAGTTATGACATTTTTCCATAAATATCAAAATTAATAATAAAATGAATGGAAATACAAATAACACAGTAAAATGTAATAAATGTACATAAAATTATAGTATTTTATGTACACTTCTGATAAAATTTCATAAGAAAGGTACCTAAATTAATTAGTTACCTTTTTTTCTTATGAAATTTAATCTCACTATTAACAGTCTTATTTTTTAATTTCTTTATATTTTCCATAAAGCATCGTAAACGTAAAAATGAAAGCTAAGTACAAAAATAAAAAAATAAAAAATTAGAGCGCTGAAAGTTTTCCTTAAAAGTAACAAGGTAAATAATTTGTTCACTTAAAATAATTTCACTTCCTTCCATCCGTAGAAAGAATTCTCCTCCGTAAGTTATCTAAACGTCATGAATGTGCCTTTCGTCAATCATCAAGCGACGCCGAAAGGTTATGACCTGCTTTTGCTTTATTTTCAAATTACATTTTTTTCGCAAGAGAAGCTAAGTTAAGCTTGGTTCAAAATATTTTAAATAAACAGTATAATATCTGTTTTTATTAAAATCAGTTTTGAAAAAATGATAATTGATTTTTAAAAGAATATCAAAGTAAGATTTTAATCTTTTTATCAAATCGAAAAAAAATGATTGAAAATGATTATCTGCCCTTTTTTTGACCAAAAAAAAAACAATATTTTTAACGAAAATTTCAGGCGTGCTAGGAACGATTAAAAAATGTAAAAAATACCCCCAAAATACGATAAAATTTTGTTTTTTCGTCAAGTTAAATTTTTCATCATGCTATGCTCTTTTGTTTACATTTTTCGTGGGTGAGTTCTCCCCTTTCATTCTCATGATGTGTCTTAATCGTGTTTTCAAATTGATTTTATTAAAAAACAACTGTATTTTTCCCATTTTCGGTCCTTTTAGAACCACCACAAGGTAATTTTATGTAGTCCTGTGAGTTTTGTTGAAATCGGCTAAAAATGTAGGAAATTCGATCCAACATATAAACGTTACAGACACACACACACACAACCTGCGTTTTATAATAAGTAAGATATATAAGCCGAAATAGCTTGTAGTTTAAATTCGATAGACTGGCCTAAATTCCTTAGTAGGCACTAATCCTGACTGACAAAGTGTAGATATCGTATTTGTCGCAATGTCCTGTCGTCTTTCGTATACTGCATATTTATATTCTCTCCAATCTCGTGGTCGCCATGATTTTGTGTTAATTTGTCAGTATAAAACAATATGGCTTCTCTACAAGATTCTTTTTACGTACGGACGTCCATGAGGTAATTTTTTTTTTTTCAAGTACTCAAGATGCTAATGTACAGCCAATTAGATCAGGGCTACAGGAATATAGGATGCCCATGGCTAAGATACAAAGACAAGCTGAAGAGCAACTTGTCAGCTGTCAATATACCTCATAACACCCTCGAGTGCTTAACCTTGGAGCAAGTAGAATGGAGATCAACATGTTTTAATGGTCTCAGCAGTTTTCAATCAGCTTGTCTGAATCGTCTTCAAGAAGCAAAAGCAAGATCTAAAAGGTCAGCCAATCTAGTAGTGATTTCAACCCACAATCCTTACTCTTGCTTCATATATGGCCTCCTTTGTAAATCCCTAGCAGGTCTTAAGTGTCACTTAAGATTATTGCACAAAATTTCATAACTGAATCAATTAAGCTGTCAGATCCTCATACGTCGAAACCGACAGGAGAGTCCATTATATGGGGTTAGGTAAATGAAAGATATTAGCAACCATATATGCTCATGCTGGCATGCATACATTGGTAAGCAAATAAATAATTGCCAAATTTAGCCGAGAGGTGTAGACATAATAGTGCTCAATGTGATTAGACAGAGGTAAGAAATATATATTAATAAATACAGATATAACCACATTTGATGTGTATGTATGTATGTTTTTTGTTTTTTTTTAAGCATTGTGCCCCAAGCAAGGCGTGAAGCCACTAGGGTGCAGGGGGTTGCGGAAGATTTGGAGCGAGAGCAGATAAGAGTGATAGGAGAAAGGAAGAGGAGAAGGATAGTGGGTAGATCAAGGTAATTGGAGATGTCAATTGACATTACATTTGAATAGTTGGAGATTATAGCTTTCAAGGAAACAGTAATTGGGAAGGGTGTTCCACTGGCGAGATGTGCGAGGTATGAAGCTATTGGAGTAGAAGAGACGGCTACATATGAAGGTTTCTATGGTGTAAGGGTGAGAGCGAGATGCCAGCCTCGTATCGCGCTTGAATTCATGGAGTCTGGGAACCAGAGAGAGCAGCTCATCAGAGCAGTTACCATGGAAGTATTTGTAGAAAAAAAGACAGAGAGAGGCGACCCAGGCATTCTGTGAGAGAGTGACTGCAGACAAGACGCTAGATCAGGGCCAATTAGATTACATATCCGTCTCTGGATCTTGTCAAGAACTCCGAGGTAAGCAGAAGGTGCACCAGCCCATATAAGGCAGCAATACTCCATGCAAGGGCGAATGGTTGTTTTGTATATTTGAAGTATCGATTCAGGGGAGAAAAAAAATTTTCCTGGCGCGGCACAGAGAGCCAACTTTCCTCGCGGTGGAATGTGTATATATATACTTGTCACAAAATAAAATCCTTACATTTGCCTTGATAAAATCCTTCAGAGGATGAAATACATATTTTTATATATATATATATATATATATATATATATATATATATATATAATTATTTAAAAAAAAAAAAATTCAACATAAATTTCACCAATTATATACTTGGTTATGTATTTTTTATATATATATATATATACATACAAGAAAGGAAAACTTAGCTGATGCATTTCATTCTCTAAGGGACTTTATCAAGGCAAATCTAATGATTTTATTTTGTGACAAGTATTTATATACAAGAGTAAAAATGTTATTAGTTTTAAAAACTCATTAGATATAGGAGTGCTCATGGGTAAGTATTATAGAGATGATCAGAAATTTTTAAAAAATATTTATGAACACAAAAGAGACAACAATTTATTAAATGCATTAGTTATACATAGAAATAAATTCAAACACCTTTGACCCAGTGAATGTCACACTTATTAAAAAAGAAAGTAACATAGATAGAAAAAACTTATTGCCAGTGCTGCTATTGAATCCTATCAAAATGTAAATCTGCATCCCAGACTCTTTCCAATATCTCCTTTTCTGAAAGAATTACTCCTTTTCCAAGCCAAGATACATGACCACAAAAATACTCAAAAATTAAAAAGAAAATAGTTAAATCTCATTTATTGAAATATATATAATACAAAATATTTTAAATAGTAATTTATATATATATATATATATATATATATATATATATATATATATGTGTGTGTGTGTGTGTGTGTGTGTGTGTGTGTGTGTCTAGATTTCTGAAATTTCAAATTATATTTCTTTCAACAGCCCAAACATTGTGAATATGATAATAAAAATGAGGACAACAGTCTCAATATCGTAAATAGTTAAATACCACATCTAAGAAATATAGACAGATAGAGAAGGATCAGTATAGACTCAATATCCCAAAACTATGGAAACAATTAGAAAAATACCATCTGATATTCGTACACCAATGCAGAGACTTACAACTCATTCTTTCAGGCTTGGCATTGAGACTTCCGGTCAATTCAAAGTGAGCGCATCTGGTCACAGAAAAAGTAGGACATGCTTGAGAAAGAATCCAGTTTAACTGTTGGATAAAACATTAATTGCCATTTGATATCCTGCCAGAGGCTTGAGGTCTTCTTCAACAGAATTCCTGATGAAGAAGACCAAAAACAGAATCCAGCATGATCTGTATAAATCTCAGACACGAATTTGATGCAGTCAAGGAACTACCAAGTACAAAAATTGAACAGATTGAAAGATCAGAAAGTGATGCACAAGGTCCATCAACCCCCACCCCATGATGGCAGTAGTCAACCTCATTCAATACCAGTTGACTACCTACAGTACTGAACAAGGGTCACAACTTTGCAGCAATAATCAGGCAGTGACCATACTTGGACATCATCGCCCTAATCAAGGAAATAGCCTTGAACATTCCTCAGGCAGATGTGCAAAAATGGAAAGTGAAACACGGAGGAGGCACTATCAGTAGTCAGGGGCAGAGTGACCTTGGACTCATCCTAGGAGAACATACAAGTATGCCAATAGATAACCTGATAGAGATGCTAACTTTCCCTACACAAACAACATACTTCGGAATGAAATCAGACATATATCAGCAGGATGAATGTTTAGCCATGGGATCACCATCATCACCAGCAATGGCTAACATATACATGGAATATTTTTCAAGGAAATGAATTGACTGAGATACATAGAGAAGTAAGAACAGATTTGAGATGGATAGCCCAGTCAACTATGATCATCAAAAATTTTAAAGTAATGTCAATCATTCTCTATTGTCTTCATAATTCTTGTTCTTTTAGTGTTCTTTCTCTGTAATAGTGTTTTTTTTTATATTCCTTCAGACTCAGTAACCCCTTGTGTCTAAGTGGCCTTATTGCCTTGCTTGGAGTAAAATAATTAAAAAAAGAAAGATTAGTATGAACAGATTTGTGATAGAGGTATTGTTACAAGTATACATAGATTCTTTTGGACTTGTTTCTTTATCTTTGCTGTCATTACCACAATGCTTAGGCAGCCATATCTGGACTGGAGCTGTCTAATCCTCACTTTCAAGCCTTCACAGAGTTCAAAATTGTGTATGTGGCTTTGTGAAAGATGACTTACTTTGACCTCTCCAGTTCCTTTAACACAGATGCAACGTTACAAGCCTGATGTGCACCATTCTTTGGTTCCATCTATTCAGATCTTTACAACTAAAATTCCCTGTGCTATGTCCACTGGTTTGAATCAAGTTCATTCTCTTTGCATTCCATTTCTAAGAATGAAGTTCCAATCAGTGAGTTCCTTCCCAAGAACTGCTACTTTATAGAATGGACAATTACATGGTGGCTTCTTTAAACACAACAATCTTAACTTCTTCAAAAGCCGAGGATCAATCATTATCTATCCTGCAATCTTTTTTGTTTCTCCTCTTATGTTCATATCACTCACCTCATTAGGGTAAACGACTAACATGAGTGGCTCTTGAGCCTTGTATTGGGAAAAAATTATGGGAACTATCATAAAGTTTCCAAATACTACAGACATCTAAAGAGAGCTGGAGGGTAGAGTGACAGAAATATTAGGATACAGTTGACAAAGATGAGGAGTTTGGTCTAAAAGTATAATTATATCATAATACCAATGTATTATCTCAGAAATTCTGACAGAAAGATAGCTATAGAGAACAGCAGCCAAAGGTGAAGACGACAACAAAAAGACGAGAGATTAACATTTTGTCATTTTTTTTTCACTTACTTGTATTCGCATAATAAGTAGCTCCATTTTGGTTCTCATTGATTCAGGATTCTGAAAGAGAAGAATTGAAAAGAATCAATATCTTTGAATTATAGAAAAAAAAATTCATATGAAAAAATATCTCTTTTATATATATGTTTCATTAAAGACAACAAATGATGTACTGTGATTAAACATTTTATTTTTCTTGTGTTCAAACGAGAGTTTTCTTTTCTGTATACAGAATGTGAAGAAACTGTCCAAATTCCAAGCAGAATTACAGAACAATTGGACAGTTTCTACACACTCTGTGTCCAGAAAAGTAAACACTTGTTCGAACACAAGAAAAATTAAATAAAAAGCTTAATCGTAGTACCTTGTCTGTCATCTTCAATGAAACATGTATAAATGAAGGACTGCTGCCTAAATACACAATTATATATATATATATATATATATATATATATATATAAAATTGTGTATTTATTTAGGCAGTAATCCCTCATAATCCTATATATCTCATCCTTGCTTTGAATATTGTCGTCACATCTGGTCTGGTACTCCTGTCATATATTTAGAGATTCTTGATATAATCCAAAGAATCTGCAATGTTATTGGTCTTGATCTGACATCTAGACTTCAGTCACATTCCTAACGCAATAACATAGCTTTTCTGTGCCTTTTCTATAAATTTTTTTGGGCAATTGTTTTGATGAATTTTTTTCTATGGTACGTAGAGTTTATGAATTTAATTGTAGTACTAGATTGAAGGCAAGGTCTCGTCAATTTACAGTTATCTGTCTTCTTAATGCCTGTTCTTTTATTGTTCTTTCTCATATTCTCTAACACTCAGTAACCTCTTGCATCTTAGTGGCTTTATTGCCTTGTTTGGGATGAAATGATTTTATATATAAGAAGAGTGGACATTGATGTTAACACTGACTAGCAACAGTCTATTTCATACTTGAATGCAACCTTCATGGCAAGAAGATTGTGTTCAAGCATGAAACACACACACACATATATATATATGATATAGTTTTAAGCTATGCTATATTTATAGGTGTAAGTGCTCAATATCAAGGAAAAAGCATGTATAAAGATAAAAGTGGACACCAAGTGGCGACAATCTGTTTCAAGTTTGAATACAATCTTCAGGCCATGTGTACTGGGTGGTAATTCATGCAAAGTATAATAAACTCATGTAACTCTAGCTATTGTATATATTTATAAACCTCGGCATGGCTGGATACTTCTGTTAGTAAAAATATTTGACAAAGTATGTATTTATTGCTTAAAATTTGTATGATGCAATACTAAATGTTATCAGATAATATACAGACCTTTTTTTAAATTATAAGAAGCAAAAAGAAAAAGAATTTTTTTTTTGTGATGGGGGAGGAGTAAATGTTTAGCAAGAGGTAGGAATTATGGAAATTTTGTTATTGCTCTAGACTGTTCTCCTAAATGTAAGCTGAGAGAAATAAAATGTAAAGGGCAGACATAAAGTGCAAAGTTGGGAATGACTAATAAAATAGAACAGAAATTTAATTTGGCTATCTGACTTGATCGCTTATTCTTAAAAAGAAAACATGATTCATTGATAACTGCATATTAAAAATATAGTAATTTTTATAGTAAGTCTGATCAGTTCGATAAGGTTGAGTTAACAGCTGATCCAAAAAATAACCTATAATCTGTCCTCAACTTGGGTAAGAAATGGCTTGGAAATTTTAATACCTCCAAAATGAAACAACTTTCTTTTAATTATCTGAGAGAACCTTTTTACCTTCCATCAGCATGGCTGATGCTAACCACAAAGTGACTCATTATAACTGGAATGTTTATATTGAATCAATTGCTAGGCTTGCTGCTAGGAAAGTTGGTTCGCTGTATTAAGCTAGACAATCTTTCTCAGCAGAATCTATCTTACGTATTTATAAGTCTACGATTCATCCTTGCTTTGAATATCGCTGTCACATCTGGTCTAGTGTTCCTAATAAATATTTGGAGAAGAAGAATCTGCAATTTTATTGGTCCAGACCTGACATCTTGGCTTATACAAAATCCATCTCAATTTAAATTAAGTGATCTGCTAATTAAAATTTGAAAAAAAAAAATGGTAGTGGATCATTTCTGTAGATTAGCATTCATTAGACTTTCTTCTCTCCATAACATTTATTAGAATCAACTTTTTATCAAATTAAAAGATGGGGTGCAGTTCATAATATAGATAAAGTGTCAAATTGATCTCTGACTTTTTAAAGATTTATGTATACTTTGTTTTTATTTACCAATGTGAAGTTGGAAACTGCTTTGATCATTGATACTACTGATGTCTTCCTTTTCCCAATTGAGTGATGAGTAGAGGAACATATAATGAATGAAAATCTCCAAAAAGTTTTCCCTATTTTTATGAACAGACCATTTCACCTCAAAATCACTGATCTCGTAACCCTTGTGGTCATACGAGGCACCACATCTAATGCAGCCATAGCAGTTAGGGTGTTTTATGGGCAAGACAGAGACTAACAGAGCTCAACCATCTCTAGGCTGGTTACAATTCAGAGTTTTCCTTCTCCTAGACTGGTTGCTAACAAATGTTATAGAGCCTAATCTGTTCTGCTATTTGCCCATAGCTAGTAGAGGGGGAAGAAGAGATGGATTCATGCCTTTCCCAAGGGTATTAGCACATAAGTGAATGCAATGAACTTGAGTGGAATTCAAACTCTGCTCTCCGATTTCTTAATCCAAGCTGCAACCTCAGTAGTGCCAAAAATTGTTACTATGCAACATTAAATGAAATTAGAGACAATATATAAAGTATTTTAAAGATTTTTTTTTTAAAGTAAAAATTGAGGCAAGAATTATGCAAATTCTGTTATTATTCTAGACTGTTCACCTAAAACGTAAACTGACAGAAATAAAATTTAAACAAAGAGAAAACATAATGTGCTAGGTTTGGAATGACTAATAAAATACAATAGAGATTCAATTTGGTCAACTGACTTGATTGCTTATTCTTAAAAAGAAAGCAATTCAAAACTTTATTACAAGAGCAGAACAGGAAAATTCAGATTATAACTTACAATAAATAATACTACCTACGTCCAATAATAGTTGTCTCGTGGACATACATATTTTGTACAATAAATCTAACAGTTATTAAATGACAGAAGTAGCATAAAAAAAGTGGGGTGCTAAAAAGTTCTTGGCCCAAACAAGAAAAGAGAAAATAGATTTGAGCTCTCTGTGAGAGTTAAGAAAAATGATACAGTTTTTTTTTGCTACATTATTTAATAGGAACTGAATTAAATGGAAGGGATTTTGGAGTGATGTACTGAATGTATATAAAAAAATAATCAGAATGATAGCAGAATGAGAGCAAAAAAGTGAGCTTTTTTTGCATTGTCATTTATTCTAATCTCCATACCATGAATCTGTTTTCTGTGTATTTAACATATGATACAAGTTTGAGCTCTCCATTCATGGCACCAAACCACTTCAGAAATACCTCTCTAATAGGAAACAGTATACCTGCTTTGTTGACATGACAGCAGCATATGACCACATCAATAGAGACTTCCTCTTCTTATCCATTAGAAACTGCCTTCCAAGCACTGAATCTATTGAATACATCAATCTAATAGAGAAACTACATCATTACACAGAACCATACATGTCTGACAAGGACCCCAATATGGAAACATTGCAGACCTCATCAGGTGTACAACAAGGAGGAAATGAGAGTCCCAATCTATTTAATCTCTTCCTAGACTATGCCATGAACATTTACAAACACAGATGTGACGAGATGAGCACTGATGATGTAAACATTCCATATCACATCCCCAATGTGTATAATCAATAGAAGATAATGATCTTGCTTTCTCTCCCTTGACCAATGTACTGATGATGATGGGAGATATGCTGATCACATAGAGATTTATAGTGGGGATAAGAATGATCTGGAATAGAAAATCACCATCCTCTATCAAGTGTTCCAAGAAATGAGATTCAAGAGATACCTTTCCAAAATAGAAACTATGATCTGGAACTGGAATGGAAGCAGTGATTAATTCATCATAAAAATCCAGAAATCCAAAATATGAAACACTTCAGATATCTCAGGATACAGATCAGTTATAACAAAAGCATAAGAGAAAAATAAATTGAACATAGAATAAGCTGTACCATAGGTAGTTTTGCCCCATACTGCCAATTGCTACAAAACCAAAACATCAACCTGAAAACTAGAGTCATGTTCTTAAATAGTCTTGTCAGAGTGAGACTTTCATATTAGATGTCATTCATGGTGAAAAAACCTATTCAGAAATATCTAAACTGTCAGCTGGATGCAACTATTTCCTAAGATCAATGGTGAAAAAAGGCTTTGTGCAAATGAAGCCTGAGGATGTTGGCAAAGATCATCATTCTTTGAACACTGTGGATTGGGGGCTACAGAATCACAAGCAAAGAACTGTACCAAATAAGAAAACTGGAGGACTACCAACAGCAGCAACATCTAAAATGGATAGTACATGTAACTCAAAGATAAAATAATGACATAATCATAATTTTGACCTTCCACACTATTTCAAACAAAATCTTAAGGAAGGCTCCATCAATACTGGAAAGAGCAATAACAGTTACTGGACTTAGGAAACCTATTTTCCTGAAAAACTGTTTTAAGAGAAAGATTTTATAAATTTCAACTAAGAAGTAGCACTGGCTGTTCTATCAATGAATACTGAATGTTCCCTTAGAAGGAAATGGTTAATATTACCATTAAGTTCTTAAATAGCTTTGTCAAATAGAGACTTTCATGTAGATGTTTCATGCTTGAGCACAATTTTTATGGTCTGAAGATAGCCTTCAATGTTTTTTTTTGTGTGTGTTTGTGTGTGTGTATATATATATATATATATATATATATATATATATATATATATAATTATTTATTAAAAATATGATTCCATCACTACATAAGAGTTCTCATGTTTCAAAACAAGAGCCAAAAACTTCAATATAATTATTTGAATTACAGTACAAAGCTCTGTTCCATCTTCAAGCAAAATCTTTTTTGGAATCAAAAAAATTTCACTTGAAGATGGAACAGAGCATGGTACTTTAATTCAATTTAATTATATTGAAGTTTTCGGCTCTTGTTTTGAAACATGAGAACTTTATGTAAGCGATGGAATCATATTTTAAATAAATAATTATATTTAGGCTCTACTTTTGTATCGAGCACTGTTTTTTAAAATAATAACAAAAGTACTAAAGAACTTTGGATTATTTACCTAATGAGTTCTTTCCTATTTTCTATATATTTTCACACCCCCACACACACACACATATATATATATATATATATATATATATATATATATATAATGTTCTGTTGCAAACGTCTCACTAATCTGTTACTATTTCCATGGCAAATGTTCTGAGGACCTATATTCCTGAGTTCCACCTATTCCAACCTGTACATCTAAGTCCTACCATTCAATAAATACAAACCATCCTCATTCTTATGTATTCCATTGATAATAAGAACAAGAGCCACTGCTCTTGTGGCACAGACTCCTGAAAGGGTACATGCCTGAATATTACAATGTTAACCTCTTCAACTCTAGGTTCAAATGTTACCTATCCTACATATTCTAATAATCTACATTTTGTTCCACTTTACTCATCCTGTGTCCATACAATACAACTCATTTAGTAACCTTCTACCTTAAGTGTTTCTTGGGCCTTGTATTGCACAAGCATTTAGTAATATATATATGTGTGTGTGTGTGTGTGTGTCTGTATATAACTGAGAAAAGATTAATAAAGAAAATATAATAATATAAAGAACTTAAGAAAATGATGGTTAAGATATATGAAAATGAGTCGGGCTGAACGACAGATCAGAATAGATTTAAAAAAAAACCCAGAAGAGTGAGGAAAAACTACCTTTAGAAACAATTTGTCCAAATTCTGCTAATATCAAAATGGCATCAGTTTCTTACCACGAACAAATGGAGAGCTGAAACTTGTATCTCATACTAAGTACACTGAAAACAGATTTATTGTCTGAGGACAAGAATAGATGACAATGCAAAATGGCTCACTCTTTTGTTATCATTCTGGCTAGAAGAGGTTTTTGATATATGTTCACTACCTTAGTCCGAAATCTGTCTCAGATAATTCAGTTCCTATGAAATAATATTGCAAGATGAAAACAGCAACCATTTTTCTTAACTCTCACAATTAGAGAGCTCCAATCCATTTCCTCCTTCTAGAACACTGAAAACAGATTTATTGTCTGAGGACAAAAATAAAACTAAGATGAGAATGGCGGCTAAAGATATATTGTATTATATTTAAACTTATCTCAAAGTCTATTTCAGTTGGGTTGATAAAATTTACATTACGAAATGACAACTAAGGAATATGCTGAAAAAAGACTTCATGAACTTTATAAAAAGTGGGCCTAATCTACATTTAATGATGACAAAAGTCTTTATAATATTTTTGACTGAACTAAAATCGATTATATTCGCATACACACAAAAAATCATACAGATACTTTTCATCCAAATAGCTGATGCAAAAATCCACTTAACAGCTCAAAGTTGGCTCTTGTGGGTGTAAATTAGACGGCAATGTTGCAGGTGGTATATTGACCAGCTAACAGATATTGAATGATGGAAAACAGCAACAAACCAAATGAAAACTTGAGTAAAAAATTTATTGCCAAATTTATATTCATTGAAAAAAAAATACATCAACAAAAATAAGGTTATAGTGCACTAGGCAAAAAAGAGAATATCATTGTCTTGAGAAGAACACTTGGTCGATGTTGTCCTCAAAAGGAGAGTTTTGTTGTAGCTGAAGAGTGTTGTTCTGAAAGGACAATTTTGTAACTGGTGAAGTGTGTTTCCCTGAAAAGAACAGTTTATCGCATATCATTGCTGCTGGTGAGAATGAATGGCTGGGTCTGAAGGCCTGTTGAAGATAGCTGGAGCTGGAGTGGCTTGAACTGCTGCTGATGATGATGATGATGACTGGATCTGGCTGTCAGAACAGATACTACACTTTGATCCTATTCCTCTGACCTGCAGAATGTTTTATTTACTCTACTCTCTCCACTGTGACAAGATGAAACAAGGTATGGGGAATCCAAGTGTATATATATTAGAGCTAAGGACAAAAATTGACCAGCCCCTGCAACCATCAGTTGTGATGGCATCAGTATCACTACTGATCCTGCCTCTCTATTGTAATGGTGGAGTGAAGCCTTGGGCAGCTGTTTCTCAGGACCAGGCACCTCACAGTTTTTATTTTCCCCAGCTCTGCATGAAGACAGAGACAAAACTGAGAGATGATGATCCTCACACAGTATGGGCCATGGAATGTGCCTTTTTGATGCTTTGAGGCCTTTTATATCCTGAATCAGTTTGAACAATGATTGATACTTAAGCTTTTCCTTTCTGTTTTTAAAAATGTTGGAGTGCCAACTGGATATGACAGCAACACATCAAATTCAAAAGTAAAATATTTCTTTGTTCTCTGAAACTGCTGTCAAGTGTATACATTTTTTTGATTCCATTGACTTTTATGATGTGCCAATTATTTCTTTAACCTAATTTTGTTTGTATTTATCATCTATTCTATTAGGTGTTTATTTATTCTTCTCCAGAGACAGGATATTTCACAAGGAGCAATAGACAAACATTCTTACACATCTTTGACACTTCATTCAGGACACTTCAAGCATCAAACGTATATTTTATAGGTCCCATCATTAGACATTTATTTCATGAGTTACTTAATTAGATATTCATTTATTTATTTATCCTGAAGATTCTTGATAAAATCCAAAGAAGAATCTATAACGTTATCAGTTCTGATTTGGCATCAGTTAGTTTCCCATTGCTGTAACCTAGACTCCTTCTGTATTTTCTATAATTATTTTTAGGATAATTGTTCTGATGAGACTTCCTCTTTGCTTCCTTGACTTCACGAATTTCTGATCTCTCCCTTGAACTAATTCTATAGGATCAATGGGTCAAAAATTGGCTGGTCACATTCAATACCTCAAACATTGATTGACAAATGGAACCAGAATTATCACCAGTCATGATGAACAGATGTTCCCTCAGGGAGGTCCTGTGCCTTGAGCTCCTATTGGGACTCCAACTGAACCCAGGCCTTAAGTTAAACATATACATACAATCCATTACTAAAAATGTTGGAAAAATGGTCCATTCCCTGTATTGATCTAGTAAGTACCTAGCTGCTTCTATTTTTTACATTTACAAGAGACAGATTAGGTTGAAAATGGAGTACTACTGTCATATATGGGTAGAGGCTCCCCATTTTTCACTTTTCAATCTTGATAGAGTCCAAAAGCGTCTCTGCATCCTTGTGGGTGATAAATTATTTTCCACCCTACAACCCCTTTCTCACAGACCAAACACTGCAAATCTGTTGCCTATTTCCATGGAAAGCGTTCAGACTAGCTACATTCTTTAGTTCTAGTAGTTCTAACCTTTATGGCTAAGACCTACCATGCCACACACATTGTAGCGAATTACTATCATTCCCTCTGTATTCCATTGGTGAGATATGAGCTTCACTTGAGCAGCTTCTTCCCATGAACTGCTGCTTTGTGAAATGACTCCCAAGAGAATGCTTCCCGATCACTACAATCTTAACCTGTTCAGGCCAAGGGTTAACCATTATCTTCTGCACACATCCACTTAAAATGTACCTCTTACTCTGTATCCCTCTACCTCGAGTGGCTCTCGAACCTTGTGCAGGGTGAATGGCACTGTAAAAAAAAAATTAAGGGAAGTAGTAGATGGATGGTTATGTCTCATCATTTTACAGTTGAATTGGCTAAATGTAACCCTAAATTCTATGTTAACAGTTTCTGCTCTTGCACTTCTTGGTTGTGGAACTCTCTTCCAGCTTCTTGCTTTCCAGTCAACTTTGATCTTCAAAAATTTAAAGGCAATGTCAATCATTATCTTGTCTTTTTAATTCCTGTTCTTTTATTGTTCTCTCTCCTTAATGTTTTTATTTCTCTCATATTCTTTTACATTCAATAACCCTTGCATCTTAGCAGCTTTATTGCCTTGATAAAAGAACTGAATTTGTGCCAACATTCCAAGTAGATGATGAAAAGGAAGGATGTTGCAGTGTCTCCTTATAAAACAACAAATCGTATATTGTAGAAACCAGGATCCCCACTAGGGGAAGGAATTTTGCTTTTGAATCTTTCACTTTCCAGTCTTGATAGAGTTCAAAAGTGTCTCTGAGTCCTTTTAGGTGACAAATTATTTGCCCCTAACCCCCCCCCTCTCACAGGTGGGGGATGTGGTAAGCGTGTGGATTTCCAAGCCCTCCTTCCTCATTATGTATCCCAGAAATTTCAACTGTTTCTTCCTGATGTTAACTATAAGTTTCCTTTTTACTTACATTTTCTCTAAAACCTTGTCATTGCTCAGATGTTTGGCCCATGGTATTATTCTGTAGAACCACATTTCTGTTGCTTTGAGAAAATTGTCCATCATTCACTGCCATATAAGGGAACAGATATCATGTAACAGTTTACTTTTTACTCTTTACTTTGTTTCTAATAAGCAGAATGACATCACTTGGCACTGATTGACCTTGAACTAATTTATAATGTTCTCGCTCACTTCTGTTATTTCTAGCAGTGCTTAGAATGAAAATGTGAACAATGTGTTCATCTCATCATTCAACATAGGTTACGTCAATGACCATGGCAGAGAAAATTTAGCAGAGAATCTGCATCAAATTTGGCCAAAAGCCTGGTGATACCTGCACTGAGAACTACATGAAGTTGCATAAACTATATAGAGAGGAGTGTATAAGCTATTTCTCTAAAACTATGTTTGGTCCATGGTATCCTCAGCATCCTTCTGTTGTTTCAATGTTCTGCTTCATATTCAGGTTGTCCAGCACTCACTAGCATACAGGAGGACAGATATCATTTAACAGTTTAGAACTCTTTTTTCATGGTTCTAGCAAAAGTTTTTTCTATTTCTTAGTGCTCTTGCTTTTACATTTGGTATTGCTAACTAAACTTTTAAAACTCCTCTATAAAAATAATCCATGTAAGTGTATATGTATTAATATGGAAAAGAATAAATATTTTCAATATTATATGCATATTATTTGAAATACTTTCACAGTAACTGCTCTGATGAGCTGCTTTCGCTGGTTCCCAGACTTCATGAATTTAAGTGTTCAACTAGGCTGGTATCTCGCTCTCACCCTTTCATTGTTGAAACTGTTAAATATAGCCGTCTCTTCTACTCCAATAGCTTCATATCTCACACTTCTCGCCTGTGGAACTCCCTCCCTAGTTCTTGTTTTCCTGATAGCTATAATCTCCAACTATTTAAATGTAATGTCAATCGACGTGTCCAGATGCCTTGATCTATCCCCTATCCTTCTCTTCATCCTTTCCTCTATCACTCCTCTTTGTTCTCGCTCCAACTCTCTGTAATCCCTTGTGTGTTAGTGGCTTCCCGCCTTGCTTGGGGTTGAATGCTCAAAAAAAAAAAAAAATATTAGTACGTATACGTTTACATAGATTATTTTTGCAGTGGCAAAAAACACAAGAGCTAGCGGAAAGAAAACCCAGCACGCGATCTCAGTTGCGTGAACCAATGAACCTTGCGAGTTGTGCCACCTTGAGGCGTTTGAAAGTTAACATTTTGTGCCTACCAATATGTGGCCACCCTGAAATTCCTCCCAAGGAGGAATTCCCTACTGGTTAAGAATCCCTGACCTAGAGTGTCTCTCCCAGTTTTACTTGCTGTTTATGTAAGTAGTCATTGTCATGTATGGAAGACAGCAGTCCAATGAAATGTATTATATAAGCACCTTCCTATTGAATTTCAATGTTGTGTACTTTTAAGTAGAAACTCTATTTTCGATTGGACACTTTCAGAGATGTACATGCTGACTTTCCAGTTCAGATATCAATGTTCAGAAATAAATAGGGAATCAAAGAGAAACTGTGACCTCCCCCACCCGCTGCTTAATAAACATCCTAGCAGCACAAGAGATCAATAAACATAAATGCCTTCACATCTGTAACTTTGCAATTTCAAGTTTGAAGTAAGAAATTTTTATGGCTCCCATGCATCTCTATTACTAACATTCTAACTCATGTATTTACTTCAAATGTTATTTTTAGTGGTTATCTGTATTTGAGTTGAGTCTCTGTTATTTGAAACAGTGTTTATTTCATCCACTCACATGTGCACTTGAGAAAATGTAATAAAAAAAGGTACCCTCTGGTAGGATTTGTACCTGCGTATCCCTTTGGAGGAGAAACAACCACCTGATCCAATGTGTGCTTTGACCACTTAACTGCAGAAAATTTCACAGTTAAGCAAGGTTCTATTTGCCTTAATGCACATTCATGTGCTCAGATTTTCTTGAAAGCCATATATCTGCTCAGTTTCATATCCAAAACAAAGATAATGATAAGACAACTAAAACCATACAAGAAAATTACAAGAATTTAACATATTTTTTTCATGCTAGCAGAATTTCTGTCAAAAGTGCTTAACAGATAAACAGAGCAATAATAATTAATACTTTATATATATATATATATATATATATATATATATATATAAAATATACATATATATATATATATATAGATAGATAGATAGATAGATAGTGTATTTAGGCAGCAATCCTTCATTTATACATAACCTTTTTATTTAATTTTTCTAATGTTCGAACAAGTGTTTTTCTGGACACAGAGCATGTAGAAACTGTCAAAATGTATTTGTAATTCTGAGTGCTTTCAGCTATACTTTGAGCCATTATCAAGGATAATTTTTTTTAACTGGGGATATGGGTTGTGTGTGTGTTTCTATAGTTATAGGGATGTTTTATTTTCTGTACACAGCACATTGTGTCCATGTTGATAGTTAATATTATTATTGGGTGTTGGCATTTTCTTTTTTATTATTAAGGACTCCATTATTTTAATCTTTTCTTACATGTGGATGAGGTTATTATGTATGTATTTTCTATTAGTATTCATCATTTTTCTATTTGGTCAAGAGGTTTACTATTATACAATAACTATTATTAGTCTCATTATCAATATTATTATTTTTATTCTATATTATCTCTCAAAGTTTCATTCATTGGCCTACTATATATATATATATATATATATATATATATATATATATATATATATTGGATTTTATTTTTTAATCTAACATATTTTTATTACTTCAAATGTTCAAATGTAATTGCTAGTAGACATTTTATTCTAAACAGTATTTACTTCATCTACTGGTCTGTACACATATCAAATATTGTTTTAAATACAACGGATTATCTACTCAGATATGAATGTCCACTCAAAATAGTGTTTGAAGTAATATAGTGTGTGTGTGTTTGTGTCCAGGAGGTGGCTTCTTGATAATATCTTCCTGAAAGATAGAAGTGCCAGTAAACCAAATTACAGGTAAACCAAGCCTTGTTAGTGAAATTAAGTAGATCGAACTGTTCTGCCGCTGCTAATGGTTGTGCTAGCACAAAGTCTTTAGTCATCGTGTCTGAGAGTTTGAGAATCCTCACCTTGTTCCACAAAAATGATCATATGAGATTATGCACTCACTTCCAGAAACAGGAATTAAGGTCTGCCCAGTATAGTTGCAGTATAAACCACAGAAGAGATTCCATTAGTTGAACAGGTGTCTGCAGTAGAGATTTTCTAAATACCCAGAAACAAGTATCCAGCCATTATATATACAGTGCTGTGCAAAACTAAGTGAACTCCTAACATAATATTTAAAATAACTGTCTCTTTTTTTCCAGATTATCAACAAATCTTAATTAAACTGTATATTCATTAAGAAAAAAATTTTCTCAAATCAATTACAACCACTTACAAAAAATTTTATCACACTAAAATAAAATATTAATTAAAAATTAAGAGTATTTACATTATTTGGACTGTTATTCTCATCTTCAATGCCATATTCACGAGTGGATAAAAGATATTGGTTAGATCTAGTGACTAGACCCAAAGAGTTCTGAGTTCAATACCAGGCTACAGCACTGGTGAAACAAAAAACTTGGAGAGTTGCGTTAAAGGGAAATATCTGAGACATCTGGAAGAGGCATGGCACATGGAACTAGAACAATCTACCCCAGTGGATGAAATAAAGGGTTTGATTTGAAATTCCAATCACCTGAAGAAGGCCAGAGCGTATAATGGTCGAAACATTGTAAATATAGCAATGGAGATTAGGATAACAGTCTGAATAATGTAAATAATCATAATACCTCATCTCAGAGATACAGACAAAAAATAAGATGTGTGTGTGTTTTTATATATATATATATATATATATATATATTCTAAGGCACTTTTATGTTTATACATTCTTTTTATAGAAACAAATATTTAAGTAAATGCTCTGTTTTTATAATAAACAGTATTAATAACATTTACCAGCCTGAATGTCCGAGAAATTTTCATAGAAAATATTCGTCCTCCGACAGGAATCGAACCTGCATCCTATATGGAACCATCATTTAGCCTGACGTGCTCTTAACTGATCGATTCATGGAAGATTGAAGTTTAAAGGCAGTAAATTCGACCTTGCTAATCGAACGATTCTCTGTGGCTTGATCAGTTAAGAGCACATCAGGCTAAATGACGTTTCTGTATAGGATACAGGTTCGATTACTGTCGGAGGATGAATATTTTCTATGAAAATTTCTCGGGCATTCAGGATGGTAAATGTTATAAATACTATTTATTATAAAAACAGAGCATTTACTTAAATGTTTCTCTCTTGTCTTGCAACTTTTGAGTATCCAAAATTTCTGCTCTTGTGCAACACTTAGCTGATATTCTTAAATTCCTATGAGTATCTTTATGCGCGTCTGTATTTTAGAGTTGATAGAGAATATATTTTTGGAGTCTATTGCCAGAAAAAGAATTGGTTGTTGGTAGGTTAAGGATTCTGCTCGATCAAGTTTTCATTTCTTTCCAGAATACCTTTTGTTTATTGTTCTCATATCTCTTACTTTATTAATCTTTAAGCTGCTTTCCTCACATATTTATTGCCTCTCCCTACCTACCCACTATAGTTGTTACCTCACCCTCCCTCCTCTATTTTGTTGTTACCTCACCCTTCCTCCTCTCTTTAGTTACTTCTCCCTCCCTACTTCTTACCATTTCTTTCCTCCTTTCTTTACTTGATAACTCTCCCCCTTCCTCACTTTAGTTGTTACCTCCTCCTTCCTACTCTCTTGTTGTTACCTCTCCCTCACTCCTCTCTTTAGTTACTATCTCCCTCCCCTCATTAGTTCTTACCATTTTCTTCCTCCTTTCTTTAGTTGATATCTCTCACACTTCCTCACTTTAGTTGTTACCTCCTCCTTCTTCCCCTCTTTAGTTGTTACCTCTCCCTCCCTCCTCTCTTTAGTTGCTACTTCATCATCATTCACCTCATTACTTCTTACAACTTCCTTCTTCCTCTCTTTAGTTGTTACCTCTCTCTCTCCTCTTTAGTTGTTACCTCTCTCTCTCCTCTTTAGTTGTTACCTCTCTCTCTCCTCTTTAGTTGTTACCTCTCTCTCTCCTCTTTAGTTGTTACCTCTCTCTCTCCTCTTTAGTTGTTACCTCTCCTCTCTCCTCTTTAGTTTAGTTCTCCTCCTCCTCTTTAGTTGTTACCTCTCCCTCCCTCCTCTTTAGCTGTTACCTCTCCCTCATTCCTCACTTTAGTTCTTACCACTTCCTCCCTCCTCTCTTTAGTCATTACCTCTTCCTCTAAAGAAGAGAATGAAAAAAAGAAGACAAAAGATGTAATCTATTTACATTGTTCAGACTATTGTCCTTATCTTTGTTACCATATTTATCACAACATTTTGGCTGTTGTACACTCTGGTCTTCTTTAGGTGGTTGGAATGTCGAACTGAAGCCTTTATTTCACTTGCTGGGGTAGACTGTTCTAGTTCCACATGCCATGTCTAATGGATGTGTTATCTCCTATTAATTCCCCTCTCCAAGTTCTCCACCGCCTTAACCAGGTATTGAACTCTTAGTTAGATTCAGTAACAGGACTCTTGGCATGTGTCCTTGTGGACTTCTGTGTATGAATTTCTGGGTATTATAAACCTAATGTCTTCAACAACCATTTTTACCAGTGCTCATATTGCAATTTTCATTGTTATTATCGCTTTTCTCTGGCACTCCTTATTACTGGTTCCCATATTATATCCATTTCTCTGCTTGGTCAGCTCAGGAGATTTTTGTGGCCTAGCATATGTGCTGATTCCTTAAGTTCACAAATTTTCTAATGATGTTCTTTGTCTATGATTTCACCCTGATCCCACAGAGGACAGTGATCTCCCTTTTCTCTCCATATGTGGTCAGCCACACCTGATTTTTCCACTTACCCTCATGTTACAGCTTTTTGGTATTCTTAAAACCTTACTTTAAGGGGGTGGCCTGTTTCCCCTTTATATTTTTTTCTGCAGCTGCACGGGATAGCTACCCACAGGATATGGTTAGTCATGTTTTCCTCGGGGGGGGTTTACTCAAGGGACGTATCTGTGAAGTGCTGTCGAGCTTTTGAAGGTTGTCCTGATGTTATACGGACTGCAGATCCTTTTTATTTTCTCTGGAAACCCTTCACATAAGGCAGGCAGACTGTTTTCTGAGTGTTGTTGTCCTCCTCTTGTACCCGCCTTTCCCAGTTTATTGGGGCTGCTGTCATGTACCCAGGGTAGTTGTTACTTTGTAGGGTACTGCTTATACTGACCAATTCTTTATCTAATGCCACATGACTTTTGCTCAGTGTTGTAAGCAGTGGATGATCCCTTTCTTTATGCTGTATGGAAGGTGGGAGATGAAATTGAGGTACTCTCCAGTGAATGTTGGCTTACAGTATACGGATTTCTTAAACCCATGCTCTGTTTGAGATATTAGAACATCCAGGAATGGGAGTGTGTTGTTACTCTCTCTCTCCATCATGAACTGTATCGAAGGTCTTATTGAGTTCACATGGTCCAGTAGAACCTGAACATCTTCCTGGTGTGGCCAGAGTATGAAGGTGTCATCTATGTATCTTAACCATACATACATTATACCTCATCTCAGAAATATAGATATATACTAAAAGATGTGATGTTGTTACCTCTTCCTCCCTTCTCTCTTTGTCTCTTCCTCCTTTCCCACTTTAGTTGCTATTTCTTCTTTCTTTCTTTCTCTCTTTTCTCTTTTGTTTCTATTTCCTTTTCTCCTTTGGTCTTAGCCACTCCTCTTCCAGCTTTGCCACTTTTTTCCTCTTTTTTTAGGGTCTTTTTTGAGATTGCAAGAAAAGGAGAAAAAATGTCTCTTTATACTCTAGAGGGAAATCTCTAAAGTACAATAACAATAACTAAGGTATAGCTGGAAATGTAAATTCCAGACAGATACCAAGACTAATGCAAGAATGAGAGAATATTCTGGCCTTTTCAAGAGTGTCTAGTATTGCAAGAAAAGGATAAGACAAAAAAGGAGGGGGATCTATATAAATTGCTTGTAAGTAACTGTTGATAAAAAGAATGAAACTGGTGACTTTGATTCAGTCTAATTCAAGGTTGTGTTTTCTCAAATTTTTTCTTTTGTTTTCCAAAAATCCTCATCAGAAAGTATTTTTTTTATCCTGAGTAGTTTTATTTTTCTTATTATAAAAGGCTTCCATGTGGTGCTTATTCCTACACTGGGCCTTCTGATGCAGAACTCTATTTGGACTAGTTTTTATTTGATTGTTTTGAGCATAAAATATTTAGTGATTAATTCATTTTCTATGGCTTAACTCTTTGCAGGATATTTAAAGCCAGAAAATATTTTTAGATTGTAAGAATTTTTTTGTAGATAATAATGGTTTAGTCATATGTCCTACTAATTAACTCATAGCTGGTAGGAAAAAGATGGATTCCTGCCTTTTCCAAGGGTATTTGTGAATAAGTGAATATAACAAACCGAATTGGAATTGGAACTTGACTCTCCGATTAATAATTGCGAGCCATTATCCATTAGACCCCTTGTACATCCAACCTTACCATACCAGGTACTATATTTAGGTAGCAATCTTCTCTTTAAACATGTTGTTTTAATAGAACAGACAGGGAATGTGTTTTCTGATTGGTTCAGTATGGTCAAACTGGCAGCTTATCTCAAAAATGACCTACAATCTTTTAAGTGAGGAAAGGAATGGATTGTTAATTTTAATACCTCCAAAGTAAAACCACTCTCTTTTAATCATCTTAGAGAACCATTTTTCTTCCATCAGTATGGCTGATGCTAACCTTCAGGAGAATGATTCATTGTGCCTTCTTTGGCTCACATTTTCCACTGGAATGAAGTAGAATGATTATATTCAATCAATTGTTAGGTCTGCTGTGAGTAAAGTTGTTTCACTGTGTTGTGATAAACATTTTTCTTATCAGAATTTATCTTAGACATTTATATGTCTATCATTCATTTATGCATAGTATATTGCTGTCCTCTCTGGTTTGGTGCTTCTGCTATATATTTAGAGATTCTTAATAAAACCCAAAGAAGAATCTGTAGTGTTATTGTTCCTAACCTGGCATCTCGACTTTAGTCACTTTCCCACCACTCTCATGTGGTTTCAATATGCCTTTTATATAAATATTTTCATTGTAATTGTTCTGATGAACTTTGCTCTAAGGTAGCGAGATTTTATGAGTTTAAGTGCAGTACTAGATTGGCAGTAACATATCATCATTTTACAGTTGAAATGGCCAGATATAGCCGTAAGTTCTATGCTAAAAGAATCTTCTTTTGAACTTCTTGTTTTCTGGTCAACTTTGATCTTCAAAAATTTAAATGCTATGTCAATCATTATCTTCTGTCTTCTTAATTTCTGTTCTTTTATTGTTCTCTCTCTTTAATTGTTTTTTTTCTTCTCATATTCTCTAACACTCAGTAACCCCTTGAGTTTTAGTGGTTTTATTCCCTTGAAATGATTTAAAAAGTGCATGGAGGTCTCAAAAGGTGTATTTTGAAGTGGACTAGGGTTCCATTGCCCTAGGCAGGCTTTCTTTTTTAAATAATGTAAAACTGGATACTCTCCTGACCATGTATATACTTGTAGACTCTGAAAAAACTCCTAATAATTTAAAAGATATCAGCACTGATTTTGTGTGATAAGCCTTATGGCTTGATGCTATACAATAGCAGAAACTGACTCACAAGCAATATCTTAATTAAGATAGAATTTGATCAAGATGAAGTGATTAGAAGAAATGGGTGTTGGCTTGGCGTCAGAAATATTGCAGGGCTTTACACTCTAGTAAGTAGAAAATGCTGCCAGGAGAAGGAGAGTAAGGAGGTAAAGGCTTTTGCTACTTTGATAAGAGAAGAAAGAGAGCATTGATGGATTTTGGCAAAAGTGCAGAGAGTGATGGATGCCTGAATATGTATTTGAAATGAATGCAGATTGGAATATTGATATCACTGAAGTGAAATTCAAAACTTTGGCTTGAATGTTGCCTTTTTAATTAATGAGCCAAATCAGTAAGAACCCCCCCCCATAGATATAAGGCATTTGGCTTCATAGACACAACCAAGAAAATTGGTTTGAAACCATTCTGAAGTTAAAACGAAGACAAACCATTTTTCAGAAACAGACTTTACATTATATTGAGAATGACCACAATTTTGACATAAAAAACACTATTTCTAATTAAAAGAGAAAATAATTCGCTACGATGAAAATGTTCATCCACAGTAAATTTGCATCCAGGTTCTTAAAGTGTTTCACCATTCTTGGCAAATCTTCTGTTATCTATTCCACTGAAGTCCTGTGGGATAAAACATATCAAGTGAAAACTTTTTCCACTTTGTCATATATTGTTCCTCCAAAACTGTTCTTGATATATAAAGATTATATATCGTGATCTAATACATATATATATGAACATAAAAGTGAACAGTGTAGTCAATACTGAATGGGGACAGTCTGTTTCAGGCCTGAAGATTGTGCTCAAGCATGAAACAGACTACTGCTGCTTGGTGTGGACCTAAGTGTCCACTTTTATATTTACATATGCATACGTCAAAACTATATTTTTATCTTATTTTGGTATATATATATATATATCACTACTAAGTGATCAAAGAAAAAACTTTTTTTATGTAAAGGGGCTTTAAGATTTGTAATTGTCTTTTAACAGAGTTCAGTTATATTATTACCCAAATCCCATCTCAATTCAATGTTTGACCAAAACCCCAATCAATGTACTCGTCAGCATTCATTGCACTCCATGGCTTTAAAAAGCCACAAAGTTAAAAATGGTAAGAAAAGTACCATTATTGAAACTATAATATCATATATGTGCCCCCAACTACATGAGTTTAAGCATGCTACTAGATTGGCATCTCGGCCCATTCTTTTACTGATAAAATAGTTAAATGCAACTGCCACTTCAACTCCAACTATTTCTTTTCTTACCCTACCCACCTGTGGAACTCCCTTTCGTTTACTTGCTACCTTGATAACTACAATCTTAAAAAATTTAAATGAAGCATCAATTGCCATCTTCTGTCTTCAATCCTGTTCAACTTTTGTCCGTTCTTCAATCTTCCCTCTTCTCAGTCTTCTCTTTCACATCCAGTAAACCCCACTGCACACAAGTGGCATTCCCACTTTCACATGGGATGAAATGATTAAAAGAAAAAAAATGAATGCATTTTCCCCTGGGTCAGAAAATATTATCATTGGTCAATGAAAAAATGGCTACTACAGTTTCATTACTTTTGGCTCATCAGTTTGTCATCACTCAACAACAATTTTTCTTTACTTGTCATCACATATTCACTACCTGACAAGCAAGTTAGCAAAACTATAGTAGTGAGCAAGCAACTATTTACATCTTAAACTGAATTATATATATGTGTGTGTGTGTGTGTGTGTATTCTTACAAGATTCCAACTAATGCCCTTCTAGGGCATACTTAAGTCGAAAGAAGTTAAAAGAAACAGTTACTTATAGGAGTTTGAATAAATGAATAAGAGAACAAGAAGTAAACTGTTATCAGAACAAGGAATAAAAGGATAAGAGAACAAGGACTAAATAGATATCAGTACAAGGAGTAAATGGATATTTGCATTATTTACATTAATTGGACTGTTATCTTCATTGCGATATTCACAACGTTTCATCCGTTGTATGCTCTGGCCTTCTTCAGATGATTGAAATTTCAAACTGAGACCGTTATTCTGTCCACTGGGGGTAGATTGTTCTAATTTCATTTGCCATGCCTCTTCTCAATGTTTCAGCTATTTCCCTTTAACACAACTCTCCAAGTGTTTGGTTCACCACTGTTGTGGCCTGGTATTGAACTCACAACTCTTTAGGTCTAGTCACTGGATCTAACCAATGTCTGTATCCACTGGGCCATGGCTTGAAATTCCAATCACCTAAATTAGTCCGGAGCATACAACTGCTGAAACATTGTGAATATGGCAATGAAGATGAGGATAATGGTCCGAATAATGTAAATAATGCAAGTAATCATAATACCTCATCTTAGAGATATAGATATATAGAGAGACATAGAGATAAAGACCTGAGTGTACAACGACCGAAACGTTGTGAATATGGTAATGAAGAGGAGGATAACAGTTTGAATAATGTAAATAATGCAAGTAATCATAATACCTCATCTCAGAGATATAGACAGATATTGAGTAAATGGATAATAGAAGAAGGAGATAACAGAACAAGAGCCACAAAGACAAAGATGAGTGATAATGGGAAAAGAACAAAAAGAAATAGTGGAGAGCCATGATCATCAATATTTTGAAAGTACCTAACACATGAAAGAAGATGAAGAAAAGAGAAAATATCTTTTAAGTAGGATGGATATATATATATATAAAAAGGGAAGCATTAAGAAATTTAAAAGAGAAGAAAAATGATAAGAAGCAGAACAACATGTGAAAAAGATGAAGGAAGGAAAAGACATGAACAGAATATGAGAGTAGGGAAAAAAAGGATAAAAATAAAAAAAACCTCGTAAAGAGGGTTTTGTTGGAAAACAAAGTTAATGGTAGAGAAAGGTGTTTCTTGCTTATGAAAATTTCACTCAGACACACAGGATGAAGTGGTTTGCTTCTGCTGATAATTAAGTAGAATGTGAATGGATGAACCTGAAAAACACTTCTGAAAGAAAAAAGCAGAAATAGCAAAACAGTTGTAGAATGTCGATTTCATTTGCCAGTATAGCTTACTGGTCAGAGCATTAAAATTCTGGCTGAGGCCTCAGACATTTTCATTTATATATTTACTAATACACTGACCAGTGCTACCAATGGGGGAATATAATAAGATAAGCTGCCTTTCTTGAAAATTAACATCTGAAATCATGGCTTTTACCAAGGCTCAAATACAGACCAATGTTACCAATGAGAGTATATAATGTGAAAACCTGCCTTTCTTGAAAATTAACATTTGAAATCATGGCTTTTAACAAGGCTCAAATACTGACTAATGCTACCAATGAGTGAATATGATGAGATGATCTGCCTTTCTTGAAAATCAACGTCTGAATTTTTGGCTTTTAGCAAGGCTCAAATACTGATCAATGCTGTCAATGAGGAAAGATGTTATGGTCAGTTAGCACAAAGTTATATATGGAGAAATATAGAAAATAGTAGAACTGGATTGTGCCATTATTCCACCTTCCTTGAAAATCTGCATTTGAAATCCAGGCTTTAATCAAGGTACAAACACTGACCACTTGTTTCAATGAGTAAATATGATCCAACAGTCAGTTTGCAACAGGATAAATGTAGAGAAATGAAACTTCCAAAATGTGATGACCTGACTCCCTTGAAAATCAGCACTTGAAATCCTGACTTTATTTAGGAGCAAACACTGACTTCTTGTGTCAATGAAGAAATATAATCCAGCAGTTAGCCTGCATCAGTATAAATGTGGAGAAATGTAATTCGTGGGAAGATTGTGTTGCACCATTCTGCCAATATGGGATGGCCTAACCCCCCCCCCCCCAAATTAGCATCTAAAATCATGACTTCTAGCTTGAATCAAACACTGACCTTTGATGTCAATGTGGAAATATGATCCAACATTCAGTTAGCACAAATTTAAATGTGGAGAAATGTGAGTAGGAATGGGACAGCCTACCTTCTTGTATTGTATTTTTTATCATTTCACCCTTAGCAAGGCAATAAAGCCACTATGACACAAGGGGTTACTGAGTGTTAGAGAATATGAGAAAAACTAAGACAGAAGACTAACAATGCATTTAAATTTTTGAAGATCAAAGTTGACTGGAAAGTAAGAAGCCTGAAGAGAGTTCCACAAGCTTACTTGTTATGATAACCCCTTTTTTTAACTGTTAGTAACATAAGGGGTTTTTTTTTATTTAGAATACTCTGCAAAATATTTCTTCTTAATATTTATCAGCTGACAAGTCAAATTTTCATGATTAGTCAAGGAAGTTTCTGAATACCCCTGTCAAATAACAACATGAAAGTTTCTGGTTTTAGTTATAATATTTGTGTAAATTATAAGCAATTTTATCTGTTTACAGAAAATTGAAAACTATTTTTGTTCATTTGATTATTAAAGATATTACATAGCAATTCAAAATGTTTTTTCTTAATGTCTAATGAAATTTTCAAAGCAGTTAATACTCTGCTTAGTTTCTGGAAGGCACCTTTGGATTTATGTGTCACACTTTATGTCATTTTTTTTATAGATATTTACATTTCTCTATTTGCTTGATTTTGATGTCCCAATACCTACAAAGTTTATTGCTTTTGCTAATAACAAAGCTTTTAACAGCTGATAATAGTACTTTTTTTGTGTTTTTCATTTTATATATTAATTAGTAAGACTTGTATCACTAAACCATTATTATCTTAAAAATTATCACAATCTAAAAATATTTTCTGGCTTTAAATAACCTCCAAAGGGTTGACAAGTTCTTTTAGTCTTTTTTATGCATCTATCACCAATACACATCCATCTACATTAAGTTAAGACTATGTCAGTCAATAATAAATCCTGGTTGTTTGTCTAATTTTTTTAGGATTATGTTGCTGTATAGATTAAACATAGAGTCTTGACTTACTCCTCTTTTTATGACATCAACAATTCAGAGATAGTGGAGATTAAAGTGGCCAGTGACCAACAACGAGTCAAATCAGTAAGCACTCTCATTGACCAGCACAGAGTTAGCCCTGTAGTTAAAATGTCATCCTAAGACCCTGAGAACCAGGTCATTAACATGGTTACATCCCTTGGTGTAAGCACTGGCAAAAGGTGTAACAAAGTTAAACTAGTGGTATCAAGGGAAAAAACATTCTTGTCATACAACAATTTGAGCACAAAGGTTGAAGTTCAATGTTTATTGAATATTAAGAAAAACCCAGTAAATAACAGGAAATATTTATTGTACTATAAATGTACTCATTACTTCCTTTATTTCTTTAGTTACTTATTTTATTTTTATGTAAATATTATATTTTACTTATTTTTACTTAAACTTTTTGGAATTTTTCAATGCTAATGGCAAATTCAAATTTATTCCATGTTAAACATGTTGGTCAATCAGACGAATTCATTGATCTTTTATTGATTTCTAGCTCTAGTTATCTATTGAGCCCTTTTTGGCAGAAATTGTGCTGTCTTCAAAAATATGTTAATTCCTTGAAATTTTAACATTTTTTCTAACCACTCACCTACATACTTACAGGTGCCAAACAAATCCACTTACACATGTATAAATATAAATCCACTTACATATATATATATATATATATATATATATATATATATATATATGTGTGTGTATGTATATATATATATGTATGTATATATATATATATATATATATATATATGTGTATGTATATATATATATATATATATATATGTATGTGTGTATATATATATATATATATATATATATATATATATATATATATATATATATATATGTATATATATATATATATATATATATATATATATATATATATATATATATATATATATATATATATATATATATATATATATATATATATATATATATATATATATATATATATATATATATATATATATATATATATATATATATATATATATATATATATATATATATATATATATATATGTGTACGTATTATATATATATATGTAACATATATTTATATATATATATATATGTATATGTATGATATATTATATATAGCTATTCTATTTGTAAACATTTTCCCTTGGAATCGTTAATTAATTTGAAACTTTTAAAACCATTTATTTTACAACATCATCCTTTCGATAAGACACCGGAGGTGTTGAAACAAAATAGCTATTTTTTGTAGTGATTTTATAACATTTATGTTATAATTTTTAAATAAATAATTATATATACATATATATTTATATATACACACACACACACACACACATATATATATATATATATATATTATATATATATATATATATATATATATATATATATATATATATATTTTCATTAAATAATATAGACAAGTTTTATCTATTTCTTATAAAATATAAAAATCAATTTGGTTTAATTTTCCTTATTGCTGCTATGTTTTGGAAAAAAACCTAAAATCTTTTGGTTTTTGGTGGTCACGAATTGCAGATAAATCTTTCACCTTTTAGTAAAGCTATCTGTGGCTAGGTGTCAATTTTTTTCACCCCTGGCAGTCATATAATTGAAAATTACCAATGGACTTTGTCGAATTTTGACCCCCTAGGAATGTTGATTTCCTTCAAAACTCTCCATTTTATGCCTGAAATAGTTTGATTATGATTTAGGCTTTCTGATTTTCAAAAAAAAAGTTGGTTAATTTCCCATTAATGGGGAAAATTTTTGTTTAGAACTAGAAAAAAATGCAAAATTTTCACTATTTTTACACATTTTACCCCCCCCCCCCTTGAAAAAAATTTGAGTCATTTGCACCTGCCAATTTTACTTCTTTTAAATGAAAGAATATATCCTTTGCTTTCAGAAAATACCTAGTTTCATGTGGTTCAGATCAAAAGTTTCCCTGATATTAGTTCAGGTGATGATAAAACAGTCATTTTTCAATATTTTACCCCTATAAAAGTATGAAAATCCATTTTTTCAGAGAAAATAAGCTGTGACAAAATGACTTTTGCGATTTTTGTGATGATTTTTACTTGGGATAGAAAATTTTTACCATGGCAAACCTGAATTGACTTTATTTAAGTTCAGTGGTGCTATAGGAAACCTCAAACAGCTGTGATTATACATATATATATATATATATTACACACATACCTACAAAAATGCAGTGTATTCAGTGAAAATCATAGTTATAGGCTCTAAATTTCTATTCATTTTCTGAAAATGTCTACTTGAGTTATCTTCCCCTATTCACCTGTTATCTAGGTTTTCTGATGGAGACAAAATGGTTTGCTCTCAAGTAAGTCATGACACACTTCACTTGAAAAAAGGTCATCTTGTTATGACATAACCCAATTTTCACATATCTGACATGGCAAAATTAATATAATGTTAATGCGTGTGACTGATATTAGTCCAAATGGTTAAATAATTATGATTCCCCATAGTTAACAAGAAACATGAGAGTTAGGAGTCAAATGGAAGGGCAGTTTGTCAAAGGAGTTGGAAGGAAGTTAATAGAGAATGGCATATTATCTCAGTCAATCTTCAAAGCATTTGGCCAACGCCAAATTGAATAATGAGCTGAGAAGTTTAAAGATGTTAATTAATATTCTCTGTAGACAGAATGTCTTCGAAAATGAAAAGGTGAAGAGACATTATGTTAATAAAAGGTCTCAGCTTTTGGTCTTATTTCATCTGTGCATGATGTTTATCTTACAGTGTTATCTAATGTTTATTTAATGCACACATCTAAAGCTTATGACTTCACTATATAATATTATCATTATTATTATTACTATTATCATACATTAGGATGTGTGTTGGAATGTGTCACAAAAAAATAAATGATTTCGTCTCTTTCTCTCCTGCTGTCATAGCGACAGACACAGTCTCCACTTCTGAGACAAAAACTGACCTCCTTCTCATTCCAGCCGTTTACATGGAGCTTGGTAACTCACCTATGCAAAACACCAACAAGCCAATGCAGTAGTTGCCAAATGGTGAAGGGAGAGGAATCCACAGTCAATAATAGTTGAAGAGAGCTGGCTGCCAACATGCGTAACATCTATCCCCAGCCTGTTCCAAACATGGGTAGTACTCAAAGTTCCTTTTTGCCATTGCACCGGTGCCGGGTCAATTGACTGGCACACCTCGCACCTCTGCACTACTGTCCTAACATCTGCCTTTTTTACTGCTGGGTCGACCATCTTCGAGAAGTAGAGCGTCCGTTTAATCCCGGGATGCCCACACTGTTCATGTATGCTCATGATTCGAGCGAGGTCCATACTGAGCGCAGAAGCCATACACGGCAACTGCAGAGGTTCAGACTCTTTCCGAGTAGCAGCCAACCAATGCTGCGGAATGCGAGTCAATGCATCTGCTCTGTTGACTGCCGATTTAACTAACACTACATCCACAGACAGGTTGTACTCTTTGATAGTTTCAATCAGCGTGGTGAGCCGCCTTCGTATCAACATCTCACTCGATAAGTCCGGTAAGTGCATCTGATATCCAACACTGAGTGCATGCTGAGTCCGTGACGATGTGTAGCACTGTTGCTTGCCATTAGAGCGCCAGGTTAACCCCTTTCAGAGTGACGTCTAGTTCAGCCAGGTTTATGTGTCGTGCATCATTTTCAGGTCGTAACCAGCAGGTGTCTTCTATGATGGACCCGTTATCCTCAAGGGTGACACCCGTGGCCAACGAGCTGGCATCCACCCAAACGGTGATCTCGTTCCCCTTAACGCACCAGTCACCTCGCACGGGATTGTCTTGCATCACTCTCTCCATAGTTTCAGTTATCATGCATCTTAGGGTAACGTCGTGCACCTCGTCATCCCATCCTGACGAAACAGAAGTTACGCAGCGCTTTATGGCTGCTGCTGCCACTCAACCGCATATGGGAAAATGGCCTACCAGTTTCCCACACATGATCACTGGCGGGACTTCCAGGGCGTCACTACCTCGCCTCCAGCGAAGTTTTTCTCCATCACTACTGACGTGTAGTCCAAGTACATTCGCTCCATCCTGTAACGACTCTGGGGCCTTGCACACCAAGCCAAAGCACTCTAGATGTTCCTTAACCCTTGTTTTCATTGACGTAAACATCGTCAATGTAGGATAACGTTGCCCTTCGAATTTCCTCATCTTGCAACATTACCACATTCATAATCACTGACATGATTTTTGGAGCCACATTAAGACCAAATCCCAATCGAGTGAAGCAATATCTCCGTCCTTTTACCATGACAGTCTGAAAGGGCCAGAGTGATCGGTGGACTCTTACTTGGAGGTAGGCCCTTCTTAAATTGAGGGTGGCCATGTTGCTCCCTTGCTGTCATAATTCCTGCAATTTCTGGGCACAAACGTCCGTGTTGGCCGTATATGCATCTACAAAGTTATTCAATTCCCTGTAGTCCATGACCAGTCTCACTTTCCCCTTATTATCTTGCACTCTTGCCATCAACGGAATCAGTCCTCGAGACGGCCCTTGCTCCTCATCAGGGTACGGCGCAAGCCAGCTGTTTGCTATCCAAAGCTGCAATTCATTTTCGTATTCACTCCTGATATACTTTGGAACCGGGTACTCTGCTATTTTATTTTTCAGTGGCGTGGGTGTTCGTCCACATGCCCACTTCCACGTTGCGGTTTATACACACCTGCGCTGGTTGAAAGTTGCACTGAAGTCAGGTTCGTTAATCTTCAAAGTAGCACAGATGGGTGGATCAAAAAATTCGACCTTGCCTGCCTCTGTGATGCGTACACAGCCCAGCTCCTTAATAATGTCCATCCCAAGGAGCAGATCAAAACCTAATAACGCGCTGTCCACGACCAACACACTGACTGTGACGGGGTTACTGTTGTTGATACTGAGTTTGGTGTTTCCAACTCCCCGGCTTCTGAGAGCCTTTCCATCAGACATTAGTACGTCCATCTTTTGTCTGCTCCAATGTTGACAAATTGAACCATTTGCGAGTGATGGAGAGCAGCCCAAATCTACTAAAGTGGTACGTCTTATTCCATTGATGCACACCTTAATCACAGGGACTGCCTCTTTCATGCTCGGTGTGGAGAAGAGACCGGCTGATGTCACATCCCCCATTCCATTTCTCGGACACTTAGAGGCAATGTGACCTACTTTATGACATTGGAAACATTGTAAATCGAGACGTGTGCCTTTCGCGCCGACCCGCTGTGCATTGCTAGTGGCAGTCTTTGGCAAAATGATTCGGCCCAGAGCACCGATAGCAGGTGACATTGCCATGGCGATGGATGGCTGGGGTTGGATCCTCTTTGACTTCAATTGGCTGAATGACTGCGGCCACTGGTTCGTCAGCCTCTTTTTCGTCAATCATGATAGCACGGGCTCTGGTCAACAATTGATTGAGCATCATGTCTTCCATTCTGGATGATGCAAATTGAGTATCTGCTTAACATCCACTAAGGAAATCCAGACATGAAGGCACATGTCATCCATTCTTCAGGAAGCAGTCGAATTGGTCGGAACTTAGTTTGGTATTTGCAAGTTCTTTAATTCAGCCAAATATGTCTACTGTCTTTTTAATAACTTCAGTTCAGAGTTTTGTTTGGGTCATACCCAAAATGTTAACATTGATCCATTCAAGGAAGTGCTGTGCCTGGAATTGGTCTTTAACCCCGCGAACTTCTAATGTCATTTCCAAACCAATTTGTTTGTTAGTTATTATTGTTATATACAGGCATAGTAAAAATGGATACTGAACTTTGAATGTTTTAATTTATTTGCTCAATGTCACTTTTCTGTTCATTTCACTTTTATTACAATATTAAAGCTGCCTATACAAATATTAGCAAGGCAAGTCACTTGCCAATTTTCAAAGCGCAGTGGAAGAATCCGTTCAGTCTTCGTGATCTTGCATAATTCATAGACCAGTGATGTCTTCCATTTTTTTGGGAAAGGGTTAAAAATTTTGATCCATTCAACCACAGAACTGTTAAAATTACTACTAAATTTATCACCACTGAATTCGGAGATCAGGTTTAATGTGGCTTTTAAACTGAGGAAAAATATTCAAATTTCCCAATAAATTTTCTTTAAGAGATTTTTAGCCATCTTGATAGGCTGAACTATAAAGTAAATTTCTATTGAATCCAATTATTTGATGCTAAATTGCTTGTCTTACATATTTATGGAATGTGTTCATTAAAGGCACTGAATATTGCTGCCATATCTGGTCTGGTGTTTCTAATATATTGAGAGATTCTTGATAAAATAAATGATTTTATCCCTCTGTCTCTTTCTCTCCTTGCTAAAACCTAAAGGGTCCTTCTGTATTTTCTATAATTATTTTTAGATTAATTGTTCTGATGAAGGTTCCTTTGCTTCACAGTCTCCAGTTTCTGAGATTGAAACTGCCCATTTCATGGTCCCTGTTTTGTTGAGCCAGCCCTTTACATAGAGCTTTGTGGTTACTAACTGTTTTTTAATTCCAAATTTTGTTTTAAAAAAACACAAATATCAAGCCATTTTCTTTCTTTTCCCCAATCACAGTCCTTTTGCAGAATTTCCCCATGCCCCACCTCCACTAAGAGGTTTTGGGGTGTCAAGTTGACCGACCAACTTGTGTTTATTGGAATTTTTTTGCATTTAGAATGTATCAAAAGTTTTTGTAAGGCTTTTTTTCATTTTTTTTTTAAAAAAGATACCAAAAAATGTGATTTTCATTTAGGACTTTGTTATTTAAGCTTTCTTTATTTTCTCGTTTTTATGTCTATATTTTTATCACTATTTTGTTTAACTGTTTATAAATGTATCACAATTTTCCGTAAAATAATTTCCGTATACAGTTACTTTTTTATTGGGAAAAAAAAAAAAAAACTTGATCTTGTATGATCCTGGATATAAATTTATTAATGAAGTCTCAACCTTTTTAATCTACTACTTTTTATAGTTTTGTTTGCATGTCATACTCAAAATCTGGCCTCAAATTAGTTAACATTAGTAAATTTTTGGCCAAAATATTTTCATGGTAATTGTTTCTAAGTGTTTGGTTATGGTGGCGAAGAATGAAAACAAAAACACAGTAATTTGGCTAAAAAATTTATCCCTGAGGAAAAAAATTTTCAGTCTTTCAGGGCCCATAAATTCCAGTCTGTTAACCCGAAAAGGAAATCCTTCTAATGGCAACACATTTCTAGCGGAACTATCAAAAATAACTTCAAATTATTTTAATTCTTTCATTTCTGTTTGAATTTCTGGGAAGAGGAATTATTATTGTTATATACAGGCATAGTAATTGGGAATTCAATCCATGGGCAGTGGATACTTGAACTCAGTGGAAATGAATGTGAAATAATTGAGCTAGTAGCTCTCTAAAAAACTCCGAAGAACTAGAAGAAGATATCCAAACTCAGGACATGGCCGGAGCATTGTCGGCAGAATGAGAACAGTCTACCTTCCAATAGATTAAATAAAGGGTTCAAAATCTCCTCAAAAAAACATCACCTAAACATTCCCATAGGTTAAAACCAGATTGAAAGGAAAGGATATACACCTGATGAAGGTCATTACCAAAGAGGGCCGACAAGGAAACGGAAGAGTATAGAGGTTCATTGCGAAATGTCCGCAGATAACAACAGCAATGAACCCCGGACAAACTAGTATAAATATAAATATTATAATGCAAATGAATGTCGTGTTTTGACGACGAAAACCAAATCCCCCTTGGTCGAATTACTTCTGTCATTCAAAGAATACATTTTTGTTCCCCCGAAGGCGGCTTTGTTGGCTTTTATGTCTTGGCAATGACTTCAATGCAAAGAACCGGTTCCATTCTTTCATTATGGCAATATATGTTATGAAGACTGTTTAATATGGACGCTTTTCTTGGTGGCAAATTGTTTCGTGTGTTCTTCTGGAATAAACTGGACGTTAAATATCAAGAATAATATAATATAATATTCATTTATGAACAGCCGTTTTTAGAATTCATTACAATATTAAATGAGGTAAAAAAAATACAAATTTGGACTTAAAATTTTTTAAAAAACTTTAATGGAACTTGTGTGGTCACAATAGGGGGTTGGAATGAATGAATGACAAAATGCCTGATGTCACAGATGGTTCAACGGATCATACTTATTTAAAACAATAAACATTTGCGGCCAAGATTTCTGAGAGGTGACAAACTGAGAGGCCGACACACACATGCATGGTGGGATAAACTAACAATTAGACAAAGTCTAGATAAATACTAAAATCCCGTGATAGTGGGGGAAATAGCCTTAGAATGGTAGAAATTTTAACTAAGAATTAAACTACCATGTGTTTATGTGGAATAATGGATCGTGTATAATTTGGCCTGATTTTGAAGAAAATTATTTGACAAACCTGACTTGACAAATAGCAGAAAAATTATTAGAAATCTATGTTTTATACGTCTCATGGCTTTTTTTTTTTTTTTTTTTTTATACATATATCAAATTTCCTCAATGTAAATTAGAGTTACCTATATTTAGGAGAGATTTTAGTTAAATTAGTTATTATGGCTGATGCTAACCTCCAGAAGAGTGACTCATTCTGGCTTCTTAGGCTGTTTTCCATTGAAACAAAGTAAAAAGTTTCTATTGAATCAATTGCTAGGTTTTCCTGCTCTTGTGTCGCTAAGAAAGAGTCAGTTGTTATGGGATGGTTACAGGGCTCTGATGGTTGCTTCCGTTAAGTGTGTTGTCCTTCCGACACTGATTTTCTGCCAGAAACGTATGATCTCCAGTTGGAGATGAATTGGTCGGGACATATTTATAAGTGTGCCAAAGGGGAGGGCATTAAGGCACTGAATATTGCTGCCATATCTGGTCTGGTGTTTCTAATATATATTTAGAGATTCGTCAACATATGCTTCCATAAAATCCAAAGAAAGAATCTCCCATTGCCCCGCCCGGTGGAGGCCGTTATCAGTTCTGATTTGGCATCAGTTAGTTTGGCCCATTGCTTGGCGTTGTCGCGTAGAACTTCCCTAACCTTTATCCAGCCTCCTTCTGGTATTTTCTATAATTATTTTTTGGTCCTTCAGGAATCTTCCTTGGCTGATAATTGTTCTGATGATTCTGGTCCTCTTTGCTTCCTTGACTTCACGAATTTCTGATCTCTCCTTGTTTCATTAGTCCTGGTCCGCATGCTGAAGCTGGCATCTTTGCATTAGTTTTCTTCAGTTCCTTTTCCACAGCTGCAATGCATATGTACCCCGAGAATGCTTTCCTGTGGTTTTATAAATATTTTCATGGTAATTGTTTTAATGAGCTTTCCTCTTTGGTAAATGCCTCAGAATTTTGTTAACGTTAGCTAGGGTATGTATGCTCCATTGGCCCCCCCCTTTTATTTCTGTATTAGATTGGTAGTTTTTGGTTTTGTCATTTTTCAGTTGAAATTGTTAGTTGTGTCTGAATGGGACCATAAGTTCTCTCCCTAACGATTTCTTTTCACAATTAGAATTTTCACTTGTTTTCTTTTAGTTTCTTGTAATCTTTGTATTCTGGCTTTTTTGTTTTGTAGTCCACTCTGAATTTCAGAAATTTAAATGTAATGTCAATTGTTATCTTCTGTCCTTTCAAATTTATAGTTAAGACAGAAGAAGACCGTCTTTTATTTTTTTTTCTCTCTTTAATAATATTTTTCTTTTTCTCAGATTCTTTGGCACTTTAGTAAAATTGTTAGTTTTAACCTTTGTGTCTTAGTGGCTTTATTATTTTGTTTTGTAGTCCCCACTTGGGTATATATTTCTGAGCTTGTGTTGTATGGGAACTGGAAATTCAATCAGGTGATTTCTTGTGTATGGGAACTGGAAATTCAATCAGGTGATTTCTCGACAATTCTCAGCTTTTTGGGAACTCACATAACTCACTTAGCCAATGTCCAGTTTGAAGTGAGATTTTCATATAGAAATGGTTAATTGAATCTGAAGTCCGTATCTATGAAGTTAGACAGTAAATAGTAACATTTTCCCTCTCCTACTTTATATATTTTAAATGTAATGGTTGTGATTTTGAAATAGACTTACTACAAAAAACTGTTGAGAAGGCAGAAGTCAAATTTGTTAACCACCTCCTGGGAAAAGAAAAAAAATTCTTTAAAATCATTCTTAAAGGCTTAATATATAATATTACTACATAATTTTCAACTGAACAGAAGAAAGTATCAGTTGCCAAACATATTATTCTTGATATTTCAGTGTTTATTCCAGAAGTGAAACAATTTGAAGAAAACATATTAAACAGTCTTCATAACATATGTGCCATAATGAAAAGATTTCATATGTGCAGAGAGTGTAAACAGATATCAGCTTTAGGTAATGAACCAACTACAAACTCTGGGTTAGTCTGTAATGTAGATAAACTTACTTTGGAATGAGGCCTTGAAATCTAAAAGCCCACATCTGTGATTACAAGAGAGACCTACCTCAGGACAATTATTTAAACTCTCTCATAATACACAGGAACAAAACTGGCCATAAATTTGCTTTTACAAAAGCCACCCTAATTAAATAAAGGTAATCCTGATAAAAATTTCATGAACTATAAATTCATATCAAAAACATTATATTGCATCACCAACCTTTATTAAAACCATTCTTAAAGAATTTAGCTTATCTTTAATTACCATAACTGGTGTTGATATAAAAATGTCCCCAAATAAACATGCACACAACCTCCAAGCATAAATAATGCCTAGACACATACTCACATTATTAATTATTATTATTATTATTTCATTCTTCATATAATCCCAAATTAATGTCATAAGGTTAATATTTGGGTTTAATTTTATAAAACTTCTTCCCTTTAAGACAAATACCTTCCACCCTCCCCTTTTGTCTAACTGAAACATTGACATGAATAAATTCTGTATTAGTTTTTCAACAGTTTTTTTTAAATTTCTATTTCTGATATAAGTTCAGTCCGCCCCAAGGTTGATAAGAAAGACGGCTGATATCGTTGTCTGCTAAAAATATAGGTTACTCCCCATATGAGGTGATTTTGGGTTTTATTGTTTATTAATTATTTGCTCTGTAATAATAAATACATTGAGCTCTTTTTGTGGATCAATTTTAATATTTTATATTACTAGGATCCACTTGGATCATATACCAATGGATTTGTTACCTTTACTATGTATATACATATATATATTATTATCCAAATGTTGCATAGACAAACTGGAATTATGATACACTTTTTTTTTTCTTTTTAAATCAGTATCACCCCATGCAAGGCAGTAAAGCCACTAAGACACAAGGGGTTACTGGGTGTGGAAGAATTAGGAACAGTAACACTAAGTACATATCAAAAGTATTTTTTGTCATAGACTGTTATTCCAAAGTTGACTTTATGTTCACATATAAAGACTATAACTCTATATGTTATTAATAATTATATATAAGGGCCTATCAAAAGTATTTTCATTTTTTAATCAAATTCACCCCAAGGTAGTGAAACCACTAAGACATAAGCAATTACTGGGTGTGAAAGAATTAGAAACATTATTAAATAATGAAAACAATAGAAGAGCAATTAGGAGGACAGTAGATAGTGATTGACATTGCATTTAAATTTTTGCAGATTAAAATTGGCTGGAAAGCATGGATCCAGAACAGAGTTCCATAAGTAAGAAGTACAAGAAAAGAAACTGTTAGCATAGAATTTGTGGTTAAATTTAGCTAGCTCAACTGTAAATTGATGAGATCTCGATGCCTGTCTAGTACTGCGCTTAAATTCAAAAAGTCTAGGTATCTTTGCAAAGAGCTCATCAGGGCAATTAACATGAAAGTATTTATAGAAGATACAGAAAGGCAACCTTACAGATAAATAGCAAAGCCACCAGACCATATGTGACAGCAATATTCTAAGCACTTACACACATAAATTATACATATGAACACTGCTTGACAAGTCAAATGCATGTGAAGTCTGCTTAACCAATGAAAATCAAACAACACAAAAATAAAAATACCAGAAAATGTTTTTCTGTATCTCACTCTCTGATGAAGCTTTAATAAAATCAAAACATGTTAGATTTATAAGCATTTTCTATTTGTTCGTTATCCTATCATTTATTTAGTCTGTTATATTCATTTCTATATAAATGCCCTTAAGAACGGCATCAATCCTATTCATCTTTCCTCCAGCTATGGGTTAAATAGCTTGGTAGATTTGCTTTCTAGCCTTGACTGGCAACTAGTCTAAGAGTGCTAAAAAATCTGAATTCCAAACTGTGGAGAAGGCAATAAGAAACTATTCCATAATCTTCTCAAAGACATACGGAAATTCACAGAGATTTTGTTTTTAATCACTTCACCTACAATCAAGGTGATAATACCACTAAGACACCTGGGGTTACTGAGAGTTAAAAATAATGACAATATTAGTGTGGGGATAGGACAATAAAAGAACAAGATTCAGGAAGACAGAGAATGGTGATTTACATTGCATTTAAATTTTTGAAGACTGTAGGTGGCAAGAAAGCGAGAAGCCAGAAGAGAGTTCCACAGGCAAGAAGTTCAAGAAAAGAAACTGTTAGAACAGAAGGTATGGTTCCATCTAGCTATTTCAATAGTAAAATGATGAGACAAAGAGGCAACAGAGATGGGGTTCTACAGAAGGATGCTAAGAATGGGATAAATGGATTATGTGATCAACAAGGAAGTTTTAAGGAAAATGGAAATGAAAAGGACATGTATACTGCAAATCAGAAAGAGACAGTTGACATTTTTGGTGCAGATACTGATGAAAGAGGGCATGGAGAATTTGATACTCACAGGAGATTTGAAAGGAAATTGAGGCAGAGGGAAACAGTGAGTAAGCTTGTTTAAATGAATAGGAGAACAGGAAATGGGAGAGATATTAAAGAGACAAATGTTGCTAAGAGCTACAAAGGATAGGAAACTGTGGAGAGCTGTGATCACTCACATCTGAAAGGAACATAGCACATAAAAGAAAGAGATTATCTTCTAGTGTTTGCTATTGCTTAAAAAATGAATTTTGGGGTATATTTAAACATACACATTACAGTTCAAAAGTTTAAGGCCACCACTGGTAATTTTTTAAATTGGCCCAAAAAGTAGTTGTTTTGTACTTTAGATAAGAGAAAATTATTATACCTGGTTTAAAAAAAGTCAAACATGATTTTTTTAATTAGAAATTTTATTATGACAAAAAGAAAAAAGAGGAATTTTATGATTAAATTTTGCTCTCATCAAAATATCCTCCTTTAGCCTTGATTACTGCAGCACAAATTTTTCACATTTGTTGCAAAAGGTTTCTCAAAGTATAAGTTTAATAACTGATTCCATTCTTTTTTCAATGAGTCTAAGAGCTCTTTTCATTTTTTTTTTTTTCACTCTTCTGTCAAGTTCATCCAATACTAATTCTGGGGGTGGCTTCAGACTGTTGAACTGTAATGTATAATCAAGCAATCAATGATAAATTTTATATTGAAGTTAAGGAAATTGAATACAGGATAGGTTTCTCTAGTGGCAATGTTTTTCAGCAACCTAAGATGCTGCAAAACCAAAATATTGACCTGAAAATTAGAGTTATATACTAAAATCACCTTGTCCAATTAAGACTTTCATATGGATGTCACGCATGATACCCCACTTGTTCAGATGTTTAAACTATCAGTTGTATAAAAGTGTTTTCTCAATGAGTAATAATGGCTTCAAAAAAATAAACCCAATAAATCTTAAAAAAGATGATCCCTCATCAAAACCCATAGACTGCAGATACAAAATTACAAAGAAGATTATCAAATAACAAAAGCTGAATTACTTGAAAACCTCCAATAGCAATAACAAAAAAGAATGGGCAACAACAATCACTTCACTCTAAGCAAGACATAAAGCCACTAAGACACAGGAGGTCATAGAGTGTGAAAGACAAAGAAAAAGAAAAACATTATTAAGGAGCAAGAACAATAAAAGACATTAGATAACAATTGGCATTGCTTTTAAATTTTTGAAGATCAAAGTTGGCTGGAAAGCATGGAACCAGAAGAGAATTCCTTAGGCGAGAAGTGAAAGAAAATAAACTGCTAGCATAGAACTTGTGGTTACGTTTAGTTAAACTGAATCTAAATTGATGAGACCTTGTAGCCAATCTAGTACTGCGCTTAAATTCATAAAGTTTAAGTACCATAGAGCAAAGTTCATCTGAACAATTACCATGAAAGATTTTATATAAAAAGGCACAGGGAAGCTACATTATGAAAGTAGGAAAATGACTGAAGCTGAGATGCCAGGTCAGGACCAATAGCTTTGCTGATTCTTTGAAATTTATCAAGAATCTGTCAAGAATATATACCAGTAACACCAGACCAGATCTGGCAGCAAGATTTCACATTCGTGTCTTTAGATGTATTTTTCTTAAATTCTATAAATCGATAAACTGTTGTAGGAATAAACATTTTATAAAATTTCAACCAACAGTAATGCCAACTGTTCAGTCAATGAATGTTGGTTGGTTGGGTTTTATGGCATATCAACCACTGTAGGTCATTTAATGCCAAATTAAGCTTATATATATATATATATATATTATATATAAAATATATAGTACTATTAAACACACAGCTGGCAACATTACTCCTTCAGAAACGTATAGCTGGCAACATTATTTCTCCAGAAATGTATAGCTGGCAACATTATTTCTCCAGAAACATACAGCTAGCAACATTATTTTTCCAGAAACGTACAGCTGGCAACATTATTTTTACAAAAACGTATAGCTGGCAACATTACTTTTTCAAAAACGCATAGCTGGCAACATTATTTTTCCAAAAACATTATCTGAGGCCATGCTGTTGGACGTAGTTTATCGTTATACCCAGGATGTGGATGTAGTTTATTAGCATACCCAGGACGCAGATATAGTTTATCGCCATACCCAGGACGTGGGTAAGATCTGGAAAAAACTAGGAGTTCACTATTTGCCCATAGCTGGGACCCTAACAGGTGCTACCACCCCGGGTCAGAGTGGACCTGGGAACACTAGCAATTAAGAGGTGGTTCCACGCTCCTCAAAACATCCTGATCAGAGGCCTCGGTGTTGGATGCAGTTTAACGTCATACCCAGGACGAATGAATGTTGGATGTTTTCTATAGGAAAACAACTAAACTGATCATTACCATAAGAATGAATTGTAAATAATTTTATCATAAAAAAGACATTTTAATGTAAATTACATTTTAAATGATTTTCCTCCAAGAAAGCATTGAAAAAAGGCTTTACTATAAGAATGTACTGTAAATGATTTTACTCAGAGAATGCTTGGTTGATTTACTTTTACAGCTTACCAACCTTTTCCAGGTTATTTAAAACTAGAATATATTTTTAGATTTTAAGAAGATTTATTTTTTTTTAGATAATGATTTACTGCAACAAATCCTACTATTTCACCCATAGTTCGGTGGAGGAGCTGTTAATTCATACCTTTCCCAAGTGTATATTTGCATGTGAATATAATGAACCCAACTGGAATTAGAACTGATTTCCAATTCCAAGCCATTATTTATTAGACCTACTGCACATCCAAGATTATAGCACCTGGTATTCCCAAACACTTACTCATCTAGATACTGACCAGGCTTAATGTTGCTTGACTTTGAGGATCATATTAGAACTAGTGTTTTAAGTTATGATTGTAAACCATTATAAGAATGCATTGTAAATGGTTTTAGAATAAAAATGTATTGAAAATGACTGTAGTAATATATTGGTAATATATCTGTAGTAATTCATTGCATATTCCTCACTGCCACGTCTTTGTCCTTGAACGTCAGAGTTGACTCTCAATCAAACATATTTCTCACTGTCAGTAATTCTTTTCTCCTAAATACAAAATTGTCTGGCTTTTATTTTTACCTCAGTCAGTTATGCGGATTGTTTTTCATGCTCAGTTACAGGTGTTTAATTAGTCCAAAGGCACTAGGTAATTTACATGACTGTCTATGGCACTAGTGATTTTGTGCCTCTTTCATAGGGATGATAGGCCAATCTCTTGATGATATAGATAGCAGCCAGGGGTGGGGAGTAGGCCTCTTGTGCGTGGTGCTTCTCCAGAGTGTTGGTACAACAGACTCACTTGCCTCTTCAACAGTTTCTGCTACAACCTGTTGATCCTCTTCACTATCAACTCTGCTTGATTGATCAGAGTTACCATCAGTCAAACGATCATCCTTGTCATCTACCATTGGTAGACACATTTCATCATCACTTGATGAGGCTACCTCAATCTCCACAGGGTCACCCACTACTTGAAGGAGATGGCGAAGATCTCTCACGTGGCACGGTATTTCTTCTATGTAGACTGCCTGGGGACTCAAGATTCACTGCTCTTTTCTATATTTACTCATGCATCTATTGGGTGTTTTTACCAGCACAACATCTTTTTTTATATATTTCCTGTCTAGGTTCAGCCTCTAGTGGTGTGATGTTGTCAACACCTTTCACTTGAACTTCATAGGAATACAATGCATTGGCTGTGAAACATATCCTTTGGTCTAACGTTGTACCAGTACACCACTTCCTGGACAGAGCATTGCTTCCTGGCAGTGATCAGCTTTATGGTTTTGTGTGAGCATTCAGCAATGCCGTTTCTAGATGGTGCAGATCCACATCAGAATTGCAGGTGGATGACCCAATCTTCAGCAAATGTCCTGAAATTCCTACTGTTGAATGCTGTACTATTGTCTGTCAGGATCTCCTCAGGTGGATCACTTCCAAAAAAGATTGCTTTGAGACGATAGATTACAGCAGCAGAATGTTCTTGTGCAAAGGGTTGGCAAATGGCAAATCAGGAAAGCCCACAGTATATGAGGGCCAAGTAATGGGTGCCCCTATAATGGGTGATGTCCATCCCTAGTCTTTGTCATACATCTGCTGTCCCCAGTTTCCTTCTTTGCCATCAGATTGGTGCTGGATCAATTGATTGACATCCCAAACAGGATCTAAATGCCTCTTTTGTCATGGATGGGATCAATCTTCCTAACGATGTAGGTTGTTTGTCTAATACCAGGATGTCCACAGTGCAGATGTATTTTCTTAATCTGACAACTGAATTCCATTGCTTGTTGCAGCCCATACGTGTAACACAAGTTTGGCCTCATTTTTCATTTCCAGCCACCTCTGTGGGACTCTGGTAATCACACCCACTTTGTTTTGGTTTGAGTTGAGAAGGGTAACGTTCACTGACAAAGCAAACTCCTTGACTAGTTCCAAGGATTGCAGCCATCAATATTTCCCCTGCAGCCTTGGAGCTCACCTGAGCTTTGCTAGTCAGCATATCTGTGAGCCATTTATACACACATATTGTGTCCATTTTTTAGGTGTATGATCTTTGCCTCCCATTGTATGGATAGGTTGACTCCTATAATAACCACATCCATTTCTGTGTGGTTAATATGTTGTGTGTCTGACTCTGGCTTCAACTAATATGCATCTTTTACAATGGACACACAAATCCCATTGTAACTCAGGTTGCTAAAGAACTTGCGTCAGCCCACACAGTAAATTCTTTACCATCCACACATTATTTGCCTTTGAACAGATCAGCCTGCTTCACTCAGGTTCTGGTCTTCATTAGCATTCTTTTAAGTGGAATGTCATTCATTAGATTGTTCCAACCTTTCATTACTGTATTTGCTCTTCTCTTGATAAGGCTGATCGCTACCCAAAACCTACATATTGGAAAATGTCTGAAAAGCCGGCCACAAAAAGTGAACACATTCCTCCTGGTGCCACTTCAGGAATGTTTAGAAGTGCATTGCAACATTTCCACCACAGGACTCAATCCTTCCTTCAGACAGTAAAGTCAAGTATCCTAGCCCCATTTTTTGGCTGTTCTGGATCCTTACTTTTCAGTCCAAAGCACGACTAATGTTTTGCAATGTGATTTACAGGCGTGATATCTTCATTTATGAAGAGGTTTTTGATATATGCTGACAGTGCCTTTTTGATGTTTTCCGTCTGAGACAGCACTATTTTGACAATGGATTTAATTATCGGTGGTGGTGGTGGTGGTGGGGGGTCATACAGCCCGAACCCCAATTTAGTCAGGCAGTACCTTCTGCCTTGAAAAATAACTGTCTGGTATGGCCAAAGTTGTTCATTAACATGCACTTGTAGAGAGGCAGATATGAGGTGCAGTAGTGCCACGTTTGACCCTTGCTGTATCCACTCTCTTAGTTTGCTGGTGCAGACATCGGCATCTGCTGTATACAAGTCAACATGGAGGTTAAGTTTCCTGGTAATCTATTATGAGCTGCACCTTTGATTTGTTTTGTTACATTAATGGAAGAATCCCTTTCAGGCATCCAAATTTTCATTTGTCATAGCGAATAAGTCAGCCTTTCTCAACCCATTGACAGGATTTTCTAACTTTCATTGACATGACATACTCTGCAATGTGGTTTTGCAGCTTGCAGGGTGTTTTGCTGTCTGTCCATTTCCATGATGCCATCCACTCATTTTGTTACTGATCAAATTCCGCATGGAAATCAGGTTCCTCAATAGAGAGTGCTGCTATTGCAGATGCAGAAACTTGCTTGCAGAGGAAGTGCATCTCTCCTGACACCGAAATGGAAACCCTGCCCAAGGCCTTGTTTACATCCATGCCGATCAGTATGTCGAATCCAAGAGGGTCCTCTTGTGCTACCAAAGCCTCTATTTCTGTAATTCCTCCATCCACCTGAAAATCTATCTTCCTGACACCACTGATGCACGTTTCTCCACTAATAGTTATCATTTCAACACTCTTCCTTTTCCATGTCCAGCACATCTTTCTACTGGTCTAATGGTTTGAAAACATTCAACATTCACCAACGCAACATGCATACACCTCTATTGTGTGCAGCGCCGAATTCGCATTTTTCCAGGGGATGAGACTGGCACTGTAGACTCTCCATCTTGTCCTTTTCCTGAACATTTTTGCAACAAATGACCTGGCACCACACACCGGAAGCATGTAGGTTTTTTTTGGATTCGGACAGTCCCTTGAATCAAGCGAGGCAGTCACGAGCCATATGGTTTGGACTATCACACACACAACATTTTGTTGATGCATTCACAATTCCTTCCACTGGGTCACATATTGGTTTTACAGCTGCCATGGCTAGTTCTCGCAGGATCATCCTTTAATATTGCCCTCGCATGAGCCAGCACCTGTGTAATGTTCATTTGGCAGGATATACAGAAAAGCTGCTTGACACGCTCTGTTAGACTGGCCACAAAAGCACAAATTAAACCTTGTTTTGGTGTACCGCCAAACAGAACTGAGACTTTCTGTAGCTCAGCTAGGAAAACATCAATGCACTCTCCATGGTATAAACATCATACTATAAATCATTCATATGCTGTGAATGAGTTGGCAACAAAGGCCATATATAGAACTTCTTTTATGCAGCCAAATTCGTTTTTTCTTTCTTCACTCAGCTTCTGATAACATTGCATGTACACCATCTGTTAGATGCATCGAGACTACAAACTCAATCCTTTTCACTGTGCACAGTGGACATATTAATTTTGCTTTCTCTATCCATTTCACAATGGATTGTTCAGGATTAGAGCCGTCAAATTCCAATATTAGTTTTGAGTAAAATTGGTCAGTCATGGCGTCAAAATAGCTTGTAGTAATATGTGTAATATATCTGTAGTAATCCATTTCACATTCCTCACTACCATGTCTATGTCCTTGAACCTCACAGTGGACTTGTGTTCAAATTTATTCCTCACCATCAATAACCCTTTCTCTCCCAAAGACAAAATCTGCCGGCTTTTATGTATGCCTCAGTCAGTTATGCAGATTTTTTCATGCCAACCTACAGGCATTTAATTAGTTCTAAGGCACTAGGTAATTTACATGACCATGTATGGCACAGGTGATCTTGTGTCTCTTTTGGCAGCGAGAAAGACCATTCCCATTACTGATTTTCTATTTTTATCAATATATTACTTTTATATCCAGCACAGGAATTACAGTATTCAAAATATACTTCACAGTAAACAGGTTTATGTAAAGTATAAATATAACAGAAATATAAAAGAGAATTTGTGGCCAAAGATTTGTAGCAATCCCATAATGCTTAGAGACCAAATCATTATATCCTTAAAGTACATGCCATAAAAACTCACTGTACAACAACTAATGTCATTTCAGCCAACAAGTAGCAGAATATTGCTTGAAGATCAGTATTTTACCAATTGTAAAATTCACTTGAAGATAGATGCACACTTGAAGCATCTCCTTCCCAAAATGTCTCTCCTCATTACTGTCTCTCAGCTACGACAGTTGCTTGTATGATATTTCAAATTGATAGAGAGCTTTCATGGGAAACTGCTGACTGCCTCTTACTCGATTGTAACCTACTTGGAAAGAACACATTTACTCTTAGATTACACAGTTTCTACAGGAAAAGACAGTGGCCAGCAATAGAATCCAACAAAAATGCAATAATACCTGCTTTACAACCAGACAGCAATGATCCTCTCACAAGTACCTGTTTGGTTATGAAGCATAAATTCTTTGCTTTCTGTCCTTTTATTATTTTTCTTTATTTTTAGCTGAATTTTTTTTTCTTCAGCTTCACTGTGGTCAGTCTATGATAAAACACAAGTCATACAAATTAGATTTTGATAAGTAAGTGATATCTTCAAGCACCTTGTCATACTGAATTTGACCAATATCTATCAATATAATTCATATATTTTGTTGTGTCTACTCTATAATAATACACTGGTCTTACCAAATTGATTTTGATAACTAAGTGATATATTCATGCAACTTGTCCTACTGAATTTGACTAATGCCTAGTAATGTAATTCAGATTTTTTCTTCTTGTTTATATATATATATATATATATATATATATCCAGGTTACTAAATAAAATTTGCCTTGATAAAATTGTTCAATGACTAAAACATGCTAGCATAAAAGGTTTTCTGCTTGTCATTTCTTTTATAAATAAAGTCTCTACAGATATATTTTATTTATATCTGTATTTATACATGTATGTATGTTTGTAGGATGTATAAAGTAATTAAAACAAAAGTGGAGAACATTAGACCAAATGGAAATGCTATAAATGATGCATTTCTTCTAAGAGTGTTTGCTCCCCACCCGGCTTCTTCAGGTTACAATGAAAGAAAGACAGAACTATACATAAGAAAAATGTGTTGGGATCTCTGAGGATAAGTGGGGACCAGAAATCAATTTAACTCATCACATTCAATGTCCAGACTGTGAGAAAGTGTCTCTCAATATATATATATATATATATATATATATATATATATATATATAGATTTTATATATAAGAGTATTTTTTTACTTAGAATGACTCAAATTATCATAACTCAAAATATATACCTCAACTCATGGGACACCTTGCATTACGTACTGGTAATTGTGATAAAAAGGTTGTCATTGGAAAGGCAATACCTCAGTGATGTAAACACTTGCAAAATGAAGGTGAATGCAAATTCTCCATTCATATAAAGTATTTGTTGATTTTAAGTGGCATACAGAGTTGATGAGGTTTTGCTCTTCATGTAGCAACAAAAGGAAAGGAACTTTGGTTATGTAGAAAGCAGGCCCAGGGGTGAAAGAGCTACCATAGTCAGGCATGAACGAAAACAAAAGGTACGGTATCTAAATTTTTGTATCAGATATTTTACGGTAAGTGTTCTCTCACCATTTTGGGGTAGCTTTATACAAAAAAGAATGAAGACCATTTATTTGCTATAAAATTTACCCAGGATGATTCCCAGTACTGCAATATTTGACTATGGTAGGCCTAATAGTATTACTCAGAAGCTGTGATTGCATTATGCATGGGTTATATGAATAAATCAGGTTTTTCATATGACAATTCAAGGGTCACACTATACAGGAATTAAACTTATACACGAGTATATATGGTACCTCTCTTGAATGATCATAACCTAAAGTATGTACCTTAACTCATGGGACAACTGGCATTACGTACTGGTAATCATGATAAAAAGGTTGTCATTATTAAAACAAAAAAAAAAAACTGATGTACTCTCCTGGATTAGCTCAGTGATGTAAACACTTGCGAAATGAAGATGAATGTAAATTTTCCATTCATATAAAGTATTTGTTGATTTTCAGTGACACACATAGTCGATGAGGTTTTGCTCTTCATGTAGCGACAAAAGGAAAGAAACTTTGGTTAGGAAGGAGGCAGGCCTAGGGTAAAAATGATTAGAGATGACTGTTACAATCCAGGAAAGTACATCAGTTTTTTTGTTTGACTTAACAGCAATAGCAATTAAGAGTTGGTTCTATGTTCCTCAAAATCTCCAGATCAGAGATCTTGCTGCCAGATGTAGTTTAATGTCACATAAAGGACAAAGAAAAAAAAAAGACATTTCAGTATAATTAAACTAGAAGCATTGCTAAAATTCTTGAATACAATATAAAAAAATATATTTACTTTATTTTTTGCTTTATTTTACTTTATTTGAGGGGTGCTTAAGCCACACTGATATTAGTTGTGGAGTTGCTTAATTTGAGTACAGATACTTATAAAAGTTGTTTATTAAAAAAAGTCATGTATTAGTGATCAAACTTGAACTGGTCTCTGTTTAACCTTTTTAATCCTAAGTGGCTGGTATACCACTGCTGTGTATAAGTGTATATACCATATTTATCAGGGGGTCAAAAGAGTTAAGAAATAAATGGTAAGAATTTAGCTCTTCAGGTGGGGAGATGTTAGGTTGTGTGATAAAACAAATTTCAAGATTCTGAGAAGTTTGAATTCCTCAAGGCAGATTCTCTGTCTGCAAAGGTAAACTCTCAGTATCCAGGAAAATTTCAAGATGGTTACAGAAAGAACACAGTACAGATGTAAGGTTAACTCAAAGGACAATAGTACCCAGCAAAAAGCTTCCTATCCAAGATGGAAGTGCTGTAGCCAAGTCATTGGCTTGTCTGGCTGGCCACCTAGTTTGATCAGACATTAATCCCCTCCCCAGGGCTTGATGGCACTACAAATGAGATCATTGAGTGACAGGAAGAACTACATGAATATATGGAGTTTACTTGAGTTGATCTGGAGGGGGGGCACAGAGGGAGAAAGAAAGAAACAATCAAAAAATTCAAAAGGAAAGGAAGAATCTGGAAAGAAAAGGAAGAAGAAAGAGAGAGTTAAAAATGAGAAAGAAAAATATTGTAGCCAATAAGCAGAGGGAAGAATTTGAAAAAAAGACAGGTATTCAGTGAAGGAAGAGAATAATTAAAGAAGTGATAGAAAGAAAGTAAGAAGGTAGAGAAAATTTTAGAAAAGAAAGAAAGAAAGAAAAAAGAAAGAGATAGAGAAAGAGAAAAAGAAAGAATTGAAAGAAAGAAGAAAGAATTGGAAGGAGGAGGAAAAAAGAAGAAAGAATTGGAAGAGGGAAGAAAGACTAAGAACTAAGAATTGAAAGAAAAAGAAGAATTGTCAAAAAGAAGAGAGAGAAAAGAATTGGAAGAAAGAAGGAAGAAAATAAGAATAGGAAAAATGAAATAAGAATTGAAAGAAAGAAAAAATTACTGGATGAATGAAGAAAGAATTGGAAGAAAGAAGAATGAATTAGAAAAAAGAAGGAAGAATTGAAAGGAGGAAGAGAGAAAAAAGAATTGTTACAATGAAGAAAGAAAGAAAGGAGGAAAGAATTGGAAGAATAAAAAGAGAAAAAACAATTGGAAGAAATCAAAAGAGAAGTAATGGAAAAGTGGGAAAGAGAAACAGCAAATGGAGGGGGTGGAGAGAAAAATGGATTCCTGGATTGCCTGATGGCTGAGATAACTGCCTATTTCTCTAGATGTCAGTGTTTGAGTTCATAAAAAAATTTAAATGTTTTTTTTTTTTCAAGACAAGCTAGTCCTACATCACTTGGAGGATTGGTGTAACATGTTCTTTCCATTCCCTATTTTCCATCTCATATAGCTTTGGACAATGCTACATACAAATAATCTTATAAGGTTGACCAAAAATGTTCTTTTTTTTTTTCTTGCCAGTTGTATTAGAAGCATTTTGTTTTACCTTCATCTTTTTAAAAAAAGATCACTTTTCGTTTTGATACTAACATTTATCCAATACAAGGCTCGTGAGCCAATCAAGATAGATGGTTAATGAAGGAGGAGTGCGATATGGTATGTAAGAGCAGAAGTAGGAAGTGAAGATTATAATAATATGGAGGATAGATAACAAAAAATTCTTGCTTTGAAGTGGTTAAGACTGTAATATTTGATGAAGCATCCACACAAGAGTCTGTCAAACAAAGTAATGGTTCTTAACAAAAAAGCTGTCCGAGTAGAACTTCCTCCTTATCATTGGAATATGGATAGAATGAGGGTGGTTTAACTCCATGGATATAGCATGGCAGGTTTTAGTTGTAAATGTCTAAACTGGTTTAACTAAAACAACGGAGTGCTCATCAGAACATTTGCCATGGGGGTAATGATAGGTTTTTGATGTTACATCTGTGGGAAAGAAAATGCGGGATGGAAATCATCCACAAAGCCGTGTAAACGATTTTGTACTCTATCGAAGATGGAAAGTGAGTGATTGCTTCATTTTCTACATCTTATCACCCCTTTGCAGGATATTTAAAAGCAGAAAATATTTTTAGATTGTGAAATATAATAATGATTTAGTGATACAAATTAACCCCTGACTGAGTGGAGAAGAGGTGGATTCATGCCTTTGCCAGGGGTATTTGCATGTAAGGGAATTTAACAAACCCAACTGGAATTGGATGTCAGTTCTCTGATTAAGAAATTCCTAGCTATTATCCATTATACAACTCACACATTCAAGCTTACAGCACTTGGTATTCCCAAGTGGTCACATATCTAGGTAGTGGCAGCACTTCACATTGCTTAACTTTGGTGATCCTACAAGAACCCGGTGTATCAATGTTCCTCTTGTTCTTTTATTTCCTTGTGGCTGAAGTAGTTTCTTGTTCCAAGTTGTGAATTGTAGTTCACTATATCTCAAATTTCCATAACCCATTAGGGGCATAGGAGCATCAAATGTACTTCAGACATAGCAGCAGTGGCTAGGGTAAAATAGCTTGGCTAGAATTCAAACTCAGTTTACTGATTTCTCTTTGCAAGACGTTAATCATTGCACCAAATGCACATCCTACCTGCAGTTAGTTCCAGGTAAATGTCATGATTTCAAATGTTGATTTTCAAGGAAGGTAGCAAAATCTTCCAACTCTTGCATTTGGCCTTGAGTTTGCACTGAGCTCAGCTTAGTAAATAACAAGGAGAGAAGAACGAATTGAGAAGAATATTAAAAGTGTATTCAGAAAAGAAGGAAAGAAAAGATGAACTGAAGTGAGGGGAAAAAAGAAAGAAAGAGATATAATGAGAGAATGAGAGAAAAGCAATGGATATTGACTAGGTGGGGGGGGAATGACAAATAAATATTAAGTGAGAGTGAGGAGCATTGATTGGAACTGCTTATCTTTGCTTGCATCTTGTTAGCTAAACCGTTTCCATATAACCTGAGATTTAAAGAATTTGTGCTGTGCAGCTATACTGCAGTTGGCACCATCTTGGCAAGTATGGATCTGGCTTTACCTTACTAAATTATTTGATCAGGTTCACATTGCATTGGTTTTCAAGAAAGAATAAAAGACGAAGCCTGAAATCAAAAGACAATCATTTAATCTTATTATTCTTGACTGCTGAAAGTTATTGCCATCTTTGTGAATATCAATACAGTAAGAGAGAGAGAGAGACAGAGAGAGAGAAGGGAGAGACTGTTATGCACACTATGATACATCAATAAAGTAGAATAGCAAGAGAAGCTTAGAGACAGAAATATACTACAGAGATAAAAATAGAAAGAAGAGGAGGCCAGACACAAGCAGAATGGCATGATGGGAAACATTCTTCGAGATATCTAGAGGAAATACTGAAAATAAGAAAATACTTATTAATTCCTCATGCCTCAAGGGCTTGCAAATTGGAAAATAATATTTTGAAAATTAAGAAAAAATATATTTTTAAATGCTCATATGGCAGCAAAAAAAAAGAAAGACAAACTCATTTTTTTTCCTTTACAATAAGAATTGATTAATTTTGCTATTCTTCGTAGTTCTTCTTGACTGGAATGGGTCAATGGAGAGATTAAGAGGCAAGTCAAAAAAAAAAAAAATGAAAGACAAACAAGAACCGGATAAAATAGGATAGAAAGAGAATACAAATATATATAAGCAGAGAAAAACAGTTATTATTTAAAAAAAACAAAAAAAACATTGTGTTTCGGCTTAGCATATTCTCCAACCTTCTTCAGGAAAAATGGGAAAAAGGAAGATTTTCTTGCACCACTATTTTCATAAATATACAGGGTGCGATAGGTAAATTGTCGCCATCTTATATTTTTAATTTTGCGCATGTGCATTGTTTTTTTTCATTTTGTCAACCGCACAGTATAGCAGGGTTAGTTGGGAACCATCTGTGGGAAAAAGAGCACCATGATGCAATTCGCTTTTGGAAGCGGCATGCTGTACTGCTTGGCATTCGTGCCAGAAGCTCCAATACAAACATTTCAGAGAGTGTCAAGTGCAGAGGTTTCAAAAATAGTTGGATGAGTCTAATGGAGATTACAAAGGTATCTGGAGTGATCACTAGTGATGGTGACGTTATACCTCCATTCATCTTCCCATGGTGACTCAGACTCAACATGGAGCCCTTATCAAGTACCTTGAGGAGGTAGTGCTGCCCTGGGTCAAGAGGGTGGCTGCTGGAAGTGCCTATGTCTGCCAACAGGACTCTACACCCTGCCGCACAAGCAGGAGAAACCAGTCATAGCTGTTAAACAATTTCTGCAACCACATCAACCCCTTCAATCTGGCCACCTAACTCTCCAGACTGCAACCCTCTTAATTATTATGTGTGGGACACAGTTGAGTGAGAGATTAAAAGAACTCCTTGTAACATTAAAAATGAACTGAAGCCAAGGATTATGGCAGCATTCACCAACTAAAACACTGAGACTGTCCAGAAGAGTTTCAAGAGATTCCAAAGTTGTCTGGAGGCCATGATTGAAGCCATTGGTGATTTTATTGAATAAATTTACTCATTAGTATTTCGAGAAATTTTTTGTGTAATTTTGGTAAATATATCTATTAAAATGAAAAGTCAGTATTATTTCATTTTTGCATAATTTAGACAACAATTAATCCACCGCGCCTTGTATAAACAATATTTTTTTATGTTGTATCCAGTAATCTTAAGAAATTACTATTTCTATCTATAAAAGGCAGGATGTGTGCGTGTGTAACGAATGCATGGTCGCAATTTTCGACAGATTTGCACCAAAATTTACATGCACATGCTCCAAGTTAGCGGGAAGGCCAAGATCGACTTTGCATTTTCCAACTCCCATCGATAGTAGAAATAATCAATTTTTTCATGCTTCTATGCTAGTTTTCATGTATCTACTGGCCAGAGTGAGAGCCAATAGCTGGCTGCCATGAATGTCAACTAGCATGCTAGCATGCAAAAAAAAAAAAAAAAATCGATAGCTGCATTTGTCACAAGTAGGAAAAATTTAAATCTGCATGGCACTTTACTCCAATTGGCTCATTCGTTTGCTTAAACTCAACATTGATTCTGATTCTGCAGAACTGGGTTAGGTGTGAAAAAGTATTTGTTGTTAACATTCTTTTTTCATTCGGTTTTTCCAGTTACAAGTCCTTTTTTAAAGCTGATCGTTTTGTGTTCATTTTGTTTAGTTCTTTTTTCATAACAGATTTATTGTTTAGTATAGAGCTTAGAAAAAATTCACAGTGTGAGATAGGCAAGAAGTAAGGCATGTAGCAACATCAGCACGGCAAAGGGCACTCCTTTAAAGGCAAGGAAGGGCAAAAATATTTTAAGTCAAGTGATAGCAATTGCTGTATGAGTCATACGATTTTTGAATCAAGCATGGGCAACGCCGAGCCATGCTGCTAGTATATATATATATATATATATATATATAGCTTATACTCTTTTCTTGTTGACCAGGGTTTGTTACCAGAAACAGAAGGAAATTACCCTCATTACACAGATTATTAATATTATTAGTTAGGTACCTGTCATTTTACTGATAGAAAAATGATCAAATTTCAAATTCAAAGAAGAATCTGCAATATTATTGGTCCTGCTCTGGTATTTCAACTTCAGTCACTTTCTCACCATTGTAACATAGCTTCTTTCTGTCCCTTTTCTACAGATACTTTCATGGCACTTTGCTCTATGGTACATAAATTTATGATTTTAAATGCAGTACTAGATTGGCAACAAGGTCTCATCATTTGACAATTGAAATGGCTTAGACATAGTCGCAAGTTCTCTAGGCTCACAGTTTCTTCTCTTGCATTTCTTGCTTGTAGAACTCTCTTCTTCTGGCTTCTTGCTTTCCAGTCAACTTTGATCTTCAAAATTTTAAATGCAATGTCAATCATTATCTTCTGTCTTTTTAATTCTTGTTTTTTTTTTCTTATTGTTCTCACTCTTTAATAATGTTTTTTCTTTTTCTTATACTCTATTGCACCCAGTAACTGCTTGTGTCTTAGTTGTTTTATTGCCTTGCTTGGAGTGAAATGATTGCTTGTCCATTTAAAATATTTTTATTTTTATTAGAAAATATATTCAGTTTAAAGGCCTGAACATTTTGGCTTATATTATTATAATTGTTATCCAGGGGTTGTTATCAGACAGAAAAGGAAATTAGTCCTTGTGACGCCTGTTAATCCTCAATGATTCAATTGCATCTGCAATAAGGTAACCTTCTTGTTAGTCTAAATATTGACAACGGAATAAATGAAACATTTTCAATATGGCTGCCAGCATTTTATAGAAGCCACTACCTGATGTCACTAAACAACAACCAAAAGACAAGGGAAATAACTATAATATTAATAACACCGATTATCATTACTAATTCGGTACCTGTCACTTTAGATGGTCCAATTTCAAATCTAAATTGTTTGTCCATTTAAAATACTACATTTTTATCCCAAAATATTCAGCTTAAGTACAGGAATCTTAAAAATGGCTTATACTATTCTCTTGTTATCCAGGAATTACTGCCATATGGAACAATGGCCTAGTGAAATAAAATAATTATTTTGTGAGTTTGATGATATAGAGGTTGTTAGTTCAATCTCTGGGTTGGGCAGTGTGTACTTTCATTCAGTGGAAATGGGTCAGCAAGAACTGAACAGCAGCAAATAAAATCAGAACTAGACGAGATATCTCTAGACATGAGCAGTAGAACGAGAACAGTCTACCCACTTTAGATTAAATAGAGAGTTCAGTTGGGAATTTCCTGTAGGTTACCTAGATTGATATATACCTGAGGAAGGTCAGAGGGCACAATGGATGAAACGCTGTGATAACAACAACAAAGATGAGGACAATAGTCCAAATATAAATAGTCTAAGTATTTTTCTCATGTTAATTTTAGTTATTTTTTCCTTACAACCATTCAGAATGTCAAGCTGGCAATTAATAGTAAAAGCTAAACAAAAGGAAAAATTTCAAAAGCTAAACAACAGGAAAATTTCATCAGAGGCAAACAAAAAAGATGGCTTAACTGTTATGTAATATCAGTCCCCCACTTGTTTGATGATGAATACTGAACACCCTCCCTACAAATAAAGAGAAAAATGGAAGCAAAAGAAAGGATGTTGAGAATACCATGGATTGAACAGGTGAACAATAACAAAGTTTTATTGCTTCTCTGTGGCTGAGCAGTTTAAAGCATATCAAATCAGACATTTGTTTCTTCAACAAATGGGTATGTAGGCTCAAACCTTGACGTAGAGCACATTTTCTTTATTAAGTTTTCTTGAGTGTGCAGGCCAGTAGATATAACACATACTGTTTAAAAAAAAAATAAAAATAAAAAAACAAAATCAGGTATCCATTGAAAATAATGTTCTAAGTAATAAAATGGGGATTAATCCCTTCCCTACCAATTATTTTGGGAAAAACATTTAATTTTCAGACGATTTTTTTTTTATTTGTTTGGAAAGACTAAGAAACTGGGGCACCTCGAAGCACCCAAGCAGTGGCTAACACCTCTACCAGACATATAAGTTGATAATTGAACTTGTTTGAAGTTCAGAACAGCATGAAAAGAATCAAAGATCAATAGAGTCTGTAGCTGGTTTTTAAACATTATGTTTTCAACATTTGTATTCATCCGTGTCTGAAAGAGACACTTTCGGAAAAAACGTATATACATGTCTACACTGAGGAAGGGGTTAAACCTAAATCCATTCACTCTTTAGAAATATACTGATATAGAAAACTAAACATAAATACATATACACAAATTATTTTTACAAAGATGTACATGCATATATATATATATATATATATATATATATATATATATATATATCTTGGTAAAATGAGAACAAATGGAGTATAATTCCACTGAATGTAATATTGTAATTGTGTAGCAATTTTTAACATGTTTTAATATCCTAAAATAAATAATATATATATATATATATATGAAATGGACTAAGTCTAACAATGATTTTAATATATTTTCTGTTCATAGGTTATTTTTATAGATACAAATATTTAAGTAAATGCTCTGTTTATAAAGTTTACCAACCTGAATGTCCAAGAAATCTCAAAGAAAATGTGTCCTCTGACAGGAATTGAAACAGTAATTTAATCTTGCTAACCAGATGATTCCTCTGTAGTGAAATGGTATAGCATGTCAGGATATATGATGGTTCCGAGTAGGACATAGATTCGATTCTCATCGGAGGACACAAATTTTTCTTTGGGATTTCTTGGACATTCAAGCTGGTAAATGTAGTTAATAATATAGACAGAGCTTTTACTTAAATATTTGTATCTATAAAATAAACTATAAACAGAATATATATATATATATATATATATATATAGGGTGTCCCCAAAAAATGCACTCACATGGGGCTCATAAAATATTAGAAAATATAACAGTGGCACCTTTTGACAAACCCAATGAATCAAAAAAATATATTGCTCTACCCTCTAACTCTATCACAACTATAATCAAAAAGAATTTATCTAACCTTAGCATAAAATTTGTCACAACTACATCTAAAATAATAAAATACTTAATCAATACAAAACAATGTGCCAAAACTTAAAGGAGGAATTTTCTCTATCACCTGCAAGGATTGCCAGAAAGAATATATTGAAGAAACCACAAGAAGTTTAAATTAAATGCATTAGTTGCTCACTGTAAGGAGACTGCCCACATTTTTGACATAAAAAATGATACTCTAATTAAAAGAGAAATTAATTTGCTAAGATAAAAATGTTTAGAAAGTGCTTTAATCACAAGATCATCCACAGTAAATTTGCATCCTTTGGTGATTAAAGGACACACATGAGTGAACTCTGTTATAATTATTTTATCATATTATTTTATCAAAATCAACCAACTAATGCTCAACAAAATTTATTACAAGTGTAGCAGCAACATGTTGAAGTGCATATAACAAATATTTACTATCATTTTGCATGCTACAAATTTCCAATCAGCTCCCTTATCTTGGGACACTTGTTTTGCAAAATTTCCATAGCCACAATGGATAAATTTATAATATTGAAATAATTATAATAGAGCATGTTCACACGTGTTTTTTTGAAAATCACCATCACAACGAAATACCGATTTTATCACAGTTAACAATAAGTTTGTCTTTCTAATTTAGCTGTGAGCATGACCTTGGAGGAGATCAAAAGTACTTGGGTAGAAAAAACCTATGGTGGCTTCCTTGGTGAAAAAATTATGGCACTTTCCATCTTAAATAATATATAACATAATAAGTCTATACTATTCAATGAAGCCTATTTGAATGAAGATATGCTGCCTATATATATATATATATATATATATATATATATATATATATATATAAATAAATAAATAAATATTTTTTTCCTCATCGGTAGCTCAACTCTGAGTTTCATGCACAATGTAATCATCAGGTGGTGATTGAAATTAATACAGATTATTACTCTTATCATACAGGGAGCACTATTTTATGAGTAACAACACTCAATGTGTGATGTATATACACACAAAAAAATTATCCCCAAAGCTCTCTCTCTCTCTCTCTCTATATATATATATATATATATATATAAAACCCACATATATTCATAACTTATATATATATATATATATATATATAGATAGATAGATAGATTTAACAAATTTATAAAATAACCTTAAATTGCTTTCTGAACATTCCTGACATATTGTGTCACACGACCTTCTTAAACATTTGAAAAAATGACATTAAGATCTTGAACATAACAGTAAAAAAAATAAAATATGAACCGAAAGATATCAAATGAATGAGTTGCACAAAAGAAACTTGAAATAACAAAGCTCTGGAAATAAAAGAAAACGTGTGCCATAAATTTGGGATAAAAATGACAAGGTTAAGTTAGAAAATGACATTAGAGTCTAAAGTTGATTTACTGATTCAATATGTGAGGAGTTTCCTTTGTATTTATTGACACTTTTTTTTTCTTTCTTTTGAATATATATTGTATGAACATAAGAGGAGGATATGTAGGAAAGATAATAGTTGGCCCTCACTTGAAGAGGTTAAGATTGTATTTTCTTTCATTCATTTCAAACAAGGTGATAAAGCCACTAAGATGTAAGGGGTGTACTGAGAATGAAAGAAACAGGACTATAAAAGAACAGTTCCAGTTAGGTTCATTGTATTCAATTATATTCATTTATGTGCAAATACCCTTAGGAAAGTATGAATCCCCTTCTTCTCCCCCCAGCTATGGGTTAATTATTAGGACTTGTATCAATAAATCATTGTCATCTCCTAAAAAATTCTTACAACCTAAAAATATTTTTTGGCTTTAAATAACCTGCAAACGGTTGATAAGCTGTAAAAAAAAAAAACAATCAATCAGTCAAGCAAATAAAAAGGTTAAGAAGGAAACCAAAGTCAATAATTGAAAGAATGATAAAAGCTAGTGGACCTGAGAAATCTATTTTCTTGAAGAGACTGATTTTATAAATTTCTTCTCATGAATGTCAAATGTATCCATATTAAGAAACAGGTAATATCATCATTGTTAAAACAGGATCTTGCTCAATCGAAAGAGTGACAGCATTTCACCAAACAACAGAAAAATTTAATATTTATTTTGTGTTATACGAAAATGTGGCAGAAAGCCAAAAAGGGGTATAGGGGAAGGGTGGTCTTCAATCTGTCTTACCTTAAACTTAGCTAGCCACAATTACTGACCCAAACATACTGCATTATTCCTTACATCAAAACAACACATTTTTACTTACCATTCTTACTACAGCCACCATAATACCACAAAGTCTCTATTTAGACCTAACAAGTTCCCATATGTACAATTTGTCTGAAAGGGAGGGGATAATATAACATCATTTAAAAATGAAACGCTAATGAATAAAATTTATATACAAGAAACTAAACAAAATAGTGTTAGTAATAAAACCCCCACAATCCTTAATTGTGGCAGAAAAATCAGTTAACTGGATGAAATTCATGTAGACAAGGTAATTAACAACAAACATTCAACTGAACACTCACTCAAACACACACTCATCCAAACACAAAAACAAATATGAAATATACACTTGAAAAATGAAAAGCGCCCTGCATCTACCCGAGAACTGACATCTCTGTCACTTAAAGGGGGGGGGAAGGGAGGAGGAATCAAACTAAAGAAAATGAGGACAGAAATTAAAGAGGCCAATGAGCATATATCCCTGAGCTAAGTTAACTTGATGAAAGAAACAACCTGATGAGAAATTTCATAAAACTTGCCTAATGATTAAATCCACTTTAGCAGGAAGGAAAATAATCTACTGCCACTGCTTAAAGTACATCCATTAAGCTGAGGAGTAAGAATCTAATTTGTTAGCCAAGGATGGTGAGTTCAATCCTAGGCAGGGCCACAAGAGTCCGCATAGTTAAGAGCTCTCCCCATATCACTTTTTCATGTATCATTATATGGGACTCTCCTTTAGTGAAGTGTGACCCTAAATTTGGGTTCCAAACTCCAATTTGTATTCCTCCTGCTTCTGAATTAAGAGTTCACCTCTTTGATTATTTTTTCTGCTCTACTAATTCATGGAGAGAAAGTAATGAACAAACACATTAAAATACAACACTGTTCACAATTTACAAACAAAGTTTGCTAACTACAAGTTTCTACTTCAGATCTGAGATTGTTGTTGTTTTTTATGAAGATACCATCCCCCCCCCATAACGATGCTTATTTCATCTTGAAAAACTGAAATCCAAGTTATGTGCTTGGGGCAAAACAGCCTGTTTCTCTTTGAGTTCTATTGCCTTCAGAAAAATAACTCGTTTTTTTTTTCTTGCTATCAGAATGCTGAACTTTCTTATCTAGCAAATTTACAGCTTCATCTTTTCATCTTTTATTGGATAACTGTGACACGTTTGTAGCATGGCTTTTATGCTTTTAACTTCTAAAAATAATAAATTTTCATAAAGTTAAAGAGTATTCAGAAATCATGCAATTAAATTGGAAAACTGGAATCACAAATCACTTGTAATCTATATTATAATGACCTATTTTTTGTTTTTGAATGTGTTACCATAACATACCAAAAATGGCACATCATAACAAGATATATGTAAGAGCAATACCATAATTTTAATTTGAAGAATTAAGCAATTTCTTGTTCAATCTGTACCAGAATAATAAGTCTGGAGTCTGCCTTTTGACTCACCCTAAGAACAATGATCTGATTTTTCTATGTTTAAGTGTTTTTGTTTATATTTCCTGTTTTTTTGTTAATGCACATAATATCCCTTTAGGATGAAAGTGATCATGATTCTCCATAGATTTCTTTTCTTTATTATCTGTGAATTGGTATGACATTTTAAGAAAGTGGATTGGATTCTTGTTGCTTTTTTTTATAGTTTTGAATTTGGTGTTGTTCTTTTAATAAACTAAGCTCAGACTGCTCTGCTATTTAGCCTATAGTGGGAGGGAGGCGAGAGAAAAGATGGATTTGTGCGAAAGTGAATGCAGCAAACTCATTCAGAACTGAATTTCAGAGAACCAAACTGATAATCATTATTTTACACACACACACACATCTTTCAGGTGTTTATTCATCATTATCCCATGTCCAGGTGTGGTCAAAGGGTCGCTGTACAGCTGACTAACTGAATAATCCCTGCCACATATTTAGGTAGAAATTCATTCATGTGTAGCATGTCTTGGGCAAGTAGACCTGGTGCAGCCCAATCCTTTCCAGGTTAAACTGCAGATGATATCCCCCCCCTCAATTTGAAGAATCACCAAGGCTTCTGATTCTATCAGGGGGGGAACCTCTAATCACACTGGCCATTGACTTCTCTCTAAGAAGCCCTCAATCTAGCGATGTTTTTTTAATCTGCAAACTGTTTGCATCACAGCTATGGAGCTGAGTGTACCCCATTGTGTTAGATGACAGTTGACCTTAAAAGAAAGTCTCTGACAGGTCTTTTTCTTTTTTAATTCTGTTTAGTGTCTAGGAACCCACCTTACAAATAAATCCTGGTAGAGGGATCAGATTAGTTGCTGAGCATTCATTACATAGTACAAATCATACCAACATTAGAAAAGGGAAAAAAATGTAAAGATTATTAATTACTGCATGAAATAATGAAACTTTTCATATAGAAATAAAAATTATTTTACAAATATTATTTCAAAAATTGCAGTATTCATTTTTTCTTATTTCATTCCTTTTTTCCATCATGAACATTTCCAGACTTTAACAATTTATAAATGATAGATATGCACTTTAAAAATCATTCAACACTCAATTCTTGTTGATTAAGGACTAGTAGAAATACAAGTAAAGCTAACTTTAAATTTAAAATGTAGTAGGAACTCTAATTGCAGAGTAGTCTACCCTTGCTTACTTAAACAGGAAGGAAGTAGACATCAAGCATTGGCTTTTTAACATGTATATAATAAAGAACAGTGTGATTATTTTTTAAGTGAGTTTCTTTGTTTTTCTGTCTATAATTACTTGTATACTAAAACAGTTTTATGGAAAAGAATACTACGAATAATTAGACAAGTCAAAAACAGCTTGCAAAAATATGAACTGAAGATTTCTTGATAGCAGGCAAGAATTGCACTGTAACTGAGAATCACTTTTATTTCTCAAGTACCTTCCATCTCTTTCTGAGATCATCATCAGGGCTGTAAGTGGTATAGCAAAAACTATATGTAGCTATCTATTACTGATTTTTTTCTTATTGCGTTTAAATGCAACAGCTGAGAGTTATGCTTTAGCGTTTATTAGAACATGAAAAAATTACCTATTATGGATTTTTTTCTTTTATGTTAGAATGTTATGGTCAAGTGTGCTTAAAGCATTTCTTGCCTCATTTGATTGTAATACATGGAAAAATATTCATGCATATGAAAGGATTATGATAAAACAAATAAGCAGATATAATGTTTGTAATTTATTTAATCAGATATGCCTAAAAGAGAATTTGTTGCATAAATGTACACACACATATATGTATGCATGTTTATGTTTTTACTAAGATTTTATTAAAAAAAAAAAAACATTTCTAAAATAATTTCATTTATTTGTGAATAAGTTTTGAAAGTTTCATTAAAATCTAACAATTATCTGATTTTTGCAAAAATTTCCAAAACAATGTTTTTTTCATAGAAAAAGATGCTAAAATATCCTTTACTAATCTTTGGTCAACAAACCCCTACAAGATTCTCAACCAAAATTTTGAATGATCTAAAAAGAATCAAAAAATATAATTTAATAATCAAAAAGTCCTTTGGTTTTTTTCCTCTTAATAATAACAGAAAGATGTTGATGATAAAACTTTATTTTTACTAAAAGTTTGGGTCATTTTTTCATCATGGTATGCTCATTTTTAGTGAATCTTTGGATGTACCTATATATATGTAGAGATAATAAAATTTAAACTCTTTTTTTCTCTGTCTGTCTGTCTGTCTCTCTCTCTCTATATATATATATATATAAAAGCAATCCAAAAGGAGATTAACTTAAAAATAAAAGGAAAAAAAAAAAATTTGAATAAGTAGGAAAGAGAAAAAAATAGACTGATGTGATATCACAAAAATGGAAAACTCCTTTTCTCTGAGTGAAGAGAAAGTAAACTGAGGTAAGATGGAAGTGAGTCAGACGAGTTTGATGGTTCAGTTTTGAAGTGGATGTGGGAAAAGTAGGAGAGGGAAAAAAAAGATTACAGAAAATGCAACTATTTCCTATTGGTAGCGTGACTAACATGCTTCCTTGCAACTGATCAATAATTTAAAAAAAAAAGGAAAAATGTCAAAAAGTAGACTGCAGACATGAAATCATGAGAGGTAAAAAAAAACAAGAATTAAGAAAAAACTGCTTTCAAAAAATAAATAAAAATTAAAACTACAAAAAGAAAAAAGAATAAAAAAAACAAAAGAAAATGGCCAAAGTATTGTTGAACGAGTTTCTTCAAATATACAGTATCTTTCCTGTATTGGAAAAATCATAAAGCTACACCAGCATGGCAGAAAAACTTATGAGATGGTCATAGTGAAAGCAGGCGCTCTTGTACAATCAGTGAAGTTAAGCAGCAATGAACTGGGTCAGTACTTATATGGGTGACTGCAATATGTAATCTTGTTAGATTGGAAAAAGCTCAGCAAAGATTGATCATACATCACCATAGAGAAGGCATTGAGAAACCACTCCATTATCTTTCCAAAGACAGTGTAGCAATTCATTAACTACAAAGAAAAAGTAGTTGTGGAGAGTCATATGTGCCCAATTTACCTTTCCTAGGAGAGCAATTCTTTGTGTTTTATTGGGCTCATGTTTGTTACTGACATAATTATACTGAATCGATTTCAAAGTCTATGACTAGTAATGTTGGTTCACTTTGACATACCAAACTATTTTTGTTGGATTCTATCTTACACATTTATAAATCTACCATTCATCTGTACATTGAATATTGTTACCATATCTGGTCTGGTATTTCTACTATATAACTTGAGATTCTTGACAAAATTCAAAGAATGGTCTGCGATGTAATCAATCCTGACCAAGCCTTTTGACTTCAGTCAATTTCTCACCAATATAACATGGCTTCCCTCTTTCTTTTTTACAAATATTTTCAAAGCAGCTGTTCTGATTAGCTTTTTTCCTTTGTCCATTGACAGCATGAAATTAAGTATGCTACTAGATTGGCAACTAGATTTCACTGTTTTACTAGCTACATGCAACCGTCAGTTGCATTCTAATAGTTTCTATTTTTGCACTTCTTGCCTGTAAAACTCCCTTCCAATTTCTGGTTTCTTTGCATCCTACAATCTTTAAAATGCAATGTCAATCACCTTTTTCTGTCTTCCTGAAAGCTGTTCTTTTATTGTCCTCCTCACTAACATCATCTCATTCTCTTTCTGTTCCAGTAACCACTTGCGTCTTAGTGGCATTATTGCCTTGCTTGAAGTGAAATTTAAAAAAAATTCTTAGTTAAGAATGGAAGTTTTTTTATCTTTACTATATTTAAAAAAAAAATATCAGTTTTATAAACTGAAGATACAAAAAACTAAAAAAGAGACCAAAAATTTGTATATCTGGGAAGTCTTTTAACAGAGGATGGAAAGTGCAACTATGAAATCTGAAGGTGCATTGGGATAGCAAAAGATGCCTTCCAAAAACTAAGCAATGTATTAAGAAACAGACAAAATTCATTAGAAACAGAGAAAAGAGGACTGAACTGTTATCTAATATCAGTCCACTTATGGGGGCAGTGAATGCTGGACAATCTCCTTGCAGATGCAGGAGAGACTTGAAGCAACAAAAATGTGGTTCTATATAAGGATGCTGAGAATACCATGGACTGAACATGTGACCAACAATGAAGTCTTAATGAAAATGAAAACAAGAAGGACACTTATATTTAGGATCAGCAAGAGACATTTGAAATTTCTAAGGCAAAGAATGAGGAAAAAGGGTTTGGGAAATCTGATACTCACAGGGCAGATAGAGAAAAACAGTGCATACCCTCCCTAAAAAGCTTGAGTAAACAGATGGCAGAACAAGGTTTAGGAGAGATATTATTAAGACAAAATTTATTAAAAGCTACAAAGGACAAGAAATTGTGGAGAGTCATGATTGCCAACATTCTGAAGGGACACAACACATTGAAGAAGAAAACAACATCTTTTTTTATTTTTGTAGCTTGTATAAAACAGGCAAGGAGAAATTTGGCAATGTTTAAGAACATGAAATTGTCATGAAGGGAATACTACTGGAGAAAACAGTGGACGTAGTGTAAGATATATACCTACAGTCAACAACAAAATTATTTATACACCCATCAATTTTAAACATTTTTATCCATTTCTCAGAATCTAATGCCTGTATAATGCCAAGTTTTTTATATGTTAATAAACACAAAGAAATATGAATACTGATTTTCAGAAGAATACATTAAATATAACAAATTTGACAGGTGAAATAGGAAAAGACAAAATTATTCGTACAGTAGAAAATATCACTTTAAATTGATTGATCATGTCAGTATAAGTAATTTACGTAGTTATTTCATTGGTGAAGCCTTCTACCCTATTTATTCAGTAGAATATTTGTGATAAGTCCAGCAAAGAATATCACGTGGTGCACAGAGTGTCACCATTGTTATTCTTACATTAACAACATGATTTGGAAGACAAAGGAGCTTAGTGTTGACTTGAGACAGAGAATTATTAACTTCCACAAGTCGGGAAATAGTTACAGCACTATTTCAAACCAGTTCATTATAAAGAAGTTTAAACAGTTTGACACAATGGAGAATTTGCCTGGACACGGAAGAAAACCCAAATTGTTGCTGAGAACTGCATGAAAACTGTGTCACAAGGTTAATATAAACCCAAGAGTTGTTTTGAAAGACATCACCAAAAGTTTGGATATTATGGGTATATAAGTACATTGTTTAAATAGAAATGGTCTGTATATAAACCGACCACAACGAAACCCTCTTCACAAACCATGTCACATTGTTACTCATTTTAATTTTGCCAGAGTGATGAAATAAAAAAATGATCAGTTTGGACATAATGATGTACAGAAGATTTAGCACAAGAAAGGTGAGGCTTTCCTCCCAAAGAACACAGTGGCAACATTAAAACGTGGAGGCGGCTTGATGATGTTTGGGGTTGTTTTAGCTCAAGGGGGACTGGACAATTGCAATAAGAGGAAGAATGAAAGCTACAGACTATACCATAATTCTGGATGAAAATCTACAACTATCAGTGCAACATCTTTATCTAAGTCAGCAATTTACTTTCCAGCAAGATAATGATCCCAAACATATGTCTAAATCAATGACTGCATGGCTTCAGGAAAATAAGATTACTGTTTTTCCATGGCCTTCAATGAGTTCTGACTTGAATCCTATTGAAAGTCTATGGGAAGAATTTAAATTTTGAATAAATCATTGGTTACCAAAAAACCTTCAGGAATTAGAACGTGAAGTAGTGTGGAATGTCAACATCTTGATTATATCATTATTTTCTCTTCTCAAGCCCAGTAGCTGTTATCACTCTTTCCATTATTGATGGGGGTTTCCTTCCTAACCTTTTATTTGAAGTAGTGTGGAATGTCAACATCTTGATTATGTCATTATTTTCTCTTTGAGTTACATGTGCTATCCATTTTAGTTGTTGCTAATCTTAGTAGTCCTCAGTGATGTGGTTTCTGTTATTTAGTAGAAATCTTTGTTTGTGATTCTGTAGCGCCAGTCTACAATGTTCAAAGAATTAAGATCTTTGCCAAGATTATCAGGTTTTACTCACTCAAAGCCATTTTTAACCATTGATCTTAGAAAGTTGTTCCATACAGCTGACTGTTTAGATATTTCTGAATGGGTTTGGTGCCATGAATGATATCCATATGAAAATCTTGATCTCATGAAACTATTTAAGAACATGAACATTATGAGTTTTCAGTTTGATGTTTTGGTTTTGTAGCAATTGATGGTGTTGGGCAAAACTAGCTCTGGTGCAACTTATTCTAAGTTCAATTTCTACAATACTTAAATGCACTTCTAGGGGGCAAAAATGATCCAAATTCAAAATGGCAAAATATGAAGCTTTTGAAGCTCATAAATTGAAACAAGAATGGTTGGGTTGATTGTGTTTAAAATATGTCAATCCTTGGCCCTGATATCAAAATCAGTCCTTTTTTTTATAATTATACTCAAATTAATAAGCATTTGTTGTGCTTGGGGATAAGTGCACCTCCTAAAATCAAGACAAACAGACTAGCATGTAATCTCTCCTCTAATGGCTCAATGTGGGGAATGATTATTGGTTTAGTTCGGTTTATTTTGTTTTAAGGCATATCAACCTCATTGGGTTATTTAATGCCAACAACATTTTTAGGATAGATTTGTATGAATAGAATATGTAATCTTTGGTATAGATTGGTTTGGTTTATTTTGTTTTACAGCATATCAACCTCAATGGATTATTTAATGCCGACAACATTTTTAGGATAGATTCGTATGAATAGAATATGTATTCTTTGGTTTAGATTGGTTTGGTTTATTTTGTTTTATGGCATATCAACCTCAATGGATTATTTAATGCTAACAACATTTTTTATTGCTGTTAATATTTTGTTTTGTCAAAAATCTGTTTCTGGCAATATTTTTTCCTTCAAAATTGTATTGCTTTTTAAAAATTTTTTTTTTCACTCAGTTGGTGTTTCAAACTTTCTGTCTCAAATCACAACTAACTGCCCGTTCTGGCAAATCAAAAAGTATTCCTGTCCCATCATTCGTCCTTATTGGATAAAAATGCGATGCCAGTCCCCCTCATTCTTTTATTTATCTGGCCGAGGATGGAACCCAAATCGGGCCCTTTAAGGCAAGTTTTACTTGTTGTAAAGTCCCAGGGTCCGCCACAAGTTCCTGGAACCCTAACAGGTGCTACCACTCTGGGTCAGGGTAGACCTGGGAACACCAGCAAAAACTCCTCAAAACCTCCTGATCAGAGGCCTTGCTGCTGAATATAATCTATCGTCTACCCAGGATGCGGATGTAGTTTAACGTCTTATCCAGGACATGGGATGATTATTGGGTTGTTGCATAATTATCAGGCGTTTTTTTAAACAATATTTATTATGGAAACAGAAACGTAACAATACAACAATAACATTTTTAAAATGATTATTCCGGAGTGTATGATTATCAATACGTATTTTTATAATAAAAATCATATTCATATAATTATATTTTTATTAAAAAAGTAAGCAAAACTGCAATTTTTATTACCAAAAGCACCTGATAATTATGCAGCAACCCAATACTTTTACTGCTTTGATTGTAGCATGGTGGGTGATGAACTATTCTCTAATCTACAACTACTTTTTCCACAGGTGAAACATTGCAAGCCTCTTGTTGCTTGCAATGTTTTACCTGTTTCAGCTATTTCTATGTCAAGTGTCATGGCAAGTGTTCTGATGGGCTACATTCATTAGTTCCACCACCCCTGACCTTCACAGCTAAGACCCCCGCTGTGGCATGTACACTGGAATATGAATCATCTTAATTCCCTTTGTATTCAATTAGTAAGAAGGCTTATGGCCATATAGCATTGAAACACCAGTTACTATATGATCACTGAAGTTAAGTAATGTTGAGCCTAGTCAGTACCAAAATGGGTGATTACTTGGGAAATACCAACTGCTGTAAGCTTGGATGTGCAGGTGGTAATGGTTTAGAATTGTCAATCAAGGACTGAGTTTCAACTTCAGTTGGGTTTTATATTCACTTACATGCAAATACCCTTGGGAAAGGTATGAATCTACTTCTTCTCCCCCAGCTATGGATTAATTAGTAAGATTTGTATCACTAAATCATTATAATCTTAAAAAAAAATTCTTACAAACTAAAAATATTTTTTGGCTTTAAATAACTGGCAAAGGGTTGATAAATTGTAAAAAATGAATGAATCAATTAATTGATTAGCAAGAAATAAGTTTCACCCAAACAGCTTCTTCTCAAGAATTGGTACTTTGTGGAACAGACTCCCAAAAGGATACTTTCCTGAGCACTAGAGTCTTAACCTCTTCAAATTTAGGGTTAACCATTATCTTTCCTACATATCCTTATAAACTGCACTTCTTACTTCCTCGTCTTATATACATCAGCCTAATTCAATAACCCTCTAACTTGAGTGACTCTTGAGCCTTGTATTGGGTGAAAATAAGAAAAAAAATTGGTAAATATCAGTTGTTTATATTTGAGTCCACAAGCATTTATTTGGTTTGGGGATGGGCCAATATAGGCTCTTTATATTTGAGTCAATAAACATTTACTTGGTAGGTGGCTCCTTTTATTGGGTGGGGGGATGGAAGGGTAAATCCATTGGAGAGGATAGAATCAGTGTATTCTCAGCCCTGCTGACAGGACCATCTTGGTCATTTAGATTTTAGTTTATAAGCATTTACTTTATTTCAAGGAAGGGGCAGGTAAATATGGCCTGTTGTTTAAATCTATAAGCATTTACATTGTTCACAGATTGATAAATATTGGTCATTAATACTTGAGTTTGCAAGCATCCCTCTGGTTCTTAGTGTAAATTCAGATGAATATTGCAGAAATGTTTGCTTCCCACAATTGAGAAGTTGTTTTCTCAAGAGAAATGATCTGATGTTATTTTTCAACAAGGAGATGCATAGGCCAAAATGGCTTCAAAACAAGTCTCAAAACGTGTTTTGGCCTGGAGTCAGATTCCAGATTTGAACCCTATAGGGGATATTTGGTCTCTCATTCTTGGGAAACATTTTCAGCAACTCATCGACTGCCTGAAGCGATCAATAACCAACAGAATGACAGTGAGGGCATTTTTCTAAAAAGCAATCCACAAGTTTAACCACATTTAAAGAAATCAAAGGATAATGGATATATACTAAATATATACCAAATGAAGTAACTTTTCCTGTTTCTTTAGTGGTCAGATTGATACACGTCTTAACATTTAAAGGGACCTGAATTTTACTACATACAATATTAACCAGAAACATTACTCCACTTTTCTACTATTGTCTTCTAAGTCATGTTGGTTAACTATTTCTATGAAGGACTCAACTTCTAGCCTAACCATCAGATCCTTCCAATTTAGCTTTACATTCATCAAAAAAAAAAAAATTACTGTTGAGGAATCAGTTATCATGTACACTGTAAACTGAAAGTTTGTAGTGACCATCTGGATTTAATAATTAGTTAGTTTCATACCATCTTTAGTTTAATTAATTGAATAAAATGATATAAAGACAAAATGCATTTATTATTTTCCGCTTAAAGTTCAGAATGACATTTATGTGCTGCTAAAAGAAAAAAAAAGTATCTTTGCTGATGATTTGAATTGAAACTAATAAATTTACTAATAAATAATTGATCTAATAACACAGAAGAATTGAAAGACATGCTGTCCTTTCATGATGGTGTCAAACACAGCTCTCCACAACTTCATTGATATGGTTAATACACAACTGAAAATCATCAAATTAATCATGCAATCCATGAAAAATGATTTTTCTTTCAAATTTAGAATAGAAACTGATTTATTTTTTTTAAATCATTTTGCATATTTATTTATATATTTCCTGTCTCATCTGCAGTGAAAAGGGAGGTGGATCAACTTAAGTTAGTAAATTTATGAATGATTACCATCCTTACTCATTTTAATGATCTATACAAATAAAATATCCATATGCAAAAAATTAGTTCCTGAGCAAATTGAAATGTTTAATTAATTACTTCTTTTACTCTTATATTACTTAGATTGCAGTCTTATTTGTTCAAGCCTTTCATGTGAAGCACTCAACTACATTTGTCTATTAAGTGATTGTCTAGCTTCAACTTAGTCTTGAAATAGGCTTTGTCATCGCTATCTTTGCAATTCTGTTTCTAATTTTCTCTTCCAAGAAATATTTCCATTCCACTGTTATATTAAACACATAAATTATTTAACAGGAAAATATATTGAGCCAAATGTGATTTATATAATACTAGGAGTAATCAATGAATCATAGATACTATTGCATTTATTTAACAATTACTTTCAAACAAATATATCACACCATCCTGGGTATGATGATAAACTACATTCCTGTCCTGGGTATGATGATAAACTACATTCCTGTCCTGGGTATGACGATAAACTACATCTGTGTCCCAGGTAAGACGATAAACTACGTCCAACAGCAAGGTCTCTGATCAGGAGGTTTTGAGGAGCATGGAACCACCTCTTAATTGCTGGTGTTCCCAGGTCCACTCTGACCCAGGGTGGTAGCACCTGTTAGGGCCCCAGCTATGGGCAAATAGTTAACCCTGAAACTGAGGTAAAAAGCATTATAAAAGTGTAACAATAGGTTTTAATACCAGAAATACATTGTAAAAAATTATTACCAGAAATGAAAAAAAACTATTACCAGCAATACGTTTTTGAAAAAAAAATGTTACCGGCAATACATGTTTTAAAATAATATTACCAGCTATACATTTTTGAGGAAAAATAATATTACCAGAAATAGATTTTTGGGAAAACAAAAATATTACCAGAAAAAAAAAGTTGTGGGTATTAAATAACCCACTGAGATTGATATCCTGTAAAACACAACAAACCAAACCAAATATATCACTAGATTTTTATTAATTTTGCTGCAGAAAATGCATCACTCACTATATATTTTGTCTGATTAAAGGAATTATAGCATCCTAGATTCAACACGTTTACCCTCTGAATAACTATTAAGAGATAAATTTACTAGTAATATTGTAGATGTAATTATAAGTTCTCATATTATTTAAATGCATTTTAATTTTGCATTGGTATCCAAGATTCAACACAAGCCTTCTCTATAAATGTAGAATTAAATCTAAATAATTCCCTAAGAAAATTTTGTCCAGTAAACATCATAAAATGGAAAATTCTCTTGGAGAAAGGAGGAGATTAGAATGAGAGCAAAAACAAAGACAGCGATTACACCTATCTCAGGACAAGATACATGCATGTCAAGAGGCTGATAGACAAAGATATTCTTAGGTATTACAGGATTGCTGTGAAACAATAAGAGCACAAGCCAGAAGACACAAACTCTGGGTGAAGTAATAAGACAGAAAAAGAGAGTAATAGGAGGAGAGCAGACCTGAGAGAGAGAGAGTAATGCAAAGACAAAATGAAACAGAAAAAAAATCTAAGAGAAAATGTGAAAATACAAAGAGAAGAACATCTTTGACAAGAAACAGAAAAGCAATGCAACATTATGAAAAATGAGAAAAACTGGTGTCATGAGAAATGCACAAAACAGAATTCACAGATTAAATAATCTTCTGTTCACTGAAGACAATTAACAACAATATAACTGGTGGATAAAAAATAAGCCATCATTTTTTACAGCATGGGTACACTAGTAGCTAATAATTCTCCCTATTTATCTTGATAACATCATCAATTTTAAAGGCACTTATAATAATTTTATTGCCTATGATATTAGCTGAAAACATTACTCCAGCATTTCACTGTTATTTTCCAAGTCATGCTGATTAACTCATATCCATCAAGGACTCAAACTCTAGCCCAAATATAAAGTCTGTACAATGTAGTTGCATATTCATCAGAAAAAATTACTGCTGAGGAATCAGTTATCATATATGAAACTTACAAAAGGTGAATGGCTATTCCTATTTTATTTATAATAATCCCAATAAAACACAAGGGGTTACTGGAAGTGAAAGAGAATAAGGAGATTTTAGTAAAGAACAGTATACAGGAAGAATTAGTTTAATGCATTTAAATTTTTAAGGATTGTAGGTGGGAGGTAAGCAAGAAAATGGAGCAGAGTACCAAAAATGAGAAAAGAAACTATTAAGAATTTAAGATTACCCAACCTGATTTGGGTATGCAATTGCTTTCAATGCCACATAATTTCAAGCTGCTCTCAGAATGCCATTATGAGGTTGCACTGTTTGAGTTGAACATGTACAATTATTTTTAAAAATATATTTTGTCATAATTGTTTCTCAATGACTGGTGCACTTATTGTGTAGGTATATAAGGGTATGTGAATGTTAACATTCTGACTATGAAGCCTGCAATCAAATATTATCATAGTTGATTTGATAATATTGGCTTGAGAAAACAATACTACAGGTTGGCCTAAGCCTTGTGAGTGAGTATACTGTTTAATTATTGATCACGCCAAATTATGTGCTCTCTCTCACAAACTGTAACTAAAGTCTGCTCAGCATAGTTGCAGTCTGAACCACAAGTTGGCTCTGTGAAGAAACTCGTGTTCCTGTGCAACCATCCACAACAGTTGATCAGCTGACCAAAACCTAGCAGATAAGTGAACAGAGTTAAGAAGTAACCAGCCTATGTTATATCTATCTATCTAGTTCCTGGTTGATTCTTCGTGCTTTGTCTTAATGGGGCACTGGATTGCCATCCTGGACCCTAAAATAGATAGGGGGCAGGGATCTAGTGGGAAGGCATTGGGCAAGCTAAGCTTGGTTGATCTCATCGACGTGTTTGGGCTTGTCAATAGATTCCGGGTTGATCATCCGAGGTGGGAGATGTAGACATGGGCTCATAATTGGCTGTCTCTCCAGGTAGCCAACTACCTGGATAGAATGTTAGTGAAAAGGGTTGACCTAGATTTACTAGATTTTCTCATGTTCCACCAGTTAGGCTATTCGGATCATAGACTTGTCAGTGCCCAGATGGTGTCAGGTGCTAGGCCTAGAATGGCTGGACACTGGAAGTTCAATCTGTCCTTACTGGACAGGCAGAACTTTCAGTAACAGCTCACTATATTAGTGCCGCGGGAATTAGTGGTGGCAGTTATTGGGAATAGGTGATGGGAGAGGCTTAAGGATAGGATTAGGTCCTTCACAACTGAATATAGCCAACAAAATGCTCTAGAGGATAGTCTGTCCTGGGCGGTGGCTGCGGGAGGGTCCCTAGAGATAGCTGTAGCTAGGCAGGCCCTGAAGCATGAGGCTAGCAAGTGCTACCAGGGCTAGGGAGTTAGACAGATTAAACAAGATGTCTAAGGAAGCTGTGAGCATGGGTGCAGAATTGTGCAAGGAAGAGATCATTTGAGGTTCTGATCGATACATTCGTGAGGTCACTACCCTGGAAGGGCATACTCTGAGGGTGACCAAAGACATGTGCGAGGTGTTTAGTGGCATTTCGAGAACCATTTTACCAAGGAGCCTGGTCTCAGTGGCAATGAATTTTGCAGCTATTTGGCTGACTTTTCTCAGCTTTCACCAACTGAAGTGGCTAGAAGAGGGAGAAGTTTACATGGCATTGAAGAAGGTCAGCACATTGATTTTGACAGTGGTATTCAACAACTGGTTCTGGCAGGGGTCCATCCCCATCTGGATTTCCAGGGGTGTGATCATGCAGTTGAAAAGGGGCAAAAGTGTTGGGCAGGATTTAGACGATTACAGGTCTGCAAAACACAGAGTTAAAGATTTTGGCTAAGATCCTGATGGAGCATTTGCAGTCGGTTGTTACTGTAAAGTGTGACAAGGACGTCTGGTACTGTCTGTCAATAAAGAACACCGGCCACGTTCACCGGTCCACTTTATATATTGTGCCAAGGGCAGGTAACTCTGTCTCAGCTTGTTTCACAGGGGCAGATAACACTGTTTTCATCTACACAGTCACAAGCTTCTTGGGACCTGAGCAGACTTGTACTGTGAGGGGACAAACAATTCAAAGCAACCTGCATCTGATCCACATGATCACATCGGGTGTAGAAGACAACAAGTGATCCATGCTGATCAATTTGGATCAGTCCAAGGCATCTGATAGGGTTGATCATCAGTACATGGCTGCTGTCCTGCAAGCCACCGGATTCAAACCCGACTTCTGCAAGTAGATCAGCCTCCTGTATCGCTCCCCCAGTACTGTGGTATGGGTGAACGGGAAGCGGTCGAGTGCTGTTGCACTGTCACGGTTGATCTGACAGGGTTATCTGCTGTTCCTCATACTTTATCATTTGGCATTAGAGTCTCTCCTTTGCTGGCTGAAGGACAGAGTGTGCAGTCTGTCCCTATGCAGAATTGCTGTTTTCCCTAGTAGAGCTCGAGCCAGGGTTTCTGCATGCATCAATGATGTATCCATTTTTGTGCCATGCTGTTGCGACATTAAGGTGGTACAGAAGGCGCTAGAACAGTACAAGAAGGTTACAGGGGCCTAGATTAACCATAACAAATCTTTCAGCTTGTGGTGGAAAATGCTTCTGGGGCCCTTTGGTTGGACTGATGGACCTGTCCACATTCTTGGAGTGTGGTTTTGGCCCGGACTCCAGAAGAATTGGTCAGAAGTACAGACAAAGGTTGAAGCATCAGTCCAGACTTGGATCTGAATAAAGAGTAGAGCTGAGGCATGTGCCATTTAAGTCCTGCCCCTCATCATTTACTGCTTGGCTGTACTACTTCTTTGCAGAACCAGTATGGAGGCAATCGAGTATTTGTTGAACACCCTCTTGTGGGATGGTCACAAACATTGGGTCTGTAAAGAAGCCTGTTAACAGTTTCCATATCATGGGGTGCTGGGATCGCCACACCTCCAGGTTGGCTTTCCTATTCTGCGTCTTGATGGAGGGCTTGATTTTGGTGCAGAATGTTAGGGATGCCTTCCTTAGCCTTATCATCACTCCTCCCATTTCTTGCGGCAAGCATCGTGGTGTGTTATAGAGTTTTCTCTGTGAGTGTCAGTTGGTCTTGAAGGTCATTCCTTGGTCCAGTGACCTTTCTCAGAGACTATTGTGTCATGAATTAATGCAGGGAGTTGCGAAGGATCCTCTGTATGATCAACTTGACTTGTCGGCCTCAGAGTTGCACTCCTTGTGGTCTTGGGTGCCAGTGCCGGATTATCTCAGTAAATCCGAATTTTTGCTTAACTGGTGATTGATTTGGAACATGCTACATCTCAATGACATAGACTTGAGATGGGGCAAGGCAGATTTGCCAGACTGTATTGGTGTAACCTTGGAAACAGCTTTGCACACCTTCTACCATTGTCCTCAGGTGCGCCCCTTCTTGGATTATATCGGCGAGTTGATGACTCGTATCGCTCCTGAGCAGCTCATATCCATTGATCTTGTGTACATGTATGACAATGTGTCGTCCCTGTTCTCCAGGGTAAAATAAATGGTGTTTTTTACATTGCTAGCCGTGGTGAGAATGGTGGTGTGGACGTTGTGTAAGGAGAGAATCTTGGGAGATGAACATTATTTGTATCAGGATCTGAACTTTTTTTTTTTTATTCCTCAGCTTAGGATAAAATCAGATCTGATAGAAAGCATTTGATTTCAACAGATTTCAATGAAAGGTGGGTGATTGAGGTGAGCCCGGTTCGTGTGGACAGGGACAGCCTTGATTTTCTCTTTCAAGTCCCCTTGATACAATGGGGCAGTTTCCTGTGAACCCTCTCTTGGTTAAGTTAGCACTATTTTGTTTTTCTAGTTAAAGTGAATGAGCGTTGTTCCTGGCATTGTTAAGATCCATGTCGAGATTCCCAATCTCCTCAGTTTGTTTTTGTCCCCTGTTTGTATCTTGGCTGGGTCAGCCTTTGTTTTTTCCCCATTCCATCATTTATTTTTACCCTCCCCATTTCTGTAATGAATGTGCTGCTTGATTCTGTCTATTGGCAGAATACAGCGGTCTCTTTTATTATTTTGAGGGGTGGATGGGTCCTACTAACATTTCTTTTTTCTTTGTGTTACATTTTACTTTGTTTTCTGGGTTATTTTTCTCTTCCCATCATTTCATGAATCATGAAATTTATATTTTTGTAAAAAAAGAAAAAAAAAAAAAAAAAAAAAAAAGTAAAAAAAGGACATTTTGGACTCTCATCAGATTTTTCTCTCCAGCAGATCGCACACAAAAAATGAAATTTTTTGAAGTAGGTGATTCTCTCTTTCTCTACATTATTATTAATTAAAGAATATCAAAGATTGAGGGCTGCTTTTTTAGCGCTCTCATGAAATTAAAATTATTATGGAATTTTAAGTGTTTGATATTCTTTAATCTTACTTATTATAAAACACAGATTGTGTGTGTATGTGTGTGTGTCTGTTCGTTTATATATTGGATCGCATTTCCTACATTTTTTAACCGATTTCAACAAAACTTCACAAGACTGCGTAAAATTACCTTGCGGTGGTTCTGACAGCACCAAAAATTAGAAAAACACAATTGTTCTTGCACAAAATCAATTGGAAAACACAATTAAGAGGCGTCGCTGTCATGAGAATGGAAGAGGGACAACTCATATCGAGTTATACTTATTATAAAACCCAGGTTGTTTGTGCGTGTGTGTGCTCGTTTATATAAGGGATCGGATTTCCTACATTTTTCAACCGATTTAAACCAAACTTTACTTTTTTTTTGGCAGATAGTGTTTGTTATTGTCTTGCACACTTTTTTCTTTATTTTTACATTCAGAATGCTTTAAAAATTCCATTTACAAGACAATTGTTTATAATAAAATTCTATTCAATCAGTAGACTCATAACGATTGAAAACAATGTTTTTGTTTGAGTCTGGGTTTGACCAATTCGTAAAAAAAAAAAAACTAATTAAGATGTGTGTTCATCAACCTTAAACAATAATCTTTGTCAATTTTATTTTTCAGTCTTTATGATGGTTGATACTTGACCTATCTCTTACTGTTACATCCCTGGGCAACGCCGGGCTCTACTGCTAGTTAATAATAATAATTTTGCTCTGTCTTTTTGAAATAGAGTTCTCTCTGGATCTATATCCTTGTATAAATTCCATACTGATTATTGCATCATTCATATATATATATATATATATATATATATATATATATATATATATATATATATTTCACTTATAATCTTGATGTTTCAAATAGGTTTTTTTTTAAGCTGAGTAAAATCACCAAAAACGTGTTCTTGTGTATAATATGACCCATCTTTTTTGCCTTTAATTTTTATTCAAAATTTCTCATATTATGCACAATATGATATATATATATATATATATATATTATATGGTGATTACTGTTTAAGATATTGATATGATGCACACGTTTTCTGTAGTCAGTAGGCATTTGGCAAGCACTGAAGTAAGATGGCTGCAGGTGCTGTCGAAAAAGCTTTTTGCGGAATTAAATTAAGTAAAATTAATACTGTTACTGTTCAGCAATGGAATTTTACAATATGTTTTGGGAAATTGCCACCAACAAGGTAATGCTAGTATGATAGATACATTAAAATTAGGGTGTCTGTGTAAAGGTTTTATATATATATATATATATGAATGATGCCCCAATATAAAACATGCTTAAGAGAAATATGAAATTTACCCGTCTCTACACTCTGCCTTGTCTCGTTGATCACCCTCCCTGTTAAATTATAAAAATTACAATACCCATCAATTTCTAATCCCATTTTTCCTTTCATTTCGTTGTTGGAAGTGTTACCTGAAAATCCGGAGTCCTTCAAAAAGGATTTTGGTGAAATAAATTATTGTAATGGTACCTTAAAAGTGGTCTGTTTCTTCATTAAATATATATATATATATATATATATATATATATAATAATATATATATATATATATATATATATATATATATATATATATAAAATATAGTTTTATATATATATATATATTTATATATATAAAGCCGAATATCAGAGACAGAGTGTGTGTAAATATAAAAGTGGACATTGAGGTCAACACCAAGCAGAAACAGTCTTTTTCATGCATAAACACAATCTTCAAGCCATGTGTGTTGTGTTTTGGCTTGACTATATATGCTGGTCAGTGATGCATTATGGGTAAAAAGTCTATTGTATTATCCTAATGGTTATTGTTTGGGTGGTTAAGGTTATGTTTTAAATTAATCTTGAGTAGAAATAATTGTGATTCCTAATGCAGTTATTATTAGTTATTTTATAGTTTTTGTTAACTTTTTTTACTCATTATTATCATCATTATTACATTTACTTGTATTTATGTGTGTATTTGTAGTTTGTTCATTTATTTATTGATTTAGATTTTTCCAGTTGAGCTTGTTATATACACTTAGTTGCAAATACCCTTGGGAAAGTTATGAATCTCTCCCTTCTCAGCTATGGGTTGAATAGCAGGATAGACTGGGCCCTTTAACCTTGGTGGGCAACCAGACTACTGCAAAAAGAAATAGCAACTTAGGGGAGGAAAAATCTTTTGCCTAGTTAGTCATATATCAAAAGACATATGGTCACCCAAGCATGTTAATATTATATTTTATAAAAAAATAATAAATATATATATATATATATATTCATTATTTTTTTATAAAATATAATATTTACATGTAAATTTATAAAAAAAATATAAAAAAATGTACTTATATGTTGATGTTATATTTTGATATGGATGTGGGGCTATGTGGTTAAAACATTTTCTTTCTATCCCTGAGAGGTGAATTTGTGTATCACCATGGTTGAATTGTTAGAAAGGTGACTTCTTAATGTTAGCCTGGGGTGGAAGGCAATCCTTGCATGTGGCACCTCTGGAAAGTGCCTGGAAATCAAATGATGTCTTAACCTAAGCCTTGCCAGGAAAATTGAGTAGATGGAGCTGTTGAAAGTCTTTGATGGTTTTAAGTAGAGTATCTGTGTCTTACCTTGGATCAATAAGTTTATCCCTGGCATGTTTTCTTATGATCAGTGTATTTATTCAATCTGTGAAAAGTGGTACTTTTTTTTTATCTTTTCACCCCATGCAAGGCAATAAATTAACTAAGGTGTAAGGGTATGAGAAAATATGAGAAAAAAATATTAGAACAATAAAAGAACAGGAATTAAGAAGACAGAAGATTGCAATTGATATTGCATTTAAATTTTTGAAGATCAAAGTTGACCGGGAAGCAAGAAGAGGAAGTTCCACAAGCAAGAAGTGTGAGAAAAGAAACTGTTAACATAGAACTTATGGTTACATCTAGCCATTTCATTTTTTTTCTGAACTTTTATTCTATTCTGCATTTTCTTTTTTTTTTATCTTTCTTGCTTCTCATTTTTTTCATATTAAAGATAAAATGTATATAAATATATTTTTCATATATATATATGCAACATTTTACATTTGTAAGTTTTATATTTTTAAAATGATCTTTTTGTTTTAATCATCTTACTCCAAGCAAGGCAATAAAGCCACCAAGAAGCATATTTAGAAAATAAAAAAAAAGTTTTATGAACTTGTATTTTAAGAAAGTTTCCTTGCTAAAGAATTATAGTCAGTTAGTTTGGTAGATTTATTATTTCCTAAAATGACATGTCCCTTCCAGATGTGGGTAAACCTAACTCGCCAAAGATTGCTTTTATTTATTTGTGAATTGTCATGACTTATTGGGAAAGATAGTAGAGTGGTTGCTGTTGTGGGTGGGGAGAGAAGTATTCCTGCTTTTCCAAGAGCGTTACTTCAAAAATGAATGCAAAAGTCTTGCCCAGAGTTTAAAATTGGTTTGCCAATTCCTCACATTCAGCACATCCTTCCATATAGTTAAAGGTGCTTCCTGTCTTTTATGGATCTTAATATAGCATTGCAACTCAGATCAGTTTTGTTCTCAGGGTGCAGTTTCTTCCACTCAAATGCTTGGCCAGATAAAATCAAAATAAAACCATGAAATGAAATTATCGCATGAGGTAAATTTTTTTCTGGTTGTAACCTTCTGCTAGAGACAAGCAAGGCAGATGTGAAGGGAAGGCAGTGAATGAGCAGTCTAATCAGCATGCGGGCATGTGCCTTCCTGTCATGACAAGGAGTCAAGTGATTTCAGCTGCTAGTGACCACTGTCTTATAGAAGACAAACATTCTTTATCTTGTCATCTTTCATCTATAAAAAAAAGTCCTCAGGGCCTGGCTTCACACAGTGAACTTCTTACAATGCAATATATGTTTTGGCTTTAAATAAACCACAATGTGTTGGTAAAACATAAAAAATAAATCAATCAATTATTCTATCCATCATGCCTTCCATATATGCTATGTGTATTAAGCTATCCAAGCCCTCTTTCCTCGTTATTTCAATCAATCACAGTTGGGATCACACATTGTAAACTCTATGATTCTTTTATTAGCTGCATATTGAATTCAAAGTTATCCTTTTCCTAGACTGATTTCCACCTATGGCTCTCCACAATTTCCTGTCCTTAGTAGCTCTTAATAAATTTTGTCTTTTTGCTATCTCTCCTAAATCCTGCTCTGCCATCCATTTACACAAGCTGACTAGGTACGTTATGCAGTTTACCTCTGTTCCTCTTGTTTTCAATCTGTCTTGCTGTGAGTATCAAATTTCTCAAACCTTCTTTTCTCATTATGTGCCTGATAAATTTCAACTCTCTCTGATTTTAGGTATGTTTCCTTTTTGTTTCAATTTTCTCTAAAAGAAATTACTAATGTATAATGATTTCAATTCTCACTGGGTGCTCTAGTGTGGTGGCCTTGTATCAGACTATGCTAAGCTTAGTAAATAACTATACCGGACACTTCATTCTTGTGTATTCATTTGTGTTTTAGTTTTGTAGACTATTACTATTGTGTAGTGAGCTTGTTTTTCACTGGGTGCTTCATAAATGTGGTTCTCACTGAGCTTAATAAAAATGTATCTTTTGAATATGAAGAACCACTGCATTTCAAAGGTCTGAGATAATCTTATGAATCAGGAAAAGAAAATTGTTTACTGCCAACTTTGTTTATATGATTGATTGCCATGTTAGATTATTCAGGTAAATATTATTTATGGATTCAGGCAGCTGAAAATTTTCTTTTTAAGCATAAAATTTATGAATTAAGTTGCTCAGAAAGGGAAATAAAGTAATAAAAAATTGCATGTAGAGCATCAATCGACCCTTGAGCAATATGTTGAATTAATTTAGCTGTATATCATTGCATGCTAGATTATCTGAATTAAAATCACGATGAATTAATAGATAGATCAACACAGGTTCAGTTGAGAGCCAAAAAAGTAGTTGTAGACTAAAATGAAAAAAGGTACAATATTCTTTTCTTTGTTTCCATTGCCTTAAGCCTCCTCTTCATCTGTGAGGAAATTGTCCAGTATTCACTGCCACATAGGAGAATTGATATTACATAGCAGTTCAGTACTCTTTTCTTTGTTTCTTTTTGTGTGCTCTTTAATAAAAGATTATACAGGTATGTAATCGCATTGCCACTTTAGCTATCCCCTTAAAACTGTATATTGTTCATGTTGTCCATTTTCCTAATTCATAATAATATATGCAGATATCAATAACATAAGCAGAGTTTCAAACTTAACATTTCTGAATAAAATCAAAGTACATCAACTTCAACTCTATACTTCTAATGTCCCTGCTTCAAGCTCTGAAACATGATTTACTAGTTATTTACTTTTTGTACTTATTTCTCTTTCCTTAACAAGAGTAGATAGGTTTGTCTATCATCCATGTAACACTCCTCACCAGTCTTTTGAACAGGAGTAGAGGTTTATCCCTTCTTCCATGTTTAGAATTGGGTTCCAAGTTTCTTCTAAAGCCTTTTCCTTCTCTTTCACTTGCAGTGGCTTCTTGTGATTTGGTGGCATAATTTCCTTGTTTGGTGTGGTGCATCTTACTGTGTAACCCTCTATCTTGAGTGGATCTTGGGCCTTGTACAGGGTGAAGAACATTATAAAAAAGGTATAAAGATAAGTTTATTTTATGCTTTAATCAGAAAAGTAGACATATGTCTGGTTTAAATTAGAAACTGAAAAATTGACATAGGTCAAGTTTAGAGTCTAAAAGGTTGACACAGATTCGGTTTAGACTAAAATCAAAATGTTAGGCATATTCGAGGTCTGATCAAAAAGTATCGGGACTGGTGCCATAAACAAAACAAAAAACTATAATACATATCAATTCAACACTTAATCTTCTTTGAAGTAGCCCCATTCTGAAATGACAAACTTTATCCAGCATCATTTTCAATTATGGAATCATTCCTAGAACTCGTTTTTTGGCATAGCAAGCAACTGCCTCATCGTATTCTCTTGGATTTCCATAACAGCTTGGAATCTTGTTCCTTTGAAGTGGGATTTGATATCTGAAGAGGATAACTTGTAAGGGGTGAGATCCAGAGAATATCATGGTTGTCAGAGATGGGGAATGTTGTCCTTTGCCAAAAACTTATGCACAAGAAACAGTCACTGATGGAATCTCTGTGGTGTGGTGAGATGACCACACTCTACACACTTTCCTTTGAAGACTGCTATAAACAATGGGAGTGAGTGAGGACATTATAACTTAGTGTGTATGCATAACAGCAATCAAGGTCAATTTAAGCCAAGCAGTTTTGCTCTGCATACTTTAGCTCTATTACTATAAAAACAATCCTGATACTTTTTGATCAGACCTTGTATGTCCTGTTTAGACTTGATAAAAATGGTAGACATAAATGCAGTTTACACTTGAGTTAAAAACAAAGTTTTTCTGAGGCACATAATCAAATTTTCCCATATATAACGTCTATCATCATTTTCTATGTGGCCTATCTCTTCAGAATATTGACAGTTTCCTGTCATTTGTAGCTCTTAATAAATTTTGTCTTTTTACTAACTTTAAATTCTGTTCTGCTGTCCATTTGCATAATCTCCTTAGGAGTTAATTGTGTTGCCATTCCCTTTGAATATATTTGTTAATGACCTCCTTAAAGTTAGTGTATGGGATTTTGATTGTTGAATTTACATCCATATCTAAAGCTGATTTGGCTTTATTGTTACCTTCCACTCCAATGTTGCTAGGAATCCAACATAGTTTGATGTCTTTGTGTTTGCAAGTACTGCTCATCCTACATAATAGTTTGATAATGAGTATGTTGTTGCTTTGTTTCTTTCTTTCAAAGTCATATTCCAGAAAGATTTCGTTTTTTTGTAGGAGAATTGAGTTTGTTGACGTAATTTGTTGTTAAATTTATTTTAAGGTATACCATTGCTAACTAGGATGGATGTAGCACCTGACGTTTGAAGCCCAGTGTCATATGTGTAGTTGTATTGATGGTATTCTTTTATATTCAGTTTGTCATTTTGTTTAAGGAATGTTTCCTGAAAGCAAACATCTGCCAGTGATAGGTCCATTATTAGCAGAAGCAGTTCATTTATTTTTGATCCACAGCCATCACATTCTAATGCCTATGAATTGGATAGAGATGGTATTTTATGCCAGTGCATATTTGAGGTATTAAATTTTGTTATAAAGTACTCCTTAAACTGATATAGTTATAGGGGCTAGGGCTTGACATGACTAGCCAACTGATCAAATCAGGGCTCTCCGACCACCTGTTTAGTCCAAGTAAGGGACAAAGTGGTGTGTTGGGAATCAAAAGTATCTGACTCCTGAAGCCGTCAACCATCACAATCCTGCCTCCAGACATTACAGTGTAGAGGACTGTGTGGGTTTGTGTGTCATTGAATTGGGAACACATATGTTTGATTTCCTGCTAGGAGAAAGTCCAACTACAAGGCGGACTTGAATTAAGTCCAACTGAAGATGAAAGGAAAACAAACAAGACTGAGATTATATATATATATATATATATATATAAACAAATATATGTACTAAACAACACAATTTTACAATGGACATAAACAATGACATTTGCGTGGGTGTGAACATTTGTGTCCGTTCTTTGGTGAATGTTCGTATGTACGTGTATGTGTGTAAATGTTCATGGTGTCTCCCACAAATGGGAAAACATGGATCTTCTAAGAAAGCTTACAAAATAGTTGCTGAAATGAAGAAATGAAAAAGAGAACGAGGCGAGAAGTCGCCCAGTATTTATAGTATAGGGAGAGAGACCCCTAGTGACAATTAGGGAATTGAGGAGGAGCTAACTCCCATAACAGATTGCCATGTATGGTGAAGAGGAGACTTCTTTGGTTTTACTACTCTGCAGAAGTGCAGTTGGTGTATTCTGAGCCACAGCTGACAGGGTGGGTCCAGTATTCACTGCCATACAGTAGGACTGATATGAGGCAATAGTTTGTAACACAATTTTTATGTTTCTTAATACTTTGCTTAGCTTTTGGAAGTCATCGCCTTAGGATTTCACTGTTGCACTTTCTGTCTTCTGTTAAAATACTTCTAGATATTTAAATTGTTTACTTGCTTGAGGGAAGCATGGAGGAGTAATGGATAGCGGCTTGAATTGAGGAATCAGAGAGCCAAGTTCGAATTCCATTCAAATCCATTACATTCACTTACATGCTAATACCCTTGGGAAATGGTATAAATCCTCTTCTTCCCCCCTCAGCTATGGGTAAATAGCAGGACAGACCAGGTTTTATAGACTTGGATGGCAACTGGTCTACTGCAGAAAGAAATGGCAACCTACTGCGGGAAAAAAAATCTGCCTTGTCAGTCACATATTGAAAGATACATGATCGCCTAAGCATGTATCACGCATGGCACATAATTGACTGACTTGCTTGATTTTGGTATCTCCAATTTCTAATTTGCATGTTGGGCTCAAGGGCTTAAGAAAGAAGAAAAAGAATTATTAGAAATTTTAAATTTAATTTTCTGATTATCAGTTATGAAAGTTTTTAGCTTTTTGATCAAAACCAAATTGTCAGAAGGGATTTTCATCTCTCACTATTAACTCACTTAGTCAAGGTAAAAAATTACTTTGAATTTAAAAAAAAATAATGCTCTCCATAATGTAGTCAATTTCTGAGGACAATCTTCTATAAGCTAATTCATGAGGATAATTTTCTATAATTCAATGTATGAGGATAATCTGCTAAAATCCAATGCATGAGGATAATCTGCTAAAATCCAATGCATGAGGATAATCTGCTAAAATCCAATGCATGAGGATAATCTGCTAAAATCCAATGTATGAGGATAATCTGCTGTATTCCAATGTATGAGGATAATCTGCTAAAATCCAATGTATGAGGATAATCTGCTGTATTCCAATGTATGAGGATAATCTGCTAAAATCCAATGTATGAGGATAATCTGCTGTATTCCAATGTATGAGGATAATCTGCTGTAATCCAATCTATGAGGATAATCTGTTATAATCCAATCTATGAGGATAATCTGCTATAATCCAATTTATAAGGATATGTTATTAACAAAGCTATAGCTGATCTTTTTTTTAAAAAAAATGTTTTTTTAGTGTTAGTGAATGGTTAATGTGCTTATGAATTAAATATAGGAAAATTCTTCTGATATTTATTCTTAATGTAAATTACTAGTTATTTTGAATATAAATAAATGTTTATATTTTGTTTTTTTAAATAAGATCAAGTAATCTCCCTTTAATTAAAAAAAATTTAAATTGAAAAACGAATATTCATAACTCAAAAATAAAATTTTTTAATTTCATTTTATTTCTTACATACATATATAAATCCCGCTTATTTTAATTGCCAAATATAATTTTTTAAATTAATAAACTGTAATCCCAGCAGAATATATAACTACGCCAACATTGTGAGAACCAGGTATATTAAAATTCAAAATTATGTAACGATCAGTTCATACTCAGCACATTGCATTGTGCATGAAACTCCAAGTTGTACTATCAATGAGGGATGATATGTATATTTATTAATATATACTTGTTATATATGTTTTATTAACACCAGCACTATATTGTTATCCATATATATATATATATATACATACATACATACATACATACATACACACACACACTTTATTTTAGGGTATTACATTGAAAAACATGTCAAAATCGCTAAACAATTGCAGTCATGTTTTGATGTGTATCAATGTATCACATCAGGCATTACTGGAATGATTTATTCAGATTTAAAAGCAAAATACAGCCTCTTTTTATGAAAAAGAAAAGATGGGGTTATAAAGTTTGTGGGCTTTATTAAGATCAACCAATAGAATTAACATCATGTATTCGATGGGTTAATCTGAGTAAGGCCACAAACCTTATAACCACCTCACTTTTTCTTTCATCTTTCCCCATAAAAAGAGGCTGTATTTTGCTTTTAAACGTGAATAAATCATTCACTCACCAGTAATTTACAATCACCTAATGTGTTCATACGCATCAAAACACGACTGCAATTGTTTAGCGATTTTGACATGTTTTTCAATGTAATATCCTAAAATAAAGAATATTGCTCTACTTTTATTGAGCCCTCATTTATATTATTACGAACGTTGGAATTGTACTCTATTCATTTCTCATCTTATATTATATATATATATATATATATATATATATATATATATATATATATATATATATATATAAAATATAAAAATAAAAGTGTGTCACTTTGAGTATCCCAACTCCAGAGTTTGATAGGCATACCTGCTTATCTACGCTTCAGGCAGTATCAGCAATTTTAGTTGTATATATTATATATATATATATATATATATATATATATCCACATGTAATAAGAACGAAAAGAATATAAGTTCAAAATTTCATAACATTATGTCAAAATTTTATTATATATATATATATATATATATATATATATATATATGTATATATACACACACACAGAGGGGGAGGCAAAAGTCACACACCATAGGGATAATTTCTTAAAAGTATAATTACACATGAACATTTTATTTACTAGTTATTTCATTGTTGTATGCATGGTTCAAAATGGCCTCCTTCTCTTACCAAACACATTTCAATTCTGTGCCTGCAGGATTCATTAACACATCGGAGAGTTTCCTCTGCCATTTTACTGCATTCATATTTCATTTATTAAGTTCCTCAATATTTCTTGGGTGCATCTGATAAACAACCGATTTCAAATGACCCCCACAGAAAAAAAAAATCCAAGGGTGTGATGTCTGGTGACATGGTGGCCATTCAACAGGACCTATTAAAACATGATTAATTAATCCGTATGGTGCCTGACTTTGCCTCACCTTGTATATATCAAATTGTGCTTGTTCCTCCCTATTTTAGTTTGCACTACCATTATACCTCACCAATATTTAATAAATAATGGTTTATTCCATTTTGATCACATGGAAAGAGGGGAAAAGACACTGCTTGTTTTCAAGGAAAAATAGAAGTGAGAGAGAATCAGATTAAGTTGATAAGAACAGATACTACATTTTGATCTTAGTCAAAAGTCGAGAAGTGATTGTCTTTTCTTGCCACTCCACATTAACAGGATGTGACACAAGGACAGTTTAATGTGGCAAGCCTGAGTGAGTGCAGCCAGGCCAGGTCTAAAAATAGTTCAGTCCTGGCAACCACCAGTTGTGCTGATATTATTATTACTATCGATCCCAGTATTTAGTATAATGAGGGAGGTACACCCTGAGACTGTGCACCACTCAATAATATTTTCAGTTGCAATCTGTCCAGAAACAGAGACACAACAGAGAGATGAAATATAGTTTATCCACCCAAGGGCAGATACTACACTTATATCCCCACCAAAATGCCGAGAAGTGATGGCATCTTTGATAAAAATCACTATTTTCAGATGAACATCACCATAAATAAAATAACATTGTTTGCTGAATTATTTTCCAATTATTATTAAAAGAAATGTTCAGAAGACAGTGATTTGGAAAGAAAGAAAGAACAGAAGTGTTTGATGTCTCCTGCCAATATGTCATAAATAATGGCGTATTCCATTTTGATTGTATAGAAAAACAAAAAGGCATATGCTACTTGGTTTCAGTGAGAAAATGGAAGAAAGAAAGGAGAAAAGATAAAAGTGTTTAATGATTGTTTCAGAGAAACAGAAAAAGTTGTCAATTCCAAATCTTTTCATTTGTACCCCCCTTACTTCTTAAAATAACAGCCAGCATTCATATTTATTGCAATATTTTGTTAAAGTTGTTAAGCTCAATAATGATCTGATAGAGGAGTTTCTACAGATGTTTTAGTGTTGTAAAACATGCCATGAGCTTATTCACTCATTAACTGAATTAAAAAATTAAGAATATTTATCAGAAAATTCAAATAGGAAAACCATGAAATTTTTACGGGTCTTTCTGGTATATATTAATGTGCATATAAATAAAATATTTAAAATGATTATGAAATATTAAATAATATATTGATCTGGTGCTGTCAAATCATTCTATACAGGATGTCACTTACACGAGATGTGATCTGGTTGAGTAATGACTTATTTGTCAATTGGAAAAATATGATAAAAAAAGATACACAGCTGACAGACCTTGTTACTTGAATGTACTAAACATTATTTACAATATCTTCATGTGAACTATTGTCTTCATCTTTGTTGTTGTTATCAAAACATTTTGGTTGTTGTTCCCTCCGACTTGTATCAGGTGTATATTAATCCAGTTAACCTACAGCAAATTATGAACTGAACCCTTTATTTAATCTATAGGGATACATTGTTCTTGTTCCACTGCTCATGTTGAGGGATATCTAATCTGGTTCTTATTTTTAGTACAGATTCATTATTGCTTGCACTGATTCTGTCCGACCCAGAGTTTGAACTTACAATTACAATGTCACCAAATTCACAAACAAATTCTTTAATTCTCTAGAATATTGTCCTAAAACATGATAACAACAACAAAGATGGGGAGAATGGTCTGCATGTAAATAACTCCTCATCTCAGAAATCCAGACAGAAAGTACTAAAACTTGTTTGGATTATTACAATCTATATATGTATCTTATGAGTGAATGTCCACTTAGAGATAAAATAGGTGGTATTAAAAATTTCCTCAAGAGAGCGCATAAGAATTCGTCCACCATCTGTTTTTCATGTTTGACTGAAAAAGATGTATTTTTTGTGCTGTCTGAATACTAGTAAAAGCATTTATTTTGAGCTTCGTGAGTTGAGTGAGGTTTGGAATTCAAGTGGGCATTTTTCTATTTTAAAAAAAAAAAAACCATCATACCATTTCCACTGTTGAATAAGATGAGATTTATACTGGATGCCTGATGTTTTCTTATAGTGAGATGTTTTCGGTAATGTGACCTATATAAAATGCTAGTGTTTTTGTAAGCGTTCTGAAAGCAAAGAAGTATTTGTCGCAGATTACTTCCACAACACAAAGAAAAATTACTGTAAGTACAGACTTGAATATCGGGGACAGAAAGAAATGCTGAAAACTCAATTTGCCGGTACTATCTCATAAATCACTGTAGTGAACGAGATAATCAAGTACCCTGGAAAAAAGTTTGTGTTTTGTGTGCGATCTGCCGAAGAAGGATTACCAAAAAGTAGTCAGCAAAACTCTTATAGCGACTTACCTCGTCAACCCAAGCGACAAGCGTCACCGTGTATTCTGTGACGAAAAAAGAAACAAGTCCGTCATGGGAGTCGCTATAAGAGTATATTGATATGCAAATTATGGACATAAGATCCCAGCTGTCGACGAATGGAAAAATAGGTTCTGCCGATAAAAGCAGTTGGTGTTTTTTCGATTATTCAAGGAAAATTCAGGCAGTTTTGGCTATGGCGTTCGTGAGTTATTTTCCTGACGCGTTACAAGTGATTTTCTTTCTTTGTGTTGTGAAAGCCACAAATTTGCTTTGAGAACGCTTACTCTTCAATCACAATGCATGTAATCAGACAGAAAAATAACTCACTCTCCAACAAACACAGTAGCCAAAATACCCGAATTTTCTCCTCTTGATTTGAGAACACCAACTGCTTTTATTGGCCGAACATTTTTTTTTTTTTTTCATTCGTTGACAGCTGGGAGAGGATGTTCAGTAATTTGCAAATCAAAATACTTTTATAGCGACGGACTTGTTTTTTTAATTCAAATATTCCATTTTCAGCATGTCATGCGGAATACGTGCCCTTTTGTTTGGTAAGTAATTTTCTTTTTCGCCACATTTTCCGTCGTAGGATACACGCAATACACTGTCACTTGATTGGATGAGGTAAGTCGCCGTTTTCTTTGCTATAGTTTTCAACCAGAATCTTCCTTAAGGGTTGTGGCTACTACATACCTTTTTATACCACTTCAATCAGATAAATGGCACATGAGGTGTCTATTCAAGAAGGTGGCAGTATCATTAATATATAAATATATATATTATATATATATATATATATATATCAAGGATGATGCATGTTGAACACATGCTGAAAAGCACATTTTCTTTATTAAGATTCTTGAATCAACAGGTCAGTAGATCTAACCCACACTGGTTTAGGAAAATGGTGTCTACCAAAACACATGTATCCATGAAAATTAGAGTAATAAAGATAGTCATTTGCTTCTACCTCCTGACAAGTGGACTGAATGATTGCAGAAAAGGTTTGTTTATGAAACTCTAGTGTCAGGGCATTGAATATAACATCAATCAGCTAAATGACAAATTTTACATTTGTATTAATCCTAGATATGTTTGTGTGTGGCATTTTTTATTTAGTTATCTATTTACAGCCTGTTTCATGCCTGGCTGTTTTTAAAAATGAGCAAGCTTCCAAGGTCTATTGTTCTTTACATGTTTTGCAAAAAGAATGCATCAGCATGCCAACAGTTCAAAATAATTGCATTTTTTTGCTTATTTATATGTGCAGTGAAATGATCTTTTAAAAATATTTAAAATTCAGTACTTGTATATATGAAACAATATACATATATGTACATGATATACATAATATGCATGCATACATACACACACACATATATATATATGAGGAAAAGTTGAATTCTTTTGGTGCAACCTCGTTTCTAATAACTGTTACACATGATGTTACCACAGACAATTTAAAACTAGCATTTCAAATACGAGGATGTAGAGAAAGGAATTTTGCTAACTACAGAGACCCCTCCCCCACATTAGTTCTCTCTCTCTCTCTCTCTATATATATATATATATATATATATACATACATACATATAAATAAATGTAAAAGACAATAGGAAAACTGTATTATTAGCACATTTTGTCCAATGTAGACTTTTTCAAGGCAAAAATGAAATGAATTTATTAAAAAAACAAACTATTAACAACAGAACAAAATATATAGAAATAATTTCAACTACAATTTTGATTTTAAAAATGCTACATGCATAAAAATGGAAGATAACTCACTCAGAAGGAAAATCCTCAAGAGTGCCACCATTGAATATTATCCAAATAATAATCTACACCCAGGCTTTTCCCCAATATCACCTTTTCAAAGAGAATTACTACTCTCCCAAGCAAACGTACACAACTGTATCAAGAAATCAAAAGAAAATGGTTGAATCTGTCAACACAACAATAAAAAGAATATTTCCACACGTGACAGTACTTGAGGTAATTTTTCGTTGAAATAAGAATATATTAGCATTTTCTAAATTATTCTAGTTGCTAAAGGACATTGTTTTGTTGTTAATAGATACTTTGTTTTTTAATAAATTCATGTTTTTGTCCTGAAAAAGTCCACATTGGATGAAATACGTTGGCTAATAATACAGTTTTCCTACTGTCTTTTACCTTTATATATATTGCCTTTTTCTACAGGTTAACTCTGAGAAATTTTTCATATATATATATATATATATATATATACATACCTGTCCTTAGATGCTGAAAATGGGTTAAAGATACATAATTTGTTTTCTAACAATACTGTTTATAAACAATATTCATTATGAAGAAAGAAACATAATTCAACAATAACATTTTTAAATGATTATTCTGGAGCTATTATTAACAAGCAATATTTATTAACGAATAACTCACCTACAAAAATGCCTGATAATTATGCACCAACCCTATATATATATATATATATATATATATATATATATATATAATAAATAGGCTTAAACTAATATATCAATATTAGTGTTTAAACCTTTTATTATATACTTACTCTGTCCTGGACATTGAGTTATACCTGGATTCTATCCTCTTGGAATTTTTTTTTATACAAAATATATATGTGTATGCAAATATGTATATATATTTTGCAAATGTATATGTATATTTACCACTAATATTATATATATATATCTATATATATATATATATATAAATAAATAAATTCCCAAGAGGATAGAATCCAGGTAGAACTCATTAATGTCCAGGACAGTGTAAGAATATAATAAAAAAGGCTCAAACACTAATTTTCCATGGAATATTAGTGTTTGAGCTTTTTTATTATATATATATATATATATATATATATATATGAATAAAAAGAGACAAGAAGAAAAACTATACTAAGCTGATGTTGAAAATGGGTTACATATGTATAATTTGTTTTCTAATAATTTCTAGCAACAAAGAAACTTTTAATTATGAATAAAAATTTTAAGTAGAAAATCCGAACACATTTGCATGTGCATGATGAAATGGAAATTAGAATTTCAGCTTTTGTTGTGTTCTTGAACATGAAGCACCTGCAACCAATCCCCAAACCAGTCTTTCTACACCCACTTCACTGAAAATTTTTTTAAATTTTTTTTATTTCAATATAGAAAAGTTTTACGCTTCCAAAGCTTCCATTTTTTTCCCCCAAAAAAGTTCAAATAATGCTAAACCTTTTGTGGTAAGAGGAAGAAAGCTATTTCCAAAGATATTGCTAAACAATTTTAAAAAATAAGTTATTATTTTTCAATTTTGTAGCACTTGGATCTAAAGAAAATATCCTTAGCCTTTTCCGTATGATATTTGATTCATTCATTTTCTATGGTTTATCAATGATTTAGTGACACAACTCTTACTAATTAACCCATAACTGGGGGTAGGAGAGGTAGATTCATACTTTTTCTAAAGTGCAAGTGAATACAAGAAGGCCAATTGAAAATGGAACTCAGCTCTCTGATTAACAACTCTGAGCCATTATCTATTACACCACCTACACACCCAAACTTACAGCACCTGGTATTCCCAAGTAGTAAACCATCTAGGAATTGAACCAGCTTGATATTGATTAATTTTGGTGATTGTACAGGGACCCAGTGTTTCAACATGATGTGGCCATCAGCCTCATATAATGAAAGACAAATATGAAACAAGATGAGGATGGATCAATAACCGTGTTAGCCTGATATAGCAGTAGAATTATGACCTGAAATTTTCATTGTATAATTATTGATCCACATGATTACCTTTGAGTTTCAAAGAGATAAGAATAGACTGCAATATTATAGATCCTGATCTGGCATCTCAGCTTCAGTCAATTTCCCCATCACTGTGATGTGGCTTCCTTCTTTTTTTCTTATAAATATTTTTATAGCATTTGTTCTAATGTGGTCTCCTTGTCCATAATTCTCAATCTTCCTGAATTCTATTTTTTATTGTCTTTTTCCTCACTAAAGTCATCTTATACTTTCACCCCCAGCAACCCTTTGTGTCTTAGTGGCATCGTTGCCTTGATTGGGGTGAAATGATTAAAAAAAAATTAGAAAGATTTAATAAATCTCACCCAAAAGTAGCACCAGATGGTAAGAAAATGGCTAATATTACCGTTACCAATCTCTCTCTTTCTATATATATATATATATATATATATATATATATATATTGGTTAGAATTTTAGTCATTAAAGTTGTACCCACTGACATTTTCCATGGGATTTTCAATGTTTATACATATATGATATGATTTTGATGAAAAAAACATAACAGATAAAAGAACTGTTATGTAAAGAAAAGGAGTTGAATTTTGTCTATTGTGAGGATTTACTCAAAATCTAAATTCTAATACAAATTTATTTTAAAATATTTCATCTGTACACATGTTCACATATTATATATATATATATATATATATATATATATATATATATATAATATCAATCAAAGGATGTATGACAAATTGGAAAAAGTTTTTGTGAGATGTTTCATCCATTAGGACTTCTTCAGATTATGTTTGTTTACATTATTGTGGCTACACATATGCATGAACAAGAGACGCTGTGTAGTCACAACATAAACCCAGTCCAATGAAGTCCTAAGGGATGAAACATGTCACAAAATCTTTTCCAATTTATCATACATCTTTTCTTTCAAAACTGTTCTTGATATCTAAAAAATTATATTGTTATCCCATATATATATATATATATATATATTATCTATATATATAAAAAAAGATTATGTCTGTATGTATGTTTGTACAACAGCCAAGCACATGTTATTTTATAAAGAAAAATTGATGGGTAACAGTAAACACCAAACTTCAATAAAATCCACACCCTGTTTTTGTGTGAGAGGGGGTTAGAAAACTTTTTAGTACAAATTTTCCATAAGAAAAGCTAAATGTGAATATAAAATAATAACTTTGTTTACCAATTCCGTTCAAATTCAGGTAAGCTGAGGAATAAGACGTAAAGAAATTCACAAGCCTGTGTGAAAATTTTCTTTGGGCCTATGAAAACGTTTTTATACAAATTAACTGTTGAGCTTAGAAAAAAAATAAGAGAAAATAGTGATCTTATGCAAAATCCTTTTTGATATAAAATAAGGAGAAAAATTAAGTCAACAAGAGCATCTGAAGTCATGTGAAAAGTTTCGTTTCTGTTCACACAACCAGCATTCAGATTTTTGTCAGTGTCATATTACTTGTTGATTATATTATCGGCCTTAATGAAGCACTTGATATTTCAAAGAACTTTATTTCAACTATCCAAGTATTCCTCATCATTACCATCTATCATTAATCTTCTTAGGATGGGTAAACCAACTGTCCATTTTAATCCCCAAGTCTGAAACCACTATAGAACAACATCAAACAAATCTTTTAGCAACTCAAGAGGAAGCAAATGCAAGGGGCTCTCCAAGGAGAGTTATGGAGGATACCAGAACACAGAGAGAAACATATTTGCAGCTCAAGTGAAGGAAGACTGCAAGCTAAAAGAACCAGGATGGCTGCAGAAGATTAGAGACATGAAAGGCCTTGGGAAGTCAGAACTAGATCTGCTACTTCCAGTGCAGCTGAAATTCTTGATCAAAGACAAGAAAGAATTCAGGCTGCTAGAGCTAAAAGGGCTGCTAGCAGGGCAGTTGAGACTCCTGAGCAATGATACGAAAGACTAGAAGCTAACAGAGCTTAGTCTGCTGCTAGCAGGGCAGTTGAGACTCTTGAGAAATGATACGAAAGTTTGCAAGTCAATAGAGCTAGGTCTTCAGCTAGCAGAGTAGGAGAGACTTCTGAGTAAAGAGATGATAGACTACAAGCTGATAGACCCCAGAGGGCTGCTAACAGATCAGCTGAAACTCCTGAAGAAAGGCAAGAAAGGCAGCAGATTGGCAGAACTAGGGAACAGAGAAGTGCTGCACTTACCTGGGAGCAGTGGCACCGTGCTGCCTTTAACTATCAGCCGGAGTATGACTACGCTTCTGAAAAGAAAGTGACAAGAGACTCTATGTCTAATGTCTGTGGTAAATGTGAAGCCAAGAAGTTTGGTCAAAGTTTGACAACACAAAGATATAGCTTTGGCAATGGTCTCATTTAGTATTGCTGCTACTTTGTTGTCTGGTGACAAAATTCACATTCAATTTTTAAACTTCCTCTGGAATTGATTTAATCCGATAATCCAATTTTTGGTATCAACAAAACCTCTGAAATGGCTGTGAGGAACAAGATGACTTACTTCCTGCAAAGCAAATTTGTATGGCATGTAAGGTCTTGTTGAAAGATCGTGACCAGCGTTAAAAACAAAAAATAAAAATAAAAAAAACTAAAAATTCAAGCCAGCATAAATTTATAAGATCGGAAGTCTCAGGCAAACAAGAAGTAAGTCTCATATGCAAATGTTAGCCCCACCCCCCAACGCAGGCATAAATAGCAAGTCTGTGAAGACGACGGGACAGAACAGAACAGAACAGAACACATTGTTGGCATGACGGCATATATACTAATGAGAATGTAAGAATAGGAGGTCACTAGCAACAGCTCAGTTGGTAGACTGGAGGACTGGATGAAAATAAGCACTTTAATCTATTTCAGTCATCACAAACGACGAGTGAACTGAATTACCCACAATGGCCCAAGTGCTAAAAAGGTGCAGGTTCATCATATGGGATGAATGTACTATGGCAGCTCTGGAAGCATTGGACCAAACTATGAACCACATTAGGGATTGTCAATCACCTATGGGAGATATAACACTACTGGTCATACCAAAAGGGACCAGAGCTGATAAAGTCAGAAAAGGTCTCAAATCTCTGTTGTGGAAATATTTAAATATTGACTGAGCATCAACATGAGAGCACAATTATTTGGAGATCAGCTATCAGATCAGTTTTCCTGCAACATTTTGAGACTTGCTAATGGCAATGTAACTTTAGATACCAATGGAGAGATGAGCATTAGTCTGGTCTGCAATATTGTCAGTACTACTGATGAGCTTAAGGCCAAGGTTTTCCCAAACCTCCAACATAATTAGAAAAACTACAATTGGTTATGCGACAGGGCAATACTTCAAAGAACAAAGCAGTTGACAGAATCAATGACCAATTGTTGCAGTCCCTCCCAGAAAAATCTCGTATCTACAGGTCAGTGGATACCATTCCAGATTTGAAATAGGTGGTCAATTATTCAATGGAATTTCTGAATTCTCTAGAACCTCCCAGATTACCTTCATATAGACTGGAAATCAAGATGGGGGTGCCTATAATGTTATTACAGAATCTGGACCCATCAAGACTTTGTAATGGCACCAGACTGATAGTTAAGAACTTCATTTTCCAATACAAGTAAGTTTTGCTATGCTTATTAACAAAGCACAAGGCCAGACTCAGTCAGTTACTGGACTACAGTTAGAAGAACCCTGTTTCTCTCATGGGCAGTTGTATGTTGGTTGTTCATGTGTGGGAAGAAAAACCAATTTGTTTTTTTATCCTCCAAAAGGAAAGACAAAGAATATTGTCTATAAAGAAGTATTGTAATGTAAAAAGATAAATGAATTTGAAGTTTTACTATTGTTATAGATTTATTTTTAACTTTTTAAATCCCAGGCAATTCTGGGTAGCTCTGCTAGTATTATATACAAAAATCACTCTCAAAGTAATGACCTCGATTTTATTGTTATCTTTTTTTTTAATCAATTCACCCCAAACCAGGCAATAAAGCCACTAAGATGCAAGGGATTACTAGGAGTGAAAGAATATGTGAAAAATCCTTATTAAGGATAGAAGACAATAAAAGAACAGAAATTAAGATGACAGAAGATAGTGATTGACATTGCATTTAAATTTTTGAATAATGAAACTTAACTGGTAAAAAATCAGAATAGAGTTCCCCAGGTGAGAAATGTGAAAGAAGAAACTGTTAGCATAGAATTTATGGTTACATCTAGCAGCCATTTCCAACTGTAAAATGATGATATCTCACTGCTAAGCTAGTACTACACTGAAGTTCGTAAAGTCTAGGCACCAAAGAGGAAAGCTCATCTGAATAATTATCATGAAACTATTTATAGACAAAGAACAGGGAAGCTATATTATGGCAATGGGAAAGTGACTGAAGCTGAGATACCAGGTCAGAACCAATAACATTGCAGATTCTTCTTTGGATTTTATCAAGAATCTCTAGATACATAGAAGAAGCACCAGGCCAGATGTAGCAGCAATGTTCAATGCATGAACAAACGGTAGACTAATAAAATTGTAAAATAGTTTTTGTCATGAAAAATTTTCTAGCACAAAACACCAACTTTCCTAGCAGTAGACCAAGCAATTAATTCAATATAATCTCTCCACTTCATGTCAGTGGAAAAAGTTAAAGCAAGAAGATGCAATGTGTCACTCTCTTAGTGGTTAGTAACAGCCAGGCTGATGGAAGGCAAAACAGATTCTTTAAGACAATTACAAAAGAGCAGTTATGTTCTGGAGAGGTTGAAATTAATAAGCTATTTCTTATCAAACTGATCAGATTGACCATTAAGACAGGAGTAAATAGTTGTGCCATCAGCATAGATACCAAGTCAAGACTGATTAGGAGCAAAGTAAATCTAAGGATAGAACTCTGGGGGACACCCTCATTAATGTAAAACAATTTAGAAGATATTTGTCTATATTTCTGAGATGAGGTATTATGTACACTATTTACATTATTCAGACCATTGTCCTCATCTTTGTTGCCATATTTATCACAACGTTTTGTACACTTCAGTCTTCTTCAGGTGGTTGTAATGTCGAACTGAACCCTTTATTTCACTCGCTGGGGTAGACTGTTCTAGTTCCGCATGCCATATTTAATGGATGTCAGTTATCAGTTATCTCCTGTTAATTCTCCTCTCCAAGTTCTCCACTGCCTTAACCAGGTATTGAACTCACACTGTTACTGGATCTAACCAGTGTCATTATCCATTGTGCCAGGTGTTAAGAAGATGCTCTCTCTCATATGTGACATTTTTATCTTGTGTGTGTATGTGTGTATGTTTTGTGATGTCAATGAATACTTGTTGCCACTTTTGTGATGTCAACATATACTCGTTGTCGCTTTCGTAAAGCTCATTGCAGTAGAGACTTTGTAATCACAGATTCAACTATAATATGCCGTTGAACAAGAGAGAGAAATAATATAGAGAAGAGAGATTCGTATAGTAAAAGAGAATAGAGGAGAAATAGTGATCATTTAGATGTCATGTGACTTCCTATATACACATTTCCTCTATGGTCACATGATCCACTTAATTCAATAATGAGATCGCCTATGTTCAAACTCAAGTGTTGGCAGTGACACTTTATTCCTATATAATAGTATGTAATTTAAATAGTTCAGTTAGTCTACCTGTCAAATTGACCAGAGTTTCCTACGTCTCATCAGATATTTCATATATCTCTTTGTATGCATTGTAAGATTTGTGTCTGAGTTTCTTCAAACTTTTGGCTAACTCCCTGTATAGATGCTAAATATAATAATAATAATTATATATATATATATATATATATATATATATATATATAAAAGAATATGAGGTGTTTGTAAACACATCTTTAACCGACCATAAAATAATACAGCCATGGTTCGGTGGCATGTACCAATTCAATTTGTTTCACATCTCATTTACTTTTCAGACATATTGAGAGCTTTAACATGCCAGCTTCCACTCTGACACAAGAAATAAAAAGGCACCCCAAGTTAATGGTGTTTGCTACCAACTACAGTCACTGACAGATGGCCAGCTTCTTGCAAGTGACCAGCTGAACAAGAAAAAATGACAGGGAGTGTGGTGCAGGTCCCACAGAATTACCCTTACAAGTTCTCATCAAAGGCTATGTTGTGTTGTTCCATGTCTTCCTGCAGGGTCTCAATTTTAATGCCATCACTTACATTAAGGTGCTAGAACAAGCTTTGTATTGAAGGAGTCACCCAGGGCAGGCTGTGCACATGATCCAGGTGCAGCATGCCAAGAATTTTCACAATAATGTCACCTACAACATATAGCTTCCAAGTGTTGATATATATATTTGGCTTAGGTAATCCCATCATGTCTGCCTTGATGTCCTCTGAAGTGAAATAATCATCTCCTTCCTTGTGAGAAGAGTCCTATTCAAAGCACACCATTATTTCCTCAACTGGTCAATAATTAAAATGATTTTAACACCAAGCATAACAAATTTTTAGGGAAAATAGAAAATGGAAACAAAAAAGACATTTATACTTTGCATTAGAAAGAGATGGTTGAAATTTATTGGGTACATAATGAAGAAAGTGGGCTTGGAAAATCAGGCACTGACAAGGACATATTGAGGAACAGAGGAAAGCAGTGCATAGCCTATCTAATTTGTAAATGGATAGTAGAACAAGATTGAGGAAAGATGGTGAAAAGACAAAGTTTGCCAAGGGCTACAAAAGACAGGAAATTGTGGAGAGCCGTGATTGCCCACATCCTGAATGAACATGACACATAGAAGAAGATTGTGTAAATGATTGACAGAACAGGAATTAGGAGAGATAGCAAAAAGACAATATTTATTAAGAGCTACAAAGGGCAGGAAATTGTGGAGAGCCATGATCGTCAATGTCCTGAATGGACACGACACATAGAAAACGAAGAATTTACTAAGACCTACAAATGACTGGAAGTTCTTATTTCCTATTGAATTCCTTTCTATTTTTTCAAATTTCTGGAGGAAGCACAGTGGAGTAATGGATGGTAGATCCAATTGTGGAATCCGAGATCAGATCAAATTCCAGTTTTCTGACTATTTCCTCTTTATCACTTTCTTAACTGTACTACACACCACTATTGTCGTCTTCAGAGGGTCCTCTGTCTGCTAGTAAGCAATGTAGTCGCTTATATAGTATGTGGCAAGTGTTAATATTTTTGCATAGGTGGGATGTGAATTTCATAAAATGATGGTCGTTGTGCACACACACTGTAGGCTTCAAACTGGATTTCCTGCTGCAGCTGCAGCAACTCAAACACGCTTCATACTAGGTAAGCCATGCTCTGCATTACTACACTCCCCTCTGATCTTCTGATCACATAGGTAACAGTTGGGGGAGGGCAGTTACCTCTCTCTTGTGCTTCTCCATAGCAGAACCAAAGAGATTTGTGTTCATCTAATGCGGAAGTACCATCAGTTGAGGTGAATTGGACAGAGGAAAACTCTTCATCCCAGTCTGGTGTGTCATCATGATGTGTCAAGTCACTGGTGTTTGTGTGGAATCCTTGAGTTCTGCTATGATTCCTGGTTTTGATGACTCACTATCTTTACACTCCAACATGCTCTTGCATTCAAAGGACTCACCATCTAACAGGGTCCCTGATATGGTTGGCATCCCACTGACCAGAACTGAGCATAGACTGTGGTGTCCAATCACCCTTTTTCCAAATTTGGATATGCAGATGGTGTTCACCCACACTAAATCTTCAATTTTGTAAGTTGCATTCTCCTCGCATGCTGGTGAATATGCAATGTCTATCACTTTAACTCGCACCTGGTAGGTGTAGATTCCATTTGCCAGGGCTGTGGAGGCTGATGTATCATCCCTCAGCATTATATTGTAGAGATACACTGCTTCCTCAACAGAACACTGCTTGCTGATGGCAATGTGCTTGATGGTGCAATGGCACCTTTCCACTATGCCATTCCCCGCTGGGAAGTGAGCACATCGAAAGTGCAGGTGGACACCCCAGCCATCTGTGAATTTTCTGAATGTACTCCTGCAGAATGCCACACCGTTGTCAGTGAGTAGCTCAGTTGGTGGTCCTCATTTGAAGAATACTGACTCCAGCTGCTGGATGACACTGATAGAGTCCTGACAAAATAGTGGGTGCAAGATGGAGAACTGAGTAGGGTCATGATAAAGCAGTGTCAAATAGTGCCTGCTGCCACTCCTACTTGACACAAAGTGTCTAGTACATCTAGCTACCCAGTCATCCACTGAATCGGGATGGGTCAATTGACTGACATACCTCACATTATCCTACCACTTAGTTAACTGCAGCCTCGGATAATGCAGGATTGACCCACCTCACAAAATACAGTGTGTGTTTTGTGCCAGGATGTTCACTTTGCTGATGGATACTCATTATCTGGACAGAATCATCAACAGCTACGGTGCATGTCAGCTGTTTAGGCTATGCTTTCTTCTATATTGTGTTCAGTCATTGCTGAAGGACACTGGTGAGATGATCAGCCTGGTTTGCACTAGACTTGACCAAGGCCATGTCGATGGTTAGGCTGTATTCTTTGGCAAGAATATAATTTTTTTAAATATCATTTTAATATACACACACACTTTAGGATAATTACATCAACATGAGAGAGAACGCTACATAAATGCAATCATGTTCCAATGTCTATCAACACATCTAATCAGGTATTAGTAAATGACTGGTTAGTAGATAATTTAATGAAATTTAAAACCACATACAACCTCTTTTCATGTGAAAATAAGAAGAAAAGAAAAACAAAAGATCCATTCTCTTTTTCAGAGAAAAGCAAGAATAAGGAAAAAGTATGAAAGAAGTGGGAGGAGATAGCAACAAAATAAGTTTTGTTTATAATCAGATCCACCAATCAAAATTTGGTGGATCTGATTATCTTTATAACTAAAGAATACTGCTCTACTTTTGTATTGAGCACTCTTTTAAATTAATGTTATGAATGTTGGAATATATATTTGATTCATTCTGATTTCATTTGAAGATATATATATATATATATATATATATATATATATATATATATATATATATACACTATGTATTAATTTATTTATTTAAAGTTCGTATTATATCTTTTTAAAGTTTATATTCATTTTATTTATATTTATTTGTTTATTTTTAGTTAGTGCTTAGATGATAAAGTAAATATTTATTTTTATGTCTACATTTGTCCATTATTTTAGTTTTCTTGTTCAAGAGTTTATTTGGCTTTTTGGAACTAATTATTATTAATTTTTCCTCTAAGCATAATTTACAATTTTTGCTTTTATACTGTATGGAGCTTTTATAATTTTTCAATTGATTTTCATGGAGATATTGTTTTCTTTTTGGCTCCATATCTATTTTGATAGGGCTGTATTTTTTGTACATTTTTTCTTTCAAAATGGCATTTTGTTGTTACAATATCTTTCTTTAAAAGTTTTTTTTGTGGATATGTAATTTTTTCTCTGTGTTGAGGTTATTATTTATGATAGCTTTGTATATTATGTTATTGGTTAAACATTTACTGTTAAGTGGGCAATTTTCTATGCTTCTGTATTTTGCCATATGTTATTGTTATTGTAATTGTTATTGGTTTTGTTGAGTATTTTTTTTATTGTGTTTAGTATTTTCTTCATGATATCCATGGAGCTGTAACTAATTTTGATTGTATTTTTGTGGATAATTTTTGATAATTTGCTGTTTTAGGGAAGTATTTGTCAATTATTTTGAAGAATATTTTACTTATTTTTCTTTTTATTGTATTGTTATGGGAGGGGGTTTGACCCAAATTATATTTATTTTTCTGTTGTTTTTGTTTGAATTGTTTGTTTTTGTATTCTAGTTTGTTAGAATATCTGCTGCTTCTTATAGCTAATTGATTTTTTTTTTAATCTTAATTGAATACTTTTAGGGTACTAGAATTTATTGAAATTCTTTTATTTATAGATATGGGCATATATTTAAATTATGTTAGTGGGGTGTAAGAAGTTTTGTTAATGTAATGTTAATTTGAGTGTTGTTTGGTTTTCTGTATGGGTTGTAGCTTTCATTGTTTAGGTTAAATGTTATATCTAAGAAATTTACTAGTTTTTTTTATTTTATTTCATATCTATTATAAATCTTAGGCTTTTGAAGGTTTTTATTATTTCTTGGTTTATTTTTTCTGTAGTTCTGCTGTTGCAGTTTCTTAGAATTAATATACAATCGTCCCTGTATAGACCTATATCTTTTTTGTCAATAATATTTGTTAATGTATTAATTATCAAAGTTATTATTATTATTTTGGCCATTTTTTGTTCATATTATTTTATTGTGGTATAATATTTATTTTCAACAGTATTTAATTATATTTATATCCTCATTGGGGATATTGATATATTGTTTTGCTAAGTTTAATATGTTATTAAGTGTATGTTCATTAATAAATGGGCAAAAATCTTTTATGTCTAATTGTATGAAAGAGCAGTTTTCTTTGTTATTAATGTTATTGAACCAATTGATTGTTGTTTTAGTATTTTCCCTTTGATTTATGTTTAGTATTCTTCTTAGTTTTGAGCAGATTTGTTTGCTTATTTTCCCAATATTGCTTTTTGTGGGGGTTTAGTAATCTGCATTTTGGTTTTGTCATGAAGTTGTCCTTATGGTCTTTTTTATTTAATAAATGGTTCTACTTTTGCTAATTGTTTTATCCTATTGTCTAATTTTAGCTTAGTGACTATGTTTTTAGCTTCTTTCTTTATATCACTTTGTGTTTCGTTATTAGTGTTTTTTTAAAATTTATGGACTTCTTTGTTGACTAGTTTATTGTAATTGTTGGTTTCCATTTTATAGATTATCCTGGATTTATCTGCTTTTATAAATAATTTATTTGAGTTCGCTTATCATTTTTTGATCTTTTTCAAATCTTTTTTGGCAATTATAGTATGATTTTCTTTTTCCAAATTATTGATCATGTTTGTTAAGTCATTTTCAAAAGCAATGAGGTTGTTTTGTTGTGGTTGACATTTCATTGATCCAAATTTGTTAATATTATTGGTATGTTTGTGTTTGTATATATATATGTATATATACACACAAATACCATAGCCACCGAAACCGTGATATCACCCCTGGCTGGTCGGCGGCTGATGAAGACACGGTATCGCACACGTTGTATGTTATAAAAAAAAATATATATATATATATATGTAAGAAGAGAATGAATCGAGTACAATTCTAACGTTCATAACATTTAATTTAAAAGAGGGCTTAATACAAAGTAGAGCAATCTCTTGTTTATCTTATTACTATCTCTGCAATACAGAATCCAACAGTTGAAAAGTTCTATATTGGTAATACTATGAATTCTTCCAAGACTAGGTGGTATCAACATATATTGTCCTTTACCTTACAATTCAGTTAGACTTGTTATTTGACAATGCTTTTTGTTAGATTTTAGTTGAACTGTGTTGCACCATATATGGCTTATCTATTTGTAAGATTAATTTGGATTTAATATAATTTTGTATTAGTAACATCTTGTACAAATGCATTGGTATTTGGTTGGTATTTTTGACATTTTCCATTGATTGGTTATTAACATCTTATATAAAGAATCTTTAATCAACAGTTGCATATTAATTTACCAAGTAATTCTATACATTTAAATTATTTACTGGTTTCTTAAAGAAGCTATTTATTTATCAACTATAAAAAAATTTTTATGCAGGAAACTCACAAAGCATATAATTTGTCTAGCATTTTATTAAATTACCATTCCACTTCATTTTTTCCTAGGAAATGGTATTGTCTAGTGTGTATAATATGTAATATCTGCTCCTGTTTAATGTCTATCCTGGCATTAACTGCCAATCTCTGGGTCATGGCCCATGTATAAACATTTTTTTTTAATTTTTGCTTCTTCACTTTAATTTTAATGTAGGTCCTATTCAATTGGTTGATCAGAAAAAGCCCTCAAAACTTATAATCCCACCTTTTTGCTTTTTTTGTAAAAAGAGGTTGTATTTTGTTTTTAAATCCATATTAATGATTCACTCACCAGTAATTTACAATCGCTTGATGAGATGCATTGATACACATTGAAACATGACTTCAATTGTGTAGCGATTTTGACATTTTTTTTCAGTGAAATATCCTAAAATATATAACTTTTGAATGTCTATTATGTTTAATCAGAAGATGTTTTAAACTTTGTATGGTTGCTTTAATTTGGGGTAAAAATAAAGACAAAAATTGTCCAACATTTGAATATTTTTTTATTAAGCTGTTCCTTGTTCTAAGCTTTTGACTCACATGAGCCATCTTCAGAGTGATTATACGGACATTTAAACAAAGATATTCACCATCAAAGATGATATTCTGTTATGCTGACATAGAAGATTGCTATGCAACAATAATGGTCACAGAATAGCAATCACTGGTCATTAATTCACGATGAGGTTCTATGACGTCGTACTACATGAGAGACCAAAATATTAACAACAGAACCATATCTATAGATGCAATATAATATGTTATGACTAGTTTGAAATGTAATTTTGTTGAGTGTGGGTTGCTTTGTTTTAATTTAGATGGCCTCCAATATCTGAAAGTTCTTTTTACTGTGTGTATGTGTGAGTATTGTTGTGCTATCAACTAATATTTGTTTAATATTTTGTACATGGCTATGTTTTTCTAAGAAATGGCATTTAACAGAACTAAGCTCAGAAAGGTGACAGGTAAGTCTATGGAAGAGCAGAGTTGTAGTAAAATCAATATATGTAGTGGGTTTATTATTAGCATCAGAGATACAATCTTTAAACAGACATGTAAATTGATACACTACATTGATTTTTTGTAGAGGATTTAGTTGTGTGGTTGTAGGGTTATTAAAAACTATGAGGTCAGTTGTTTTATATTTTTTATAATATATGATGAGCTTAACCTGTTTCTTATTATTAATGGGTTTAACATTTCTACCTTTTATGTTTTTAAGTGTTGTTTCATCATGTTTGTAATTATTATGCATTTGGTTACAATAGTATAAATTAATAGTGTTACGTTTATTTTGATGTATGCTATTATTATCAATTTTGTTAGAGGTATTTTTAAGTTTATTGAGACACATTTTAATTTGTTGATCAATGATGGAATTAGGAAATCCATTATTAACAAGTTTAATGTTTAATGTTATGTAATTCTTTATAGAATATTGTTTTGGAAGAAGATATCATTTGTGTGCGTTGGATTAAGTTTTTATAATGACTAACCTAAATTGTTGGGGGCATTCACTATTATAATTAAGAAAACACAAGTTAATGCTAGTGGGTTTCCTATATAGAAAAGTAGTAAGTTTATGTGTGGTGGAATCAATAAATACAAAATGGAATAGAATTTAATTATTCATTTCTAATGTAAATTTGAGGACAGAGTGACTTTCAAATTGGTTTCTAAGTTGTCTAATTTGATCAATATTTTTAGCTAAAACAAAAATGTCATCTATGTAACTTATATATTATTATTAATGTCATCTATAGATATATTATTATTAATGTCATTAAGTATTTTATTTTCTAAATGTGCCATATAATGATGTTGTAGCATACTTACAGACGATAATGGGTATGCCTTCATTCCCATAAATACAGTAGTGAATACTGTATGTTGTTCTACAGTTGGAGATTCATTGTGGAATTCACTTGACTCACTTCTAGCAGTTGACTACTACCTTCTACAGACTGCTGATGAATCATATATGTGTTGTTCTTGTCCTAAGTATTATCGTTTATTACCAACCTTTGTGTGATTATTCTTTTCAGTAACCTTCCTTAGGTTACAACAAATAATTAGAAAAAAGGGGGCCTAAAGGAGATCCCATCGCGATACCTTCTATTTGAGTATAAATATTACCTAAAGGGTCATGAAAAGGTACTTCAGTGTTACATGCTAATAATAATTTTTTTTAAAATAGTGGGTTTGATATTAAAGATGAGAGAGAAGTGTGATTGTATACACCACAGATAATGTTGTCAATCATCTCATGGATGGGGACATTAGTAAATAAAGCTTGTACACTCAAAGATGTGATTATTTGTTTGTTTGGTTTTACAGCATGAAGAATTTGTATAAATTCATTTGTGGGATTAACACAGTATTTACTTGGCAGGTAGGGAGTAATTAACTTATTAAGGGTTTTTGAAAGGTAATATACTGGTGTAGGCAATTGTGAAAGGATAGGACGAAGGGTATGATCTTTTTTATGGATTTTTATATTTCCATAAAGGTAGCCAGGTTGACAGATACCTATAATCATTTGAAGTTTATAAGATCCTGTTTCAGCATTGTTAGCAGTAATAAGTTTATCGATATGGTTTTTAAGTTAGGAGGTGGTGTTATTGATTAACATTTTAAATTTATTTGGATCATCCAAAATGACCTGTAATTTTGAATGGTATTCATGTTTGTTTAAAATAATGAAAGTATCAGTTTTAACAGCTCATCAGATAACAATACTGTTGCTATTTTTTAGTTGTGACTGCTTTTATTAAAGGAGTGTTTATAATTCCATTCAGATTTTTATGGTATCAATGTTTAATAGATTCGGCTTTAATTTATCACGAATTTATGACCTGTGTCTACTATTCCACGACCGTTATCATTGCATAGTAATCTTCTGTGTCAACATAACAGAATGTCATCTTTGATAGTGAATATCTTTGTTTAAATGTCTGCATAACCACTCTGAAGATGGCTCATGTGTGCCGAAATCTTACATCAAGTAACAGCTTAATAAAAATATATCCAAATATTGGACAATTTTTGTCTTTATTTTCACTCAAAATTAAAGTAAATATAGAGAGTTTAGAATGCCTCATAGACGTAATAAATAATCATTGTCTGTTATATTTAACAATACATGTTTAAATAATGATCTAGTGCCTCAATACACGCATATATATATATATATATATATAAACACATACATACATACACATATATATATATATATATGTATATATGTAAATACATCCATATGTATGTATATATGTAAAACATACATACATATATATGTATATATGTAAAACATACATACATATATATATATATATGTATATATACATACATATATATGTATGTATATATTTAAACACATACCTACATATATATGTATGTATATATGTAAACACATACATACATATATATATATATATATATATATATGTATGTATGTATGAAAAAGAAAAAACCCTCTTTTGACAAGATTTATAATGTTAAGAATTCTTAGGAATTGCCTTCTTTTATAGAATTATCTGATGTTAGAGATTCACATAACCCTCTGTCAATGTATATAATAAATTACAATTGAGGAGGGATGAAGAACACAGTTGCAAATATATTATGATGGAAGAAATCATGTATAGGAACGCTAATTTAAACAATTTCTAGAATAATGATAATGATTTTATCTTAGAAATTCAGACAAAATTCTTTTTGCCTAACTTCCCACGCTAGTTGGACTGAGTTTGAAAGCATAGAGGTGCAATGATAATATTGTTTCTCCTGTTGCACAATTTCACACAAGCTAACACCTACATGCTTGTGTCTCTGTACAAACCATCTCTACCCATCACCTCCTCCAGACACACATTTTGGTAAGAGCTCCATGTTTGTGTTATCTGTGATATTAACACCCACCCACGCAAACAAGATAAATGATATTAACGAATGGATGTTGGAACAATTTGACCTCTTTGGATACAAAACTATTTTTTTTTTATAATTTTTATTTTTATTTTCTATTTTGTTGTTATTTTTTTCCTTTTATTCTGGCTTTTGTTTTTATCTTATTTTTTTTACTTTCATTTTATTTTTAAGAGATGTCGGGCAAGCTAAGGGCAAAAGTAGCCATGTAGCCAAGCGATTTATCAGAGTATAATCCCAATTCCCTAGAAATCAGGTTATTGGCTCATTTGCCATTTCTGCAAATTAGTTATTAAAATGGTAGCTGACAGATTATTGGATGACGTTAGCTGTTAACTCAAGTGAAGTCATGACATGGTATAAAAGACGAGTGAATTAGGCTAATTGATTTGTTTAAAAGCAGCTGGTTTATTATCAATATTAAGGTGAGTAAGGGATATAAGAGAGAAAGCCAATAAAAATGTGAAGGACATCTCAAAGGGTTACTAAGAGGACTTGAAAGTCATTTTAAAGGATTGTTAAGGTCAAAAAGAACTTGAAGAATATTACAAAATACTGTTTAGGCCAAAAAAGAACATGAAGGGTATCTCAAATATTTGTTAAGGCAAATAAAATCCTGAAGGATATCTCAAAAGGTTGTTATGGTCAAAAGGAAACTGAAGGGTATTTCAAAGATTTTAGGCAAATAAAAATCTGTTGTTGTTAAGATCAATAAGAAGCTGAAAGATATCTTTTTTTTATCATTTCACCCCAAGTAAGGCAACAAAGCCACTAAGTTGCACAGAAATAAAGAAATAAATATTAATGAGTAAGAATAATAAAAGAGCAGAAATTAAAAAGACAGAAGATAATGATTGTCATTGCATTTAAAATTTTGAAGAAAAAAAATTGTCTGGTAGCAAGAAGATGGAAAGGAGTTCAACAGGCAAAAAGTGTGAGAAAAAAAAAGTGTTATCATAAGACTTATGGTTACATCCAGACATTTCAACTGTAAAATGATGAAACCTAACTGCCAATCTAGTACTGCAATCATAGAATCTAGTGTCTAGCTCATCCAAACAATTATCAGGAAATTATTTATAGAAAGGACACAGTGAAGCTACATACATTATTGGCAGTGAGAAAGCAACTAAAGCTGAGATGCCAGGTCAGGACCAATGACATTGCAGATTCCTCTTTGGATTTTATTAAGGATCTCTAAATAAATAGCAAGATTCAAAATATTGATGAATGGTAGACTTATAAATATGTAAAATAGATTTGGGCAAGAAAATTTTATAGCATGACACTGTGAACTAACTTTCAAAGGGTATTAATGTCTACCATCTCATTTTTGATGGGCATTAATATATTATAGGAAAAAACCCTATAATATCAGATTTTTTATTCCTCCTTCTCCTACTTAATACCATTCAATTCTACAGCTTTAACATGCAAGGTGTTGCTTGATGTGTTGTCATTCTCCTATACAAGTTGCCAACCAAGGCTTCAGAACCTAGTCTAAACTTGTTGCTTAATCTATAGCTGGTGGGGGGGAGAGCTGGATTCATACCTTTCCCAAAAATATTTGTGGAAAAGTGAATGAACTTGACCAAAATTTGAATTCAGCATGCCTTCTATATCCATAAGTGCTATCCTACACACACTTTTCTTTTTTTAGTAAACCTATTATACTGAATTTTTTAAACTTATAATTAATAACAGATTTATCCTTTAATTCTATAAGCAACACTGAATTTTATGATGGAAATTAATGGGTTAAGATCATTAAAAATATTGCAAATGATTGTCAAGGTCAATAAAACCTGAAAGGATTTTGAAGGCTACTAGAAAGGTTGCTCAGGCAAACAAAATCTAAAAGGAAAATCTAAAATGATTTTTATTCATTGGCTGTTCCAGTCATCCTTCAGGCTTTAACAGCCTTTTCCAGTTCCTGGGTATTAAAGAGAAAGAACGTAATTTCAGTATTTTAGAACATTTTACTACAGGAATCTTGAGAGCTTCTTACTTTCACTTTCATTATCTCTACAATTTCTTAGAATAAATTGTGTATAGGCATTAAAAATTAGATATATACGTATTTACATTTTTGGTGTAATGGTTAGTAAACTTTGTGTGTAGATCAATTAACATAATTGTATAAATTGCAAGGAAGTTTAAGATGAAGTTCAAAAAAAGAAGAGAAATTTCTGGGGAAAAAAAGCTGATTTTTATGTATGAAACGCAGCTGATTTCAGAACAAATAAAATGAACAAAACTTGGAAAAAAGGAAGAGAAAAAAAAATGGGGGACATTTTGCTTACTTTTGTGATTTGTAAGAATTAAGAAAACATGTGTTGATGAATCTTGGGGTAAAAAACAACTAAATCAGCAAAACACATTAAGAAAATAAACTGAAATAAAATTGAATAAATATTAACTTGTGCACAGGTGTCTAGACTCAACAAAATCCAGAAAAAGTACACAACCATATGGGACTTTGTGAAACATTATGAAAGGTTTATTTCCCTTTGTTGCAATATACAAGTAGATAATATCACTCGGGTAAACAAATAAATCCAATTTGATCCCATTTTCTTCATTGTGATCTCTGGAAAAATAGGATTGAGTTCTAAACTAAACTATAAGATGAAGCAGACTTTTGGTCATAATTTTGGATGAAAAAATTTGTTTTATACACACATGAATACAGGTATAATTGGGAAGTGAGTTTGATCTTGTGTCGCTTCTAAGCAAATAACTATGTGTATTTAAATTTTATATTAAAACTTTATATGAAAAATATAAACATGAAAAAAATATTGTATCCATTATTATCCATTGTATAAATTTATTATATATATATATATATATACACACACACACAATTGTGGACAGAATTATTCACCCCGACTATTGAATATTTGCAAGTACTTACTGAATTTACCAGAAATAGTTGATTATGAATTGTAGTTTTGAATAATTTATTAAATTTATAGAAGTTTCAATCTATTATATTCATAGTGATAAATTTTTCTAAAAATTGGTGCAGTCCAAAATTATTCAACATCCCAACCCTTATGAAAACTATGAAATAATATGGCTCTATGGCAATTGGAATGTTTTTTTTAGTTTGACATTTAATACTAAAACCCTTTTAAAAATGAAACAGTACTGAACTGATTCTAAAAGGTAATGAAGAAGACAATATGTGAGTGCCACATAATGCAATAACTCATTTGTTCTGCAACTATGACAAAGATGGCTGAACTTGACAAGAAGCTCTGAATGAAGAGAGTTGATGCGTACAAACAAGGTGATAGATATGCAACACTTTCCAAGTGTTTTAATCTTCCTATATCGACAATTTGTTACATCATCAAGAAGTACAATAAGACTCATTGTATTGAGAATAAATTAAGGACTGGCAGAGAACGGTTCATGTCCAAGAGAATGGAAAGGAAAATTGTTAGTGATGTCTTGAAGAATCCTCACTTAATGACAAAGGATGTTTTCAATGATGTAAAGACATTTTGACAGTTGAATGTATTGATGAAGACAGTAACTACATGCTTTTATTGAGTAGATCTTCAAGTTTGTTGCCCAAGGAAAACTGCCTTGTTTAAAGCTAAACACCAAAAATGCAGATTATCTTATGTTAGAAGCCATTTAGAACATAGAAGCAAATATTGGAATTCTGTTTTATGGTCAAATGAAACCAAACTAGAATTATTTGATCCTATGAACTCCCGTTATGTATGGAGGAAAGTGAATGAAGCTCACAAATCAAAAAAATACCCTCCTTACAATTAGGCACAGTGGTGGGAGCATTCTTTCTCTGGGAATGTTTTGCTGCTTCTGGACCAGGAGAACCAGTGAGAGTACTGGCTATCATGGATTAAGAGTAGCATTTGGCTATTCTTAAAAATAATAGAAAACAATGTGTACAAAAGCTGTGTTTGGCGTGTCACTGTATGTTCCAATATGACAATGACCCAAAACCCATGGCACAAATTGTTGCAAAGTACTTAGATGACAGCAAAATTATGGTATTGATGTACCCCACACAAAGTCCTGACCTAAACCCCATTGAAAATTTATGGGTGTATTTGAAGAAAAATGTAAGAGAAAAGTCTTTAAAGAATTTAGAGGAATTAGAAGATACTGCCAAGGAAGTGGAGCAAAATACCTATCAATGAGTGTTGTGATCTTGTAAGGAACTATCAAAAATGGTTAAAGGAATTAATCAAGGATAAAGGTTACACAATTGATTATTGAAGACCAATTACTTTGTCTGATGTTCAATGCTTTTTAAGTAGTTTTTTTTTTATTGTTTGACATTAAAGTAAAAAATTTACCGTAGGCAAAACTACATTTTTTCAAATCCATTGTTTCATCATTTGTGAAAAAAATGCACGTGAAGTTTCCATGAAAATTTGAGGTATTACAGCTTTTATTGTAATTATTGGAGGAGGGGTGAATAATTCTGTGATATATATATATATATATATATATATATATATATATATATATTTCTACAAAATTATTTGATTTATTTTTAATCCAACATGCTTGGCCACAAAGGACTTCACAGTAATTAAAGCATTTTGTTATCCTGTTTTACGAAAGCACATTCTCTTCACTCAGACTATTTTTCTCAAGAAAGCTTGAAAAATTTGATCTCATAGGAACAGAGAAAAGCAGCAAGTAACCTACTTAATGAGCTTGTGTAATTTGATGGCAGGGATTGAGAGGGAGGGCAAAAGGCAAATATTACTAAGAGCTACAAAAAATAGGAAGTTGTGGAGAACAATGATTGCCCATGTCCTGAAGGGGAATTGCACATAGAAAAGAATAAATGAGATAGCACTGGTATTAAGTGATGTGGACTGATTTATATTCATATTGGCTTTTGCAGCTTTACATACACACATACACATATATATAACTTAATAACATTAAGAATCTAATTCATCAGTATATATCATTTAATGATTATAATAAATATCAATGATTTATCATATATTAAAAAATGATAAAAATATCTAACCCAATCATTATCAGTAATAGGAGACATTTTGAGAGGTTACATCTCCAATAATAACAGTAAAAAACCACATCATATTCTTATGCGAGTCACACAACCACCACCCTCTCTTGTAGGTTAACTTGCTACTTATTGAAATTTAAGTGTTATGATTATTAACATAAGACAAATATACTATAAATATCAGATCATTGCAAAACTTTGTGTCCAATTTTCATTGTTAATAAAAAATGATTGCAACTTGACAGTGACGTTTGTTTTGGTGCCAATTTCTGCCAATTTCTACTAATTACAGTGGGGATTAATGTTTTCATCAGTGCTGTTATTATCACAATGTTTCAGCTATTGTGCTTTCTGTGACCATGTCGAGGGATATCTCATCTTGTACTTTTATTCAGTATTGTTTAGTCATTGTTAGTATCTAAATCAGTTTTACACAGCTCTGGAATTTAACCAACAATTACTAAGCCACCAAATTCATGAATCAATTTTCATCATCTAGATGAATTAGTGAAAAGAGGGTTAGTGATAACTGCACAATAAACAGTGATGGCATCAGATCTGAATCCATCAAAGAAATTCAGAATTTGCAATTAGTAAATAGTAAACACTCCAAATATCTTGGTGCATGGATAAGTTATAACAAATTTAGAATGATTGATTTGTTTTTTATGACTTATCAACCTTTTAAGGTTATTCAAAGCTGTGATTGTAGGAATTTTTTGGAGATAATGATTTTTTGATACAAGTTTTACTATTTAACCCATAGCTGGGAGAAGAAGAAGTGGATTCATACCTTTCCCAAGGGTATTTGCATGTAAGTGAATATAACAAACCTGACTGGAATTTGAACTGCGACTTTCTAATTTATCATTCCAAGCCATTAACCAAGTTTACAGCACACCTGGTATTTCTGAATAGTCACCCATCTAGGTGATGACCAGGTTTAACTTTGTTGATCACTTAGGAACTAGTGTTTCAACATGATATGGTCATAAGCCCAAATTTAATATGAAACAAGGACATTGAATATAGAAAAGGTTACACTAGGGGTAGTTTTGTTCAAAACCATAAATTGCTATAAAACCAAGACAATAACCAAAAAAATTTGGGTCATGTTCTTAATTCGCCTAGTCAGATTGAGACGTTTGTATGGCAACAAACTCGTTCTAAGCTATCTGCTGTATGCAACCATTTTCTAAGATCAATGATTAAAAATGACTTTGATCAAAACAATGACTGTACATCTTAGTGTGGACCATTTTTCATGAAACTTCCTATAGAATAAGAAATAAAGAACAATACCAAATAAAATAAACCATATTACTTCACTATCAACAACAGCTAAAAAAGTGAAAATAATGACAATGATTTTGTTTCACAAAAGGTTAGGAAGAAAGCCCCTATTAATACTGGAAAGAGCGATAACAATTTACATTATTTACATTGTTCAGGCTGTTGTCCTCAACTTTGTTGCCATATTCACAATGTTTTCTCAAGGACACATAGCCCAGTGGATAAAAGTGTTGGTTGAATTCAGTGGCTTGATCCAAAGAGTTGTGAGTTCAATATCTGGCTACAGCTGAGGTGAACAAAAATTTGGAGAGTTTAGTTAAAGGGAGATAACTGATACTGAGACATCCAAAAGAGGCATGGCATACGGAACTAGAACAATCTACCCTGATGGATGAAATAAAGGGTACAGTTAAAAATTAAAATCACCTGAAGAAGGCCAGAGCATACAATGGCCGAAACATGGTGAATATGGCAACAAAGATGAGGACAATAGCCCGAACAATGTAAATAGTGTAAATAATTAAAATACCTCATCTCAGAAATATATATATATATATATATATATATATATATATATATATATAGAGTGATAACAGTTATTGAACTTGAGAAACCTGTTTCCAGAAAAAGGATTTAAGAAAAAGATTTGAGAAATTTCAACCAAAAGTAGCACCATAAAATACAGAACTACTTTGGCAAATTAATATGCAACTATTAAATAAAGAACATCCATATAAGATGTTAATAATACCAACTAATCAATGTAAGTTGTTAATAATACTAACTAACCAACTGTACATCCATATAAGATGTTAATAATACTAACCAAACATCAATACAAAGCAATATTAAATCAAAATAAATCTTACAAATAAAATAGTAAGCCATATAAGATGCACCACAGTTCATCTATTGATTATTACTATAAGAAAAAGTATAATCACATTCAAAGTTTAAACATATTCTATATCAGGCGTATGTCAGGCACTGATAAGGGCTTATATGGATGATTTAATGATGACAATTAAAGTGTCTTGAAGAAAATATGACCTGGGCCAGAATAAAATTCAAGCCAACTAAATCTAAGTCCCTAATATTGAAAAAAGGCAAGGTGATGGAGAAAGACCAATTTTCAGTCACAGGAGCAACAATTCCTACCCTGAGTGAAAAGCCTGTGAAGAGCTTGGGCAAGACTTTCAACTGTAGTCTGAAGGACACAGTCGCGATCCAGCAGACTAAAAAAGATCTTGAGGAGTGGCTGACAAAGATGAACAAATCAGGATTGCCAGATCGTTTCAAGGCATGGCTTTTCCAGCATGCAATATTGCCCTGGATATTGTGGCCATTGCTAGTCTATGATGTTCCTATTACCACTGTGGAAATGTTAGAGAGAGTGATTAGTAATCGGTTGAGAAGGTGGCAGGGTTTGCCGTGATGCTTAAGTAGTGCAGCCCTCTATGGTAACAGCATTGTGCCTCCCCTTTAGTAGTCATGTAGAAGAATTCAAAGTCACGAGAATGAGAGAACGACTGCTGTATGCAGAATCCAAAGATCCAAAAGTGGTAGCATCTGGAAATCAGACAAGATTTGGCAGGAAATGGAGGCGCTGAAGGAGAGCTGCAAGTGGTGGAGGAGAGACTTAGGCATAAAGCTATACTGGGGTCAATAGCTAAAGGCAAAGTGGGGTTGGGGTTTTTCCTCAGCCCACAAACCAACATTGCCAGAGGCAAAGAAAGGCACCAACTCATCCATTGGTGCCACGACCAAACCCTTAAAGTGATTGTAAACGAGGTGACTAAAGCTATAAGGGCTAATAAGCATCAACCCGGAAAGAAGCTGAATCAAATTAACTTCATCAAAGCTGGAGTAAAGATATAGAAACAGAGGAGAGAAAGAACAAGTCTGTTATCTTCCGCAGGTGATTGGCAGTTGATAGGGGACTTAAAGACCCAGCTGAAGTTCCCCAAACACATAGCCATAATATCACTCAGACCAGATCTGATATTGCACTTCGACAACACGAAGCAGTGTATCATTTGGGAGTTTATTACATTGGCTAATAAGAGAAAGAGGTCCAAATACCAAGAACTTGTCAAACAATTTTGTTACAAGTCATGGAGAATATACTATGATCCAGTAGAAGTTGATTGCAGGGTCTTTGTAGGACAGTCGCTGTGTACAGCCCTAGCAAAAATAGGCATAGTATGTACAGTGAGGGTGAGAGTGCTGAAGGATATCACCCATGAAGTTTTAACTGCTTCCAAGTGGATTTGGCTTAAGAGATCAGAGCCATGGAAAAACTAAAAAAAGATAAATAAATAAATAAAAAAGAGTGGGGGGAAAAGGGAAAAGAAAGAAAAAAAAAACAACTCCCAAACATACTTAGGGAAATGGAGGAGAGATTGCAATCTATAAGGGAATATTGAGAAAATATTAATTCAGGGTAGTTAAACTGGGATGGATGGGGTTTGAGAAGGGTTGAAGCATGTCGGGGTGGGGGTCAAAGGATGGAGATTTTTTTTTTTTGGTTACCGATTGCTATTTATCCATGTGTATTTGCATTTTTTGGATTTTTTTTATTCCCATTTCCAACCCTAATTCTTATGAATGTAAAGTCAGATCATAGTAATCATAGTTTAATAAGTGTTGAGTGGTAATTCTAGTATTAATTTGCTAGATTCATTTTGAATAATATTTAATAGATAGTAAGTGTAAATATGTTACTTAATTGAGTAGTTTAGGTTTCCTTTAGCTATTTATTTTTTTTTTTTTCTTAGATTAGGTCATCGTATTATTTTAATCGATAGATTACAAAACTGGTAAGGGAATTTCAAATAAACAGTACGAGATAATTTTGTAATGAATGGTTCCGTAAAATTAATATAAATGGGACATAGGTTTTATGTGTGCATGTCGTGTGCGTGAGTGCATTTACTACATTTATATGTAGAGGCATGAACGTGCATACATTTTTCTAATTTTGTTTGATTAAGTGTATAAGATTAGACTTAAACGTTTTTATATAATAGTAAGAATAATGAATGTATTTTTTTTAGGAGAAGTAATATAAGTAGTAAGGTTTTGTTATCAAATTATGGGATTAGTATTTAAAACGTAAAATCATTGGATTAATGTTTTAATATGCAAGATTGATTAATATTCAAGAACTAGTCCAGCTTACTTCCTTATGAATTCCAGTGAAATAGCATGAATCAAAACCAGATGAAGCAAAAGACAAGACTATATAGGAGAGAAGGGTGAAAAGCCTTTATTTCATTGGCTGATGTTGACTGACAAGAACAGTCGGACTCCTAGCCATATCTGAATTTTTTTGCAATGTCAATGTGCATAGCACGACATTATCAGGGAGGCAGCCTGACCCTTTTGGAATCAGGTCGGGATTACTGTTTGAGCCAATATGATGCAAAACCAGAAATCAGCAATGAAGACAGTGTATCCGAAATGTATTATTCACCTAAGGTAAAAGTTAGGCTATGCTTAAAATTTACAGCCAATTCACTTTTTTGGTTTGATAAGAAAGGTTTTATCAGAAAATCTGATAATTTCTAATTTTTCATGTAAGCATAGAAAACAGGGTTCATTTAAAGATCTACATGTTCTAGATTTTTTTTAATTTTCCATTTTACCTTAGAAGTTTTATTAGCTAAATCCCAGAAATATTTAGATAATAGATTTACTATTTTTAAGTACCATTGGTGAAAGATATGTTCATACCACCTTGTCTTAAAAGAATTCTTAGTACTACCAATATAAAATTTTTCAACAGTCAGGTTCTCTATTGTAGAAATAGTACTTAGATAAACAAGAGAAATAGTTAAACATTGGTTTTGTAATGGGCATTCATTAGAATCCTTGCAATTATATTGGTTAATATTATTAAAAGTATTTATCTTTGGATGTGCATTATTACCCAAATTTTTAAATTGGTTTAAAATTTTATTATTATGTTTCTTTATAATCTTCTCAAAATTATTAGTACTGCTATAACTTAGCTTTAGTGTGTTTCTGTTAAATATTTTACTAAGAAGGTTACTTTTAGGGAAATGTTTAAGTAAATGGGGGGAATTCTGGCCTAACTTAGTACTGACCAAATGATGAAATGGGTGTGTGTACCAAATGATTTTCCTATTCCTTTTCCTTAGATCAATATTATAATATTTTCTATACTTGATTTCAGTGTGCTTGTAACCACTACTTTTAAAGCAGTATTATAAACACCGCTCTATTTATCAAGCACATCTTTGTCAGATGAGTGGTTACTAATCCTATGTTCTATAGATGAAGGTACATGTCTGATTACAGATGGAGGGTGGTTAGAATCAGGGTGAATATATATTGGGTTGGCATTATTTTTCATATAAGGTTGGAATAAATCATTAACAAGATCTAATGTAACATCAAGAAAATCAACCAGTTTAACATTAGTAGTTACCTTAACCTTAAGATTTTAATTATGTATGAATCATTTTCCTTAATTTGTCAACTTTAATTTCAGCAGAATTTCTTACTAACATAAGGCCATCATCTCTGTATAACCCTATGTTATCAACATCATCATAAGCACTAAGATTATTTAGGATAAATAAACACACCAGGTCAGAAGACTCTGCAGAATCTAATGATCCCATAGAGAGATCAAAGTAATCATCAGAGTTTTTTACCCACTGTTCATTATTGTTAATGGGAACAGTTCATTATTATATTTATGCCTTCACTGGAAATGTTAGGCAAATTCCAAAGCTAAAATAAAAAGATCCTTGGAAATGGAGGGGGTAAAAATCTACCATGTCAAATTGAATAAAAGAGCATCTTCTTTTGTTGTTAATTCCTTTGACCAATTAATGACATCTGTAGTACCAGTACCAGATAACTTTGCTTATTTTCTGTTTGTATGTTAATTTTTTATAGATATAATTTATTTAAGTAAATGGTCTGCTTTTTAATTAAACAGTATTAATTACATTTACTGGCCTGAATGTTTGAGAAATTTCATAGAAAATATTTGATTTTCTGACAGGAATCAAACCTGTAACCCTTAATGGGTTAACAATGGTTCCCATTATCTCCTGTGAGTAGCAATCTCTCCAAGCTATCTTTCCTCACTGTGTGTCTGCAAAATTCCAATTCTCTCTTTCTGATCCTAAGTATAAGTATCCTTTTTGTTTCCATTTTCACTAAGACTTCATCATTGCTCACATGTTCAGTCCATGGTATTCTTAGCATCCTTCTATAGAAACATATTTCTGTTGCCTCATGTCTCTTCATCTGTAAGGAGACTGTCCAGCATTTACTGACATATATTGAAGGATGATATTACATGGCAGTTCAGTACTCTTTTCTTTGTTTCTAAGAAAATTTCCTTTTTCTTAATATTTACTTAGCTTTTGGAAGGCATCTTTTGCTATTCCAATTCACCTTTGGATTTAAGTGTTGCACTTTCTGTAATCTGTTAAAACACTTCAAATTGCCATTTGTGTAATCGCTGAAAATATTTAACTATACAGTGAAATGCATATACGAATGTGTGTTAAGATGTGTGTGTGCATTTATTTAAGTTAAAACTATCCTAAAATATTCTTATATATATATATATATATATATATTAAAAAAAGTGAGAAACCACAAACGTTTATGCTTATAATGTGGATTTGTTTTAGTGTATATATTTGATTTTAGTCTTCAAATTTCTGCTGAAATAGGAAGAATAAAATCAAATATATACACTAAAACAAATCCACATTATAACCATAAACATTTTTGGTTTCTCACTTTTTTAAAATATACATTTTTCTCTAGTTGGAACAACTATAACCTTTTTCCTATTTATCTATCTATCTATCTCTATATATATATATATATATATATTATGAAATGGACAAAGTCTGACAATTATTTTAAGACATTTTTATGTTTATACATTCTTTTTATAGATCCAAATATTTAAGTAAATGCTCTGTTTTATTATAAACAGTATTAAACATTTACCGACCTGAATGTCCGAGAAAATTTCAGAGAAAATATTCGTCCTCTGTGGCTCGATTGGTTAAGGCACATCAGATTAAATGATGGTTCCGTATAGGATACAGGTTTGATTCCTGTCGGAGGACAATTGTCGGACTTTGTCCATTTCGTAATGTGTGACGTCATTTGTTCACATTTGGATATGCTTTGAGCAGATATAAATGTACATGAGATTCATGGAAGATTGAAGTTTAAAAGCAGTAAAATCGACCTTGCTAATCGAATGATCCTCCGTGGCTCAATCGGTTAAGGAACGTCAGGCTAAATGACAGTTCCGTATAGGATACAGGTTCGATTCCTGTCGGAGGATGAATATTTTCTATGAAATTTCTCGGACATTCAAGCCAGTAAATGTTATTAATACTGTTTATTATAAAACAGAGCATTTACTTAAATATTTGTATCTATAAAAAGAATGTATAAACATAAAAAAAATGTCTTAAAATATATATATATATATATATATATATATATATATATAGGCTGAGGCAAAAATCACAAACCACAGACATTAATTAATTAATCATGTTTTAAATGTCTAATTTGTTCTGATATTTTCTTATTTCACGGGGTCCATTTAAAATGGGTTTTTTTCAGATGCACCCAAGAAATATTGAAGAACTTAAAGAATGAAATATGAATGCAGTAAAATGGCAGAGGAAACTCTCCGATGTGTTAATGAATCCTGCAGGCACAGAATTGAAATGTGTTTGGTAAGAGAAGGAGGCCATTTTGAACAGTGCATACAACAATCAAATAACTAGTAAATAAAATATTCATGTGTAATTATACTTTTAAGAAATTATCCCTATGGTGTGTGACTTTTGCCTCACCCTGTATACATGTATTAAATTGTGTGTGTGTGTGTGTGATGTTTGGTGTTAGTATGCAGAGGTTATGTTGTATCATGCATACTTTGGAGAAAATGCCTGTGTGTGCAAATACTTAATTAGGAAAGAAAGAAAAGATTTGCAGCAAATACTTTTGAGTAGGTGTATATTCTGATTCTAACACAATATAAGAGTTTGTGAGGCAGATCTACACTGTACCAAAGAACGAGTTGCTCTACGTAGGTGTATATTGATAGCAGTAAGAGACTGTGTGGGTGGAGAGGCTGTGAAGACATCTAACTAGATTACATGAGAAAAAATTGAATGATTAATCCAGAAAAACACAGACAAAACAAGATATTGAGATAATCCTACATTAGCAAGGTTACTTGGCATATCTCAGGTTGAAAGAACTTATTTCATTATCTCTCAGTGGAAGATGTTTTTAATTTAATAATTTTGAAAAGAGTTCCACAATTTCTTCAGATTATATAGTTTATTATTGTTGTTCTAACCTCAACATTTTGACCAATCAGTTCTCTAGCCATCTTCAGGTGTATAATCCATATGGCAGATACATGGCTAAAAAGAATAACAGTATAATGAGTCTAGCAGTAGGAAAGATACTTGTGTTTATTTTTACTTTATTTAACTCTTTTTAAAATTGGGCAGATATTTTGCGATAATCTTTGAAAGTTTAAGAAAAATGCAATGTCAAGATAATGAGCAGTTCAGTGAAACACAAACTCAACATATTTATGAATTTGAGAGATAAATTTGTTAATCAACTTATATTGTATATATATATATATGGCAACAATCTTTCTTTTATGCCTGTTCTATTGAATGTGAGGGGCAAGGAAAATATTCATAAGATTAATAATTCAGTTTTTCTATTTTTTTTTTTACAGTTTTGGTTTGGTTTGGTTTACGGAATATCAACCTCAATGGGTCATTTAATGCTGACAACTTTTTTTTTCTTGATAATATTTTTGTTTTGTCAAAAAATCTATTCCTGTTAATATTTTTTTTTCCTCAAAAACATATAGCTGGTAATATTATTTTTTCAAAAACGTATAGCTGGCAATAGTTTTTTTTTTTTTCAAAAACATATTGCTGGTAATATTTTATTTTTACCCGAGTTTCGGGGTTAACTATTTACCCATAGCTGGGACCCTAACAGGTGCTACCACCCTGGATCAGAGTGGATCTGGGAACACCAGCAATTAAGATTTGGTTCCACATTTCTCATAACCTCCTGATCAGAGGCCTTGCTGTTGGACATGGTTTATTGTCTTACTCAGGATGCGGATGCGGTTTATTGTCATACCCAGGACGGTTTACAGTTTTGTCTTCATCAGAAGTAAGAGAGTGTTAAAACTGCTAATTGTGATTGTCACAAGCGCTTTTGTTCAATTCATTTGTCATTTTTCATTGATGTTATATTTGTGTGTGTTTATATACAAGATTCTATATATTGTATAAAAGTAGTAATAATTCTATCTGTGCTGGAATACAAAAGATCCTTTACATAGATTGTAGATTGGGCACATTAGTTACTTTGACCCTCAGGTTCTGTATTAGGCAGTCAGAAAAGTATCAGGATATGGAGACAGACCAAGATAAAAGTTGTGATCATATATATTTTCTCTGTATTTAGGCAGAAAATGTTCTTTAAAGCAAATATTATAAAAATGTGTTGATTTATTCTAACTTTTCCAAGTTATGAATAATCCTTCTCAACCAAGGAAGAAACTCCATCAGAAATTGTCCAAAGAATTTCTGTTCTTTTATTGCTTTCTCTCCTTAATAATGTTTTTCTTTTTCTCAATCTTTCACACTCAGTAACCTCTTAAATGTTAGTGGTTTTATTGTCATACTTGGAGTGAAATGATTAAAATAGAAAAGAAAAAAATATCTTTTTCTAACTATTCTATATAAATAACCCAATCCAAATATTAAAATAAAATGTTGAAAGTTTATGTTTTAGCAGTGCATAGATGAACTTGCAGAAAGGTCACTGCTGTATAGGAATTCAATGTGAAAAAAATTGAAAAAAATACCTCAAAATTTCCACAGGTTTCCGCTAGTAATCATAATTAAATTGAGTGTAAATATAAGAACAAACAATGGAGAGACTCACAGTGAACAAGGTTGGATATGAAATATGTTTTGCCCTAGACAGTGACCACAACTTGAGTTGACTGAAGAGATATGCTAAATGACATCTTGACTCCTCTCGGGTTAGATTGTAATGGCTTCTGTTACTGTACTTTGTGAATCTAAGCTGACAGGCAAGGAGAAATTCCAATTGAAGACAACAAAGAAGAATGGTGACAATCATCTCAGGTTTTCTTGCTGGGCATAACTCTTGCAAATCTTTTTTTTTTTCTTCTTTTAATCCAGTTACAATGTGAAGAGAGAATCAATATGTTGCATTTACTATTTGGAATGGACTCACATAAAAAAAAAAAAGACAAGTAATACTACTACTACTACTACTACTACTAAGAAGAAGCAGCCAGAAAAATTTGTCATCATCATACTTTCTACAATTCTTCTCCTGCTTCCTCATCATCAAGCTGAGATTCTGTATACACTCCCACTAATTCATCATCTTAAGAAAAAACACAAATAAAGATTTGAACTAGTATAAGTAATCCAAACAGAGAGAAAAGATGTATGGATTACAAACACACACCCACATGTATTAAAGGATTATATAAATATACTCATAATGCATCTGTTTAAATAGTTTACCTTGATTTTACGCAGCCTTAAGAATATTTATGAACAATCTTAAATTTAAAAATTTTGAAAACCTAATATTTTTTACTTCTATTCATAAATATTTGTTGCAAAATAAAAATAATTAGATTTGTTAAAGTCTCTCAGACGATGAATTGATTTGGTAAAGAAAAGTTTTCTTTTTGTCTTTAATGATATTGTCTTCTTTATTTCAATATATACATATATGCAAAGTGTACCAGAAAAGAAACAGGACCGAAGTCATAAGAGATTTATGTCAAATCAAAACTACAAGGTTTCCCTTTCAAAAATTATCCCCCTCAAGTGTTGGACACTTTCCATCCTTCTCCATCATGCCTCCTTGCACTCCTGGAAGGATTCTCTGCAGCCCAGTCATCAGGGCTGCGGAGTACTTCATCCTCTGATGGACTTTATCAAGGCAAATGATTCTATTTTGCAACAAATATTTATAAACAGAAGTAAAAATTGTTAGAATTTTTGGGTAGTTTTTGTACTAGTGAGCTAGCCAAAATGAGATGACTCATTTTACAGTTCACCAATAGAAGGGTTAACCAATCAGAATGCTCAAAATATTCAATCCGACATGTATAAAGGCAGCCATTTTGTTTTTTCTCCAAAAATATCTTCACTGCCAACCTGATATCGAAGACTTAAAGAATTACTTAACAACTGCTACTTTCTCTGAATCTTCACTGCCAACCTCTGATATTGAACACATTACGGACTTCACTGGATTCCATATTCAAAGACTATGGCAAACATGGTCAACAAAAATATAATTAGATTTTCAAAATTATTATATTTAAGAATACTCATAAATATTCTGCAGGTTAATCTGTGTAAAAGTCAAGGTAAACTATGGAGGATGCTAAGTGATTTAATGCCAAAAAACAAACAAATAAAAGAGTGAATGTTGTTGTTGAGAACAACAATAACAACATTTTTATTTATTAGGCATAATGGTTGGCTACTTTTGTTTTCTGAGTAAACCTGTCTGCTAGGATGGTTAGCCAATCCTGACTACAGACACCTGCTCAGGCACATTTGTATTTCTTCAACACCCACGGGGCCCACCTATAGTTTATACTGCAACTATGCTGAGCAGGCATTAGTTACAATTTCTTGGAGAGAACGCATAATCTGTTATGATCAGTAGTTTGAACAACTCCAGTATGCTCAAACCATCAGCCATGATGACTTGTGACTTTGTGCTAGTACAACCATATTTGGCTTCCAGACAATTCCGCCTAGATAATTTCATTCACAAAACTCGGGCCAACCCCTGGTATGGTTTTCAGGTGCTTTCCAAAGATGCTGCATACTGGGATTGTCTCCCCAGTATGTTAACATCAAGAAGCCACCTTCCTGGCAAATTCACCATGGTCAGATTCAAATCTAGGCTTCATGGTCTGAAAGTTCTTACCACTTAATTAAGTACAAAAAAAACAACAGAACTTTTATGCAAATTTCTACTCAGCCAAGGATGTGATAGCAACTTAAGAACTATAATTAAAGTGTGAAGAGAGAAACATTGACAGCAGATTGTAAACTGAACAAGTTTTCCACTGATCAAGACCAGAGAACACATCAGCTAATGTGTGAAAAGAACAACAAAGAATATAAAATATAAAAAGGAACACTGAATATTAATAAAATATGATTGGTTGATATTATATAGCAACTAAGTCTTACCATCTTACTTCCTCATGCTTTGCAATGCTATGAAATCTACCTGTTGCATTATGGCATATAAGACGTCTTGGTGAGGTTTCTATAATCAAATTTTTCCATAGAGTGGGCTGATTGGCCCCATGCCCAACCTCTGTACTCTGATGAAGCATTGATTTTCTATCAGGGTTTCCTTCCATTAGTCAACCAAATGCAAACAATTTCCATCTACCCAGATTTGGGAATTCAGAGTTGTCCTTATCCTAGATTTGCTGCCATCCAAGACTAAAAAAGACAAATTTGCTTACTATTTAACCCATAATTAGTGGGGGGGGGGGAAAAATGAATTCATACCTTTCTCAGGGGTATTTTGTACAAAAGTAAATGCAACAAACTCAATTGGATTTCAAAGTTGGTTTGCTGATTTCTTGCGTCAAGCCATTAATATTTACACCAAACCACACATCCTTGAAATGGTTTTGTTTGTGCAAAATTTTCCAGTGGTGTCTTTTGCATAATGTTAGTAAAATTTTAGATGTCTTTAATATTTACTCAACTCTTGTATTTGCTTGTCCAATCAAATTTGACAAAACTTCTGAAGGTTTGAAAAACATGGACATCCATTAAAATAGTCAGAAGTCATAAATAAAAAAAATATTGGGGAAAATTTAAGTGTCTGTGTGAATATTAAATAGATAATAAAAAGTACATGACACATAAATCTGAAGATGCCTAGGAATAATGAAAGATGCTTTTCAGAAACTAGGTAAAGTATTAAGGGATTAAAAAACATTGTTAGAAATACTGTAAAGAGTTCTCAAGTGCTCTGTAATATCTCTTCTTCTAGATGACAGTGAATGTGAGACAATGTTTTCACAGATGAAGACACCTAAAGGAAATGTTGAGAATAACATGGACTGAACATTTGAGTAAAAAGCAAGTTTCAAGGAGAGTAGAACTACAATGAAACTGCTGCTAACAATCATAAAGAGATAATTGAAATGTTTAGGATACATAAGGAGGAAAGAAGGCTTGGAAAAGTTAACACTCACAGGATATACTGAAGGTAAGCAATGCTGGGGAAAACAGCTAGTCATCTGCTTGATTGAATGAAAGGATAGAAGAAAAAAAGAATGAAAAGGGATATTAAAGAAGGAAGAGATAGGAATTTGCAGGGAGCCATGATGTCCCCTGTCCTTAAAAGACATAGCATATATAAAGAAGAATTCTATAGAATACCTTTGAGTAATATTGTTATATAGGAATAAAGTGTTCCTGCAGACACTTGAGTTTGAACATAAATTGCCAGTGAGTAAACACAGGTGATCCCATTATTGAATTAAGTGGATCACATGACCATAGAGGAAAGGCATATATAGGAAGTTGCGTTACATCTAGATTGATCTGCATTTCTAGTCTATCCTCTATTACTATTCAGATTGTTATTTCTTTTCTATCCTCTATTGCTATACGTATCTGTATTTCTAGTCTATACTATTTCTCTAATCTATTCACTATACTATTTATTTATTCAGATCATTATATGGATTACTTTTCGAGTGAGTATTATCGAACAAGTACTATTAGTGTGAGTGATATTCGGCATCTGACACCAGTGTTGTTCATCGGCATTACTATAGTTGTATGTGTGATTACAAAGTCTCTACTACAACAAGCATTATGAAAATGACAACGAGTATTCACTGGTATTACAAAAGTGGCAATGAGTGTTCATTGACACCACAAAAATTATCTTTATGAAAGGAGGAAAAAAAATTTTGGTAGTTTATACTGACTAAGCAACCTTTGAATGTTGGAAAATGCTTTCAACATAAACATCTAAAAAGAATGTTCCCACTTACCTTTCTCATTCTGTTCAACACAGAAAACACTACTTCATAATAGATATTTAATCAGAAAGAAGGTCATAGATTACAGTGGCTGAAATATTTTGACAATACTAACCCTCTTATGCCACATGCAATGGGAGCAAACAATCATGGAGATGTGTGAAGCCATTCTTCCACATGGGGCATATTTTACAAGCTTAAAGCTTCTATACAATAACTTTTTTATTTCATGCAATAAAGCTATCAGATTATTTGCCAAAAATTGAATTAGAATCAGCATATTTCTGTTGCTGTACATACTAATTACAAAAACATCATGCTGAATACACAGGTTCCTGTACAATCACAAAAGTTAAGCAACATCAATCATGGTCAGTAATGAGTGACTGGTTGTGAATACCAGGTGCTGCAAGCTTGGATATACGGTTGGTATAATGGTTAATGGCTTGGAATTGTAAATTGGAGAGCTGAGTTCTGATTCCCATTAAGTGCGTTATATTGACTTTCACCCAAATACTCTTGGAAAAAGGTATGAATCCACCATTTCTCCCCCAAGCTATATGTTAATTAGTAAAATGTGTAGCACTGAACCATAATTATCTAAAAAAATAAATTATAATCTAAAAATATTATCTGGCTTTAAGATGTTGGTTAGATTCAGTGGCTAGACCCAAAGAGTTATGAGTTCAATACCAGGTCACAGGAGTGGTGAACCAAAAACTTGGAAACTTGAGTTAAAGGGAAATACCTGAGACATCTGGAAGAGGCATGGCACGTGGAACTAGAACAATCTACTCTGGTGGACAAAATAAAGGGTTTGGTTCGAAATTCCAATCACCTGAAGAAGGCTGGAGTGTACAACAGCCAAAACGTTGTGAATATGGCAATGAAGATAAGGATAATAGTCCAAATAATGAAAATAATGCAAGTAAGAAAAGTTTGTTTTCTCATTAAATGTCTGAGATGAGATGCTTTTTACTGATTCATTATGACCCATACCAATGTCTATGTTACAATGGCTTAGTTATTGTACTCTCTGGTATTCTTACTGACTCAATTACTCAGATGATATAACATTACTATTATGCACCAATTTATTATGACCCACATCAATGTCTTTGTTATTATGTTTTATGCCATTGTACTCTCTGGCTTTCTTCCTGACTAAATTTCTATTATGAAGTAGTGTTAATATTATGCATTGATCCTTTCTGACTAGTTTCCTTGCATTAATTGTCTTTATCAAATGCTTCGGTGGTTTTATCCTATGGAAGGTCATAAAGACAACAAAAACTCACAAAACAGGGCTGAAAGAATCAATACCTAATACATATTTCTAGTTGCCATATTTTTTAAGTGTCTGTTTTCTGCAAATTTACTGACCAATCAATCATGGTTCATTAAACATATACAAGTCACAAATGATGCATATACAGTAACCGCCTACTTCTGCTAAGACCCTGTAAGCAGCCATTTTGCCTCCACTAATAATATGCTGGTTTATAATGCGATCTTTCACAGCCTCAAGATCTCTCTCTCTTGTTTGTCAATATTTCTTTCCTCTTGAGTGAGTCCACCTGAGAGTTACTGTCAGAAGCAAAACTCCCATCATTCACAGATCATGGATAAGCCATCTTCTTTCTTTTCTTCTGTGCCACTGAAGAACTCCAAAATAAGCTGTTTTCAGATGTTTTTCTTCTTCTGCTTCCTTTTATTCTTGCGTCCCCAAATCCTGATAGACCAAAGTTTCATTCTACACAGTAAGCATAAAGTCTTAGAGCAAAATTATTATTTATCATCTTAACTTTCACGATACGATCATGGACTTCACAGCATTCTTCGGTCGAATCACATCTCTATTGCTTTGAGTTGTCATTGATCTGAAAAAAGTAGTTGTATACGAATGATAGTTTAGATATTTCTGAAGAATTTGGACACCATGACATCCAGAAAGTTTAGATCTAATGAGGCTGTTAAAGAACATGACTTGAGAGTTCTTAGTTTCTGTCTATATTTCTGAGATGAGGTATTGTAATTATTTACATTGTTCGAACTGTTGTTCTTATCTTCATTGCCACATTCATGATGTTTCAGTCATTGTAGCCTCCAGCCTTCTTTAGGTGATTGGAATTTTGAACTGTACCCTTTATTTTGACCAGGGTAGATTGTTCTAGTTCCACATGCCATGCCTCTTCTGGATGTTTCAGTATCAGTTATTTCCATTTAACTCAACTCATTTTTGTTCACTTCTACTGTAGCCACGACTCTTCAGGTCAGGTCAGTGGATCCACCCAATGCTGTGCCCCTGAGGACTCAGTAGATGAAATAAAGGGTTCAGTTTGAAATTTTAATCACCTGAAGGTGGCTGGAGCATACAATGTCCAAAATGTTGTGAACATGGCAACGAAGATGAGGTCAACAGACTGAACAATGTAAATAATGTAAATAATTTCTGAGAAAGTTGGACCCTATGACACCTAAAGAGTTTAGATCTAACAAGAATATGAAAGAACATGACTTGAATTCTTAGTTTCCGTCTGAATTTCTGGGAGGAGTAATTATCCTTATATACATGTAGGCTATTGTTCTCGTATTTTTCCGAGTGTAAATTGTAAGGTGAAAACTCCTCTAAAGCTGACATCAAAGAAACTTAAATTTAAATTACAGGTGAGGAGAAATATTTGAAAGAACATTTTTCAAATTTTTTTATCAAAATACAAATTATTTAAATTCTGACTATTGTCTTCATCTTTGTTATCATAATATTTCAGCTATTGTGCCCATTGGCCTTCATCAGGTGTATATATCAATCCAGGGAATTCTAAACTGGATCCTTTATTCAATATATGTAGGTAGACTCTTTTCATGCCACTGCCCATGTGTAAGGATATCTCGTTTAGATTTTATTTTTAATACTGTTCAGTTACTGCCATAGTCATAGCAACAACAAAGATGAGGACAGTAATTTGTAAATATTAACTTAGGTTAATATTTTCATTTGTTGCAGGTGACAAAATTACCCCTAAAATACCCTATCCTGTTTTCAACGTCTTTATATCCTATAAAAAATTTGGACAAACTTTTAAGTTTGGTTGATTTTGTTTAGTGGCATATTAGGTTGTTTAATGCTGATATCTAAATCATTTGAACACAATTGTATGCCTTCAACTACAGATAAAATGTGTTGTTGGTCATTTTACTAGAAATATGTATTGTTAGTAATTATTCTATAAAATGGATTGCTGGTCATTTTGATTTAAAAGTCCTTTTTTTATATAAAAATGTATTGCTGGTATTTTTACTATGAAAAATGTATTTTTAGACTTTCATAGTATTTTGTTTTTGTTTGGAGGTTCATTATTTACTGACAGTTGGGACCCTAACCAGTGCTACTACCCTGGGTCAATATGAACCTGGGAACAACAGCAATTAAGAAGGGGTTCCATGCACCTCAAAATCTCGAATCTCTCGATCAGAGGCCTTTTTGCCAGATGTAGTTTATCATTATACCCAGGACTAACATTACAGAAAAATAAACTCTAACCTGTGTTCAATTTTCTTGTCTCTGGTGTGTGTGTGTGTGTGTATATATATATATATATATATATATATATATATATATATATATATATATGCACACATATACATATATATTTAAATAAGTTTTTTTATGGTACAAAATTTAATGATAGCTACGAAAAAGCAAAATTTATATGGCATTTTAAAAAGCTAAAAAAGAACAACTGGTTTCATCCCAGCCTTATCAAGTTTATTTTCTGGGATATAAAAATATATATAAGCATGTAAATTAAATTAATATAACAAATAGAAAAATAAACTTGATAAGGCTGGGATGAAACTGGTTGTTCTTTTTAGCTTTTAAAATGCCATATAAATTTTGCTTTTTATATATATATATATATATATATATATATATATATATATATATATATATATATATATATATATAGGTATATGTATATATATATTTTCAATGATGAAATTATTTAGAAAAATTATTTGAAAAATGAAATGAGAAACATCAAAAATAAAGTATTTAAAAAAAAAACAAATTAGAGAAAAAAATTCTGAAGAAAAAGTTTTAAACAGAAGTTGGAGAATGAAAAAAGATGTTTGGTTGAAATTTATAAAATCTTCCTTTTAAAACAATTTCAGTTCAATAACTGTTTTTTTTTTTTTGTGTTTCCAGTATGATAAAGCTTTCCTTCTTAACTTTTCTTTATGGAGTGTGGAATATCAACATCTTGATTATGTCATTATTTTCTCTTCTCAAGCCCAGTAGCTGTTATCACTCTTTCCAGTATTGATGGAGGTTTCCTACCTAGCCTTTTATTTGATTTCTCTTCAAGCCCAGTGTGGAATATCAACATCTTTTTTATTTGATTATGTCATTATTTTCTCTTTTCTCAAGCCCAGTAGCTGTTATCACTCTTTTCCAGTATTGATGGAGGTTTCCTACCTAACCTTTTATTTGAAGTAGTGTGGAATATCAACATCTTGATTATGTCATTATTTTCTCTTCTCAAGCCCAGTAGCTGTTATCACTCTTTCCAGTATTGATGGAGGTTTCCTACCTAGCCTTTTATTTGAAGTAGTGTGGAATGTCAACATCTTGATTATGTCATTATTTTCTCTTCTCAAGCCCAGTAGCTGTTATCACTCTTTCCAGTATTGATGGAGGTTTCCTACCTAGCCTTTTATTTGAAGTAGTGTGGAATATCAACATCTTGATTATGTCATTATTTTCTCTTCTCCCAAGCCCAGTATTGATGGAGGTTTCCTATCAACCTCTTTCCAGTAATGTCACATTGATGGAGGTTTCCTTCCTAATCTTTTATTTGATGTAGTGTTGGATGTGAATTATTTTCTCTTCAAGTTACATGTGATAATAGTCCTCAAATAATGTGATTTCTTTTATTTGGTGCAATTCTTTGTGATTCTATAGTGACAGTTCACAATGTTCAAAAGTTTTACATGTACAAAACCATATTCAACCATTTCTCTTAAAAAGCAGTTGTATATAGCTGACAGTTAAGATATTTCTGAACTGGTTTGGCACCCTGGAAGTCATCCATATGAAAGTCTTGATCTGATGAGTCTATTTAAGAACCTGACTTAAATTTTCTGCCTAATGTTTTAGCTTTGTAACAGTTTGCAATGTTGAGCTAAACTATGTCTCACACAGTCTATTCTATGTTCAATTTCCTTTTCTCTTGTACTAAATTTGTTATAACTGTCCTACACACTGAGGTATTTGAAGTATTTAATATTCTGCAAATGTTTTAACTTAAAAATAAAAAAAAGAAATGATTAGTATTAGGTTTATTTTATATTCATAATGAAAAAAAAAATAACTCCTAACAATAGGATTTTTCAAGGGAGGTAATTACTAAAGGATAATTATAGAGCACTATCCCTTATTTATTAAATAGTGTAATCAGTGAGGGAGAAAATTCAATGAAACTTTTTTCTTTTATAATTTTTTCACAGTGTGTTCTAATGGTTTGATTAAAATTTAAAAAAAAAAGTTAGTAGGAAAGGAAAGAAGACAAGAAAAACTATAAGAAACACAGTTACACGGATAGAAGTCTTGAGGAAAATGATAGGGGTATAAAAAAAAACAAAAGAGGTTGGCTACAGGAAGGATGAAAGGTGTTCATATTTCATCATCTAACCCTGGAGATGGTGAATCAGACAATAAAAGCATTTGCTTCCACTTTGGGGAATATCACAAGACTTTCAGAGAGAAATCTAGTATTCTATTCAAAGCAGTTTAGATTGATTGCTTGTCTTCTACAAGACATCTTATTTCAAAGAAAAGCAAGTGTCGATGGAAGGAGCATATGAGTGACAGCATATGGCCTGGGAAATTTCAAATTTCCCAGTTATTTCTAACCCTGACATTCTAACACTGACATGGAATCAATTCAAATGTGTTGAACAAAAATTCTCAAAATTGTCAGATGCTTTATTATCTTCATCAATAAATAAAAGTCAGAGGAGAGATGAAAAAAAGGAAGTTAAACTTTGTAAAAAACATTTTTTTGCAAGTAAACTTTAATGTGAAAACTCCTCTAAAGCTATATGAAGAGAAATATTTAAGAAACATTTTAAATTTTTTATAAAAAATATGAATTATTTACACTATTTATATTCTGACCTCATCTTTGTTGTTATCACAATGTTTCAGCCATTATGCCTTTCAGCCTACATCAGGTAAATATTGAACTGGGTAATTTAAAAGAATTATGAACTGAATTAAATTTTAAACTTTATTAAATCTACATTGGTAAACTGTTCTTGTGCCACTGCCCATGTTTTCAGATATGTAGTCTAGTCCTTATTTCTAATACTAAAAAAGACTTCTTCAAACTACATAATGAAACTGTGAAATTAATGTCTATAGACTTAGATTATTGAAAGTCTTTTTAAAGAAAAAGAAAGGGTTTGAATCTATATTCCCTTTTTTTCTGGGGAATATTGTTGGATCAAAAAATCCATTAATTTTTTTTTTTTTTAAATCATTTCACTTCAAGCAAGGGGATAGTGCTACTAAGACATAAGGGGATACCGAGATTATGGAAAAGCATTATTGAGCAGAAAGGAAAACAAAGAACATGATTCAAGGAGACATAAGATGGCTATTGATGTTGAATTTAAATTTTTGAAGATTGTAGTTGACAGGAAGCAAGAAGCTGGAAGAGAGTTCCATAGGTGAGAAGTGTGAGAGAAGAAGCTATGAAAATAGAACAGTTACATCTACTGATTCCATCAGTAAAATGATGAGACCTAACTGCCAATCTAGTAATGTGCTTAAATTCGTGAAGTCAATATATCAATGAGGAAAGCTCATCAGAAAAACTGCTATGAAAATATTTATAGTTTAGGCACAGGGAAGCTGCATTATGGTGATTGGAAAGTGACTGATGCCAAGATGCCAGGTCAGGACCGATAACATTGCAGATTATTCTTTAGATTTTGTCAAGAATCTCGAGATATATAGCAGGAGTAGCATACCAGATGTGCCATCAATATTCAATGCATAGAAGTATGCAAGATAGAATCTGGAAAGAATAAACTGTCTGGCACTACACAATGTACCAACTTAGTGAAAAACATGAGACCAAGAAACTGCAATGGGTTCCTCTTCATCTGTGGAGAGATTGTAGGAACCAAAAAATCCCAACAAGAAATGTACATTTCTTAAAAAGTGTAGTTAAGCCTTGCTTTGCTGCAAAGACCACTGTAGCCTAATAGGAAAGCATGTGTAGTTAAGGTGGTTTCCAAGCCCCGAAAAAAAAAAAAGGAATTCTGGTTTAATTCCTTCTAAGGAATTAATTTTCTTTAATAAGACATTTGAAAATCTAGGCCAGTAGACATTTAACTTTACTGTTTGTAAATAAAGACATCTGCTCAAACGTGTATTCATTAAAATAATGTTCATAGCAAAAAGCAATAAAAATTATTTGTATAATAGAAACAGTGTACAAACTGTTATGAAGTATTTTCTTTCCTATTTTATCAGTTCAGCAGTCATTTATCTTGTGTACCTAGAGCTGATCTACCCTTACTGCTTTGGCATTTATATAGTCTATGCTGCCGCTGCCTTTATATGCTGTGTCCCTACAGAATGTAGACGATTATGGCTCCCACAATTTCCTGTCTTTCATAGCTCTTTTGCAGATTAAATTTTTCATAATTATTTTGGTCTACTAGTCAGGAGGTTTCAGTGAAATATGGACATTGAGGTCAACACCAAATGGTGACAGTCTGTTTCATACTTCAATGCAATCTTCAGGTCATCACTGGTCTGAAGATTGCATTGAAGCATGAAACAGACTATTACCATTCGGTGTTGACTTCATTGTCCACTTTTAGATTTACATTTGCTCCATCTCTGATATAGAGCACTTTCACCCATAAATATAGCATATTTTAAAACTATATCTTTATCATTATATATATATATATATATATGATTAAATAAATAACAAGAAACCTCAGCTTCATCAGAAAAATTGGGGAATGGGGCAGCCCAGTGATTTTTTTTTTAATTCTATGTTGTTTGTTTTCATTGGTTGGATAGATGTCACACATTCAATTTTTGAGCCATTAGAATGTGTCTGTATGTGTGTCTTAATTCTAGTGAGTGTTCTGTGTTTATCTTGTGGTGCCTGTGTGTGTATGTCTAATTTTTCAAAAGGTAGCATAATAAAATAGTTCTATTGGGGTATTTTATTGGCTGCATTAAATATAAAGCATTTTAGGAACTGAATGGGTAATATTAGGTTAAATCTCTTCTGCAAATATTTGAAGGTGTTTTATTTTTTTAAAATTTATATACATATATATTATTTTGCTTTCCATTGTTTTGGTTGAGGTCACGTGTTCATCTTATGGCATTATTGTGTGTGTGTATGCATGTATCAATTATTATGAAATTAATTGTTCCTCATTTAATCATTTTGATGAATTTAATTTATATGGGTGTGTGCTTGTGTCTGTGTATATGACGTAGAATAGTATCCAATAGTATCCATCACACAAGTGGAGATGACAACACAAAGTAGAAAAGCTTATGACTAATTTTGCTGTTATCTTTTGGTCTTGGATTCTTCAAGTCAGAATTAAAGACAAAACTGGTTGCAGTGGATTGATTTAAAATCCAGCAAGTGGCTCTAATACTTTTTTTCATATACTTTTGAAAGTGGGTATCAATGTTTGGTACTTAAAGTGTTGCTTCACATCATCTCCAGACCACAGCTCAACAGGCATCAAGTTGGATCTGGTCAAGATCCCAAATAAACACAGTTAATTAAAACCATGCTTGTAACACAATGCTACTTCTGACATGAAACACATCAGTTTAACTTTCATTCTGTGTCATTGATAATGGTTGCTATGAGTGCCTTGTGCTTCGTTTAAAGATCAAGAGCAAACAGTTTTACCACAATGTTGAAAATCTGACTTGCAGTAGCATAAAAATTTTAGAGACTCACATGTCTAAGCAAAAAACAATACCCTGTCCTGTGGCAAAAGCTGCTAGTGATGCCAGGGTGACAGTACCACCTTAGTCTCTGAAGCTGTGTAAAATCCCCTGTAAAATTGTTGACTGATGAGGGCATGGTATTGCATGCAGTTTCACAGTTTGTATGTAAAATATATATATTTATTAAAATAATAAAAAAGAACAGTAAGATTTATAATCTGGTGTTCTTAGCAATTATTTTTATTTTTAAAAAGACAGTGCTTGATACAAACAATAGAGCATAATATAATTTTTTTTTTTAAATATGATTCCATTGCTACACAGAAATTTCTATGTTTCAAAACTGAAGCTAAATTTACAAATTTAATTATAAAAATTAAACTTAAAACCCACAGTCTTATTTCATTATCAAGCAATGTTAGGAATAATTTTCTGAGAAATTTACTTAATTTATAAGCACAGACAATATTAATATTATGAGTTGCTGAGGTTAAGGAAAATTCAATCTATTTGGATTAGGGGTGGTTGGGTTTTAATTTCCCTAGATAGCTTATATATCCAATATATGTTACTTTCAAAGTCAGGTTAAGTTTAGGTGAGGTGGAGGTGTCTACTCACAAACATAGACATCCGTTATTCAGTCGTCTGGATTTTCAATGACAAAAAAAATTTTGGCATTTTTATTTATCTGCTTAATTCATATTTTTATAGACAAAGATTTTCTAAAAGGGTCATAAGTCATATTTTTAATATTTAAACTTTATTCCTACAGGTTTAAAGTACCATTCATCCTTCTAATAACTAATAGACTATATGGTATTTTTTCAAATAAATATATTATAATTTAATTATTAATTAATGACCAAATATAAAAATGTATGTTTCATCTTTTGTCTTTTTTTCACAAAATTAATTATTACTTAAGGAAAATATTTGACAGTGCCTACAAAAAAAATAGCTATTTCAGTTCTTTGATTTAGTAAATTTTTATTTTTCAGAAACTTAATAATGTATAATTTTTTTTCTATGCACAAAGGACATGGGTCAATTAATGACCTACAAGCTCTAGCTTTTCTTATTAATTTTCATTTTACTGTTGGTGTTTTATTGGTTTCTTTTAAGTGCCAGAAATATTTAGATAGGGATGTTTGATTTCTGTATTTATTATTATTATTACTATTAAAGGACGTTTGATGTTGGTTCCACCTTCTTTTGAATTCATTCCATGTGCATCCAATGTAGAATTTAAGCATGTCTGGATCTTCAATAGATAAAATATTGCATTGAGAAATTACTGATTCAATAAGGCATTTATCATTAAGAGGACAGATTTGAGGATTTCTACAGTTACATAATTTTTCTTTATCTTCATTTCTTTTTATTTTAGGATCTATATTTTTTTGATTTTGGTATAAGTGTTTATTCAAGATATTATCATTTTGTTTCTTAATAATCATTTCTAAGTTTTCAGTACAACTGTAACTTAATTTTAGGGTATTTTTATTAAAAATTGTACTGAGTTTACTATCTCTAGGAAAATGTTTATCAGTTAATGCAAAGAATTTTTGTCCTAACTTATTTCTTACCATTTGGTTGTATGGGGGTGTATACCAAATGATTTTTCTATTTCTATTTTTTCTATGGTATCCTTTTTTCTATAATTGAGTTTTGGGCATTTATAGCCACTATTCTTTAGAGTTTTATTATAGAAATTACTATGTCCATAGAATATTTTCTCATTTGATGAATTTTTACTTATCCTTTTTCAATAGATGAAGGTATATGCTTAATTATAGATGGAGGATGATCAGACTTAGGGTGTATATACAAAGGATTAGTATTGGGCTTTTTGTAAGGTAGGTATATATTATTCTTTAAATCTAGTGTTATATCAAGGAAGTTAACTTCTTTCAATTTAGTAATTTACAGTAATTTTCAAGTTTAGGCATTTAAATTCTCTTTATATATATATATATATATATATATATATATATATATAGATTAATACAAATAAAATTTCAGCATCCCAAATCCAGAGTTTCATGGATGGACCTTTGTATAATTTATTCAGCCTACTTATCAGGAGTTACCAACAAATGTCTGTCAATTTTCTAGTTTTCATTATATTAAAAAAGAATTATATGGTTTTTTAAAGGTGTTAGGTTGATTTATCGTGTGTGTGTGTGTGTGTGTGTGTGTATATATATATATATATATATATATATATACATACCTGTACATGTGAATATGTGCACATTTAAAGGCTGTCATGGCTATTTTTTTTTTTTTTACATAATTTTCTTTTCATCTTATACATTCTCTTTGGTTATTTCTTTTCTTTAACTTTTCAGCTTTGAGAGTCAAAAGATGATGTAACAATGTTATATTTATGTTCCCAGAATATTCTCTGGTTGTCTAAAGCTTTTAAAAATATACAGGTGTAATCTGTTTTTTTTTTCATTTATTGATTGTTTAAATAATTTTTCTTTTAATGCTTTGATGTTTTCACTTTCCCATTATTTTGTTTTTCTTATTTAATGTTTTTTGTTTTTTTTTACCTGGCTTGGTGTTATCTTATTAGAGTGTTAGGTTCATTTTATAACTATTTATTATTTATTGTTGTTTGAATATATATATATATATATATATATATATATATATTATATATATATATATATTGGTGAATATACATAATATCCTATGTCAATAGCACAACTTTTTTTATCATACCCATATATATATATATGTGTGTGTGTGTGTGCATGCACAAGCATATGTATAAAGCAAACAAAAACACTCTGGTCATTGGATCTGATATGGTAATTTATTTCCCCCTGTTATCTTCAAAAATTTTAACAATTTTAGCAATTTTTTCTCTCGGACTTCTCACTTGTGGAACTTGCTTCCGACTTCTTGCTTCCCAGTCAACTTTGATCTTCAGCAATTTAAATGTAATGTCAATCATCATCTTCTGTCTCCTAAATCTTGTTCTTTTATTGTCCTCTCTCCTCAATGATTTTTTTTTTGTCTTAGATTCTTTCACACTAAATCTTATTAGCTTTATTGCCTTGTTTGGGATAAAATGATTTAAAAAAACGAAATAAAAATAAAACCTTTTTCATCATCTCTTATGATATATTTAACGCTTTAGCATTCAACAAGTTCAAATACACCCCATGATACCAGATTTACTCATGTATAAGAAAACTTCTTGTATAATGCAATCCCTGAATTTTTTGCATGAATCTTAACCTCTCCAGAAAAAATTACCTGTGTATAGTGCAACCAGTCACTGAAAAAACATGATTTTTAACCTCTTAAAAATAAAATTACCTGTGTATAGTGTAACACCCAATTTTTTTTTGCCTAAAAACTGATCACACTATACACATGAATATATACAATGTATCTGTATGTTTTATAATCAGCTATAGAAAAATTGTACTGAGGAAAATATAATTCCAGTAAGAAAAGTGAAGACTATATTTTTTTTTACTACTGGATCAGATTACTGGGTGTCTAGAGGCTGCCATAGTCACTGACCAAAAAAAGTTGGAGTGGTATGTCAACAAAGGTAAAAGAAAAGTATACAAAAAGCTAGAAGCCATATCGTACTAGGCATAGACAAAAACAAACAAAATAAAATAAAACTAAATCTATTGAAAGTTTGTGTCTTCATGGATACAAACTTTTCCATGCCCATCTCCTGCCATGCCTCTCCCCACCTGACAAAGATGAGGGAAGTCATGGTAGAGCAGAGCCTAGACTGGAATTTGCTTTCTTTGTCCAGTTTCCGTTTGCTGGAATTGGTCCCAGTAGAATTGGTATTTTTAGTTTTGACTATAGAAACTCCAAGAGTGTTGGTTCTCTCATATCCTGGAATCGGATATGGTCACAATTTCTTTTACTGGAATGAGGTCTAGGAACTTCCACTTCCGTCATCCTCTTAAGAGCCTATGTTTTATGGAAAGTCTTCCTAGAAGGTAGAAGTTGATTTTCAAGAATACTTTTCAAGTTACTTTCAAGAATAAAAATAAGTCCCTGAATTTTATAACACAGTGTACAGTGTTTTCATGCCATTAGCAACTAATGGTTGACATTGGTGATTAAGTGACCAAGTGTCTTTTCAAATTACTGTATTCTCTGTAGTATTCTTCTATTAGTAATGGGTTGCAGCTCAGAGTGAGGAATCTGAGAGCTGAGTTCAAATTCATTATATCACTTACATGCTAATACCCTTGGCAAACACATGAATCCGTCATTTCTCCCCCCCCCAAGCTATGGATAAAATAGCAAGACAGATTAGGTTCTATGGCCTTGAGAGACAAACGGTCTAAGAGAAGGACAACTTTGAATTCAAACCACCTTGGAAAATCCAGAGTGAGAGACATGCAGGCAGTTAATTACTCAGTACTATCTGTTATTATCAGGCATCCCCTGTATTCTGCTTTCTCTCCCCAGACATCACACACTTGGGCACCCTTGGATTGAAGTAGTAGGAAGAGAGGGTTGTTGTGACTCTGTGCAAACCATTACATCCATACCTAGCTGTGCTAGGTTGGGTCATCATTAATTCTCTATGGACTCCTTTAATACTATCATCTGGATGGTTTAGATTTTTTCCTCAGTTTTTTTTTAATTTTTTTTTTTTTTTTTTTAACTATTTCAGATACTCTGACAACCATAATGGGTATAACCGTCACATTCATGTTCTGCAATTTTTTCAGCTTTTTTTTCTAAATAAATAAAATATAAAAAATAGCTGTTAGATGTTTGTTAGAACAGCAGCATCAACCATCTGACAAATTTTCTTCTTGTCAGTGATAACTAGATCAGGTTTTGCAGTCTGCATGGTAGAGGTAGTCAAAGTCCCTGAGAATTTTGCATTTTTTCCTTCATTATTTAGTAAATTAATATGCGCATTATGACTTGCCTTTAGCATGGATAAAACTAATGGGCCATTTCTTTTTGAAAATGAGGAAAGTTGGGAAAAAAAAAGACATATCAGAAATATTGTTTCCCATGAGAAAAAGAAAGAATACATAACAGAAAGCCAAAAAATGAAGGATAGATGAAACAGTGAAATGGAGAATCTTGTCAATTTTGAATATTTTCAACTAAGTTTACTTTTGGTACAATCCCACAAGTAAGAGGCACACAGTGAGAATCTATTTCATTTCTAATGATTTAAAAGTTCAGCTTACAGACCATCAAGCCATGACGAGGCACACTATTAAAACATTTCAGCTGGGAATTGATCCTGAATCATTGACTGCAAAACTGAAAATTCAGTCACTGAACCACTGATGCCCTAATATTGTTGCAATTATTCACTAAGCGTAGGTTAGTTTTGGCACAAGGCCAGAATTATAGGAATCCCAGTGAGAACTGAACTCACCACTCAGTAATAATGGTCAACCAGACTCAGTGATGAGGGTTTTTATAGCTTGATGCAAAGCCCCCCTTTAGTTGTAGATATTTCCCAGCCAGTTTCTAACTGACCCAATTCTTCTCAACCTTTTTTTTTTTTTTTTTAAACCTCATGGACCAATTTTACTCTTCATTTTTTTTTTTTTGGTGGATGAAGTAAAAAGAAATGAGACAGGGTCAGTCATCTCAGTTTCTTGCCCGGTCCTGGCTGTCCTTAGAAACACCATTAAGAATGCCTTTCTCCCAACTGCCCAGCGTCGATCTTGTTCTTTCTTTTTTTTTATTGTATCACAAAGTACTCGATCTGGATGTTTGGATTAAATTCACATCTGCCTGTTCAAATCATGTCACTCTTCCAATATTCTAGTTTGTCTATTGTATGTTCATTCTACTCAGACAAATCAACCTCAACTAGTTAATGCAAGGCTCAGGTGGGAATCATACTGAAATCAATTCTGCTTATGGCTACAAAGAATGCAGATTGCCATGCAAATTCTTTCTGCGGCAAGTGGATGACACCTTCTCTCAGCGACTTCTTTATTACAGTGCTCCCCCTATAACCATTCAATAAAAAAAAAGCTTATTTTTTACTAATAGATAAGTTTAGGAATTGTGTTATAGAAATAGTAAATGTATATGCTTTATTTTGAAGTAAAACTAATTTAATGAAAATAAACTTGTATTTAACAACTAAATTCTATAGAACATTTATGTACACAAGTAAATTAACTCAGAATAAACCATTTTAAAATATGTGAGTAATTAATAAATTTTTAAAAAGTGCAGATTAAAATAATGAGATTCCTGCCGTTGTTGCTGCTCTTCAAATTTTTTTTTATATCGATGTCAATGATAGTCGAAGATCACCTTTTCAATGTTGAGTCTATTACTATATTAATTCATTTATATCATTATTTTATTTTATTAATATTTAAAAAATTAATATTATTATTTATTATTAATATATTAAATTAATTTATATAATAAATTATAATCTTTATATAATTGTTCTTTATATATATAATCCTTCTTTTATATATCCTTGTCAGTTTTTATTCAACTATTACAATCAAAACATCCGGTAGAGTAAAAGGGACGCTAATTTACATTGTTTGATTTCATTTTCTGCTAGTTTTAGAGTTGTTTTCCTATTTTTAGTATTTTAATATGGCTTAGGTTACTGTAGAAATTCCACTTGTCAGTTGTAACAACTGTTCCAAAATTAAATTGCTCTATGGACAATTAAAATATTACCATAGACCCTAATTTGCTATTTTTTGTGTGGATCCCAGTAAAGTTACATGGACCACCATGGTTCATATGGACCCTGGTTGAAAATCACTGAAGTAGCAGACTAACAAAGGGAGATAACTGACTTCATTATCAATTAAAACAGTGATTTTATTCATTACTTAAACCCAAGACAAGACACACATTTGAAGCTAGCTGATAAAAAATGCAGCAATAATAAAACTAAAAAACAAAAACAACAAATCAGAAATCGACCAATCAGTGAAAACATTGGTAATCAAACTCCAAAGACTGACAGATAATTACCATATTTACATTCCTTCCTAGGCTGGATGGATAAAAGACAAGAGGGAATGGAACGAAAGAGCTTTGATTGAAATGGGTCGGAGAAGGCGTCCCTCAGTTCCATAAAGTGTTTTCTGTTTTGGTTTCAAATTTTATCAGTACAATTTTAATCAATACACTTGTTGGGAACCAGTTGGTAATTAAGTTTGAAAAGAGAATGAAATTTAAATGTCTTCATATCAGAGACCAAAATTAAATGCCAACACTACTATCTTTATCAATGGGTTTGAGATGCAGAAGAAATTCTCTTGTGTGGTAACATATACAAAAAACTTGAAATGATCTTTTGTCCTCTGAGATATTTTCCTACTTGATTATCAAGCAGAAAATAAATGTCAAAGCAAATATTACTAAATCCATTATTTTTTAAAATCATTGTGTCAAGAACACAATCATCAAAAAATAAGTACAAACTTAAATCTTTACTAGGGTGTATCAAAAGTATTTTCATTCTGTAAAGATATTAAGTTCAAATCTTATTTCATGTACATCATCACTACTGGCAGTGGCTTTATCTCGTATCCAAGAATTTAATTTCTTTACTGATTGCTTCCTTTATGATGATGATGTTGATGACTAAGTAGACTGATTCTTGCCTGGAAGAACCGATGCCATTGATTGAATAGTACTGTTGGTCAAGGATGAGGTTGATTTTTGTCGTGCCTTTTTTGTGATTTGAATTCTTCCTTTTCTCTTCTGGTGGCTTCAAAGTTTTTGGTTCTGATAGTGATGGAACATTGTCAGTTGGTACGGTCATGTGCTTGAGTGTCAAATGATTTAGGCTCAAGTCCAGTGGCTTTCAGTATTGTTTTAAGTTGTTCATTGTATCTTTGAAGAGGGTATAATATCAAAATCTGGTAAGATGGAATTTGGAGCTGGCTGTGCAAGGAACTCTGTTTTCTTGATATTAACTTTAAGGCCAAAACAATTGTGGGCCGTAGCAAAGTTGTTCACACACTTGGAGTTCTTTTGAATGATAGAGGGCAGTGTTGTCATCATTATATTGAAGTTCTGAGATTTGTTGTGCACGTGCTAGACATTTAGATCAAAGTCTACTAAGGTTAAAAAATACTTCATCATATCGATATCTGATATTAACTCCTGCATTGTCTGGAGGAAGTTTGTGAAGCATTGCAGTCAGATGCAAGGAGGATAACATAAATGCCAAAACACATTAATTAGAAATACTTCTAAAAGCATATTTTGATGTAGTACACATCCAGGGAAGGGACCAGACTAAGCATGATCTTCAGACTCCAATGGTGGAACAAGCGGATGATAATTATAACAGATCTCAACCAGCGGATGAAGAGGGCTATGCAAGACAGACATGCTAGAGAAGGCGTTACTTGAAATTATAACTTAGTTAGCAGTAGTCCATTGCAGTTTCATAACTTGATTCTGCATGTCTTATTCCATATATGCTGCAGAGGAAGGTCATGAAATCAAGTATGTTGGTCACTTCCTGGCAAGTTTAGGTCCACCTTAAACAAATTCAGGTCATCAGAACTTTATTCTATTCTGATTTTCTTTCACATCCAACCAACTCTTGAAAGCCAAATGGTGATAGGGAATAGATGATGGAAGCAAGTTTTGGTGAAACTAGTTTTGAACTTGTATATTGGTGGCAAATGTGTGATGTTCATCCTTCTAAGATCTGATGACTACTCAGGAGTCCAGTTCTACATTCGTCTGGGCAGGCCTATTTAGGAGTATTGATGCCCAAATTAATCGAGGAAGGTCCTAGAAAATCTGGACTACACATCAGAAAACACTACCAGTGCCCAGTTGGGAAACCACACCTGGCAGGCCACCCATCATGTGGTCAAAACAACATGAAACTTAAGACTACCAATATGATATTTGGAATATTAGAACTCTTCTTGATATTGTCAACACCGACAGATCAGCAATATGCACAGTTCTAGTCTAAAAAAAACTGGCTAGACTCAATGTGGATACCCTCAGTGAAACATGGCTTTTAGTAGAAGAAAGCCTTGTAGAAACTGGTTCTGACAATACATTCTTTTGAAAAAGCAAAGATAAAGAAGAGACAAGAATCAAAGGAGTTGGTTTTGATATTAAAACCTGCATCATACAAGACCATCACGTAACACCAGGTGCCATCAATAAGGAGCTTATGACTTTTGGTTTAAAATTTCCTAAAGAGAATTACATCACTCTCATTTCTGCTTATGCTCCAACTCTTGATGCTGATGAAGAAGCAAAGAATCAGTTTTGCCAACAACTGAGTAACATCATTGTCAACATGCCACCGAAAGACAAACTCTTATTACGAGGAGATTTCAATGCAAGGGTAGAAAAGGATCATCACCTATGGAAAAATATCATCATTTTAAGAAGGTGTCAAGACATCTGTTATTAGGTCTATGCACAGAACACAGTTTATTCATCATGAATACACAGTTCCACCTTCCTCCTCACTTCAAGACTACATGGATGCATCCCCTATTCAAACACTGGCATCTGATAGACAATGCCATCATACAGCAACATTACAAAAGAGACTTCCTCATCAAAAGTAGGCCATGATGCTGATGACTGCTGTACAGATAATCACCTTGTCAACACAAGCATGGGAATCACCATTCGTAACAGAACAAAAATGCAACATCAGCAACCATCTTGTGGAAAAATATGACAACTGAAAACTTCAGAACCCTGATAATGCAACCACTTTGAAGACAAATTAAGTCAGGAACTTAGTTCTAATCCAGTCAACAACCAATCTGTTGATGAAGAATGGAGAACTATTCGTAATATAGTCACAGAAACAGCAAATGCTGTCATCAGTTTGGCCAAGACCAAGAATGAAGACTGGTTTGATGAAAACATTATTGAAATCAACAAAGAATGCTCATCTAACTCATGAACAAGCAAAGATCCAATCTCAAAAAGAAGTATTTCCAGAAGCCAAAGCAGGACTGTCAAACAAAACTAAGAAAACTGCAGAGCATTTGGTGGCAACAAAAAACAATCAAACTTCAGGGTGATGCACATGCACGTGATCTAAGAAATGGCTCTGCTGGAATTAAACAATTATTTGGAACATCAACTGTATCCCTTCTAGCAGCTGATAATACAAACACCCTCAGTGATGCACAAGACATACTCCAATGCTGGAAGGAAAATTTTTCCACCCTCCTAAATAGATACTCAACCATAGCTGAGGACTTCCTGAGAAATATTCCTCATCATCCTCCTCAGCTATGGATGAATATGAGGACTATTTTCCTAGAATTCAAGCAAACTACAATGCAAATAAAATCAAAAAAATCCCCAGGCCCAGACAATAATACTTTTGAACTGACCAAACACGGAGGCTTACCTTTGCAAACCCATGTTTTCACCTTCAGAGAATCCTAACAAGTCCTGCAATAACTAAAAGATGCAGTAATCATAAGGATTTTCAAAAAAGGTGACTAAAAAGTCAATGGGAACGATAGAGGAACATCATTACTTGCCATCACTGGAAAAATCTTTGCCAGGATCCTTCTAAATTAGCTCTGGATCATCACCAAAAGACCCTTCCAATGTGGATTCCATGCCTCTTATGGTACAATGAACATGATTTTCTGTGCAAGACAACTCCAAGAGAAAAGCAGGGAACAACAAAAACCCTTTTCCTTGTTTTCTATGACTTAGAAAAGGCCTTTGACAGCATTCCAAGAGTTGCTTTGTGTAAAAGTTCTCATTCATTTTGGATGTCCCAACTATTTAATCTCTCTGGTTCATGAAATGCATGACAATCTCTATCACCAATATATCGTTATTATTATTATTGTATATTAGGGTGAATCAAATGTATTTTCCTTCTTTGAAGACCTTAAGTCTAAATCTTAATTTGTGTATATATATTGTAGGGGGAGTTATAACTCAGGTTGAATAATTAGAAATCCCCTAACATTTATACATACAAAAATACTTGTAGAAAATGAGAAAAAGCAAGATGTGGAAACGACAGAACAAGTATTTCTTATTATCAGGTAGACAGTGTTATTTTCTAAGTATATCTTAAATGTAGCAAAAAGCCAAAAGTGTCGAGCACCCAGTGAGGATCAAACTTGTAACTGATCTAGTAAGACAAGCTTGCTAACCATTAAAGTGCCTTGACAGTGGTTGTTATATGGTGTTAGACTCATGAAAGACAGTAATATTAAGTAAATTGTATATACTGTGATAGGTTGTTTTGAGTTAAGTCATTTTCAAAGATACTTTGGTTTTTCTTAAATATTATATGGAAAAATAAAATGCACCTCAGGTCATTTTACTAGAGTTTACATTGGCTATTAAAAATAGTAGAAACATCAAAACACTAAAATAACAATAAACACATATAGTTAAAGAGTGAAATGATGAGACCTAATTGCCAATCTAGTATTACACTTAAATTCATGTGGTTGAAGTACAAAGTAGGAGACCTCATTAGAAAAATTATTATGAAAATATTAGTAGAAAAGTCAGAGAGAAGCAATGTGACGTGGTGAGAAAGTGACTGAAGTTGAGATGCCAGGTCAGGACTAATAACATTGCAGACCATTTTTGGATTTTGTTGTGAATCTCGAGATATATTAGGGGAGATCAAGACAACATATGGCAGCAATATTCAATACATGGACAAATGGTAGATATATAAATGTGCTAAATGGATTCTGCCGAGAAAATAAAAAAAATGTCAGACACCACAACACAGTGAGTAAACTTACCTAGCAGCAGACCTAATAATTGATTCAATGTGGGAAATGTGAGATCATGGATATGCAAGAGTTGCTCTCCTGGAGAGCTTAGCATCAGCCATGCTGATGGGAGGCAAAAATGATTGTCTATGAGAATTATTAATTTCAAAATACATTTCATGCATATATCAAAATATTATCTTAATTATTGTTAATATTATTGTTATATATATATATATATATATATATATATATATATATTGTATCATTGTCAGTACTATTCAATACATTTATGTTACAATGTCAGATATAAGTACTGAAATATGACAGTATAACAGTTTCCATCTATGCCTTTCAAAAATGTTGCAGTGAATAATGTGGAGTCTGAAATGAGACATTCTTCCTCAGGTAACATATTTTCCAGCCCTTTCCCATTCAGATTATTACTTGTCATATGACAGGTAGATATATAAACATGTACCTGAGAGGGAGAAGTGTGAGAATGTATTTTTTTTGTACTATATGTGACTCACATCAGATGTTCCCAAAATAGATTTTTTGCTATGTCTTTCAAAGAAGCCAGATGCACCAGTGGGTTGATCTGAAAGATCACCTCCTAGCCATTGGTATTAGATTCATGCTTCATGTAATGTTAGTAGCTGATCTTGACAGATAAACACATGGGCAACCTAACTGTGCCTAAATCCTATGAGAGGTAGACATATAAACACCTAGCTGAGAGGAAGAAGAGGTGAGAATTTAGGATCAGTGTTTGGAGGGCCATAAATAATGAGATAAAAGTTGTAATATTTCTTCTTGTGGTAATAACCTTGAAATTGACAAGTTTTTCACAGATCTGTGGGCTCTATTATTCTGAAAGGGGGTGCTAGGATTTTTTATTTCATTGCAGGGGTTAACACACTCAGGTGGCTGGTGGGCATTTATCCACTTTACAAAATGTGTGTGCCCAAGGTTTGTTGGTTGAAAAAAAGGTTGGCAAACACTAAGATAGACTGAGCATTACACAGTGAACAAAATTCAGGTAGAAATTATGCATCAGGCTACAAACTTATTGACCCACCCATGTATATGGAAATATCATTCCTGTTAATCAAATATTGCTTATCCAAAGTGGATACTCTTTTTTTTTTCATTCAAAATCACCATCACTTTCTTGTGATGTTCTTTTTGCCTTCTTTTTTTCAATTTCCAAAAGTAATTCAATCTTTCCAAAACATCTTGTTACAGAAGCAATATGCAGACAGCTATGTCATATATATATATATATATATATATATATATATATATATATAGATAGATAGATAGATATAGATAGATAGCAAAGATTTCTATTGCACATCTTAAAAAAACAGAATTTTTTTTGGTTCTCAAAGAACAAATCGAAACAGGAAAACTTTTCAGATGAACAAGAATATTGTTTTTCACTTGAGCTTGGCAGCAAAACAGCTAAGGACACAAAATTACTTTGAAACTCCACTTACCTTTTTTAGTTCCTCAATACTTGTGATAGGTTCTGCCATCCATTTGGAAGATTTGATATCATTTGGCACAGCTGCAGCCATGTGGGCCTGAAATGAGTTAAAAAATATAAAAAAATGAAAGTTTGAAATGATTCAACCAATAAAAATGTGAGCCTGAAATTTGTCATTATATATCATTCAATGATACCAAAAAATATGTTAGATTTATTATTTAATATAAAAACTTCAGAAGAACTAACCTAATCATTATCTCAAAAATTCCCCAACATAAAAACAATGTTGTTTATGAATTCTCATATTATTTTGGAGATTGTATCTCCAATATCAATGATCAAAAACACCTGAATTTCATACATTGGTCTAACAAATACCACACACTCTCGTACCTTAACTTGTCACATGCTGAAATGTGCAATTCATGCATAAATCAATCATCACAAATAACCAAAATACAACTATTAACATGAGAAAAATAACAGTAGATAATATAAAAATATTATACAGCACACATTGCAAAGAAATATCAAAAATTCTATAAAAAAAACCTGCAACAATAGAAGAACAAAAACAAAAATTAAAATTAAAAACAAAACAAAAAGAAAAATCGGCATTAAATAAAATATCTTTCACTACATAAGACAGCATCTTCACATTATTTCATATGCATATTAAATATTAAAATATTTTATATGCATAATAAATAAGATGTAACTATCTGAGAGATTCTTTTCCGGTGTAGTCTGTGTAACAGTTTTCCATATGATATCACTTTAGATTCATTTGAATTATAGTGTTCTAAAAAATGCCTTGAGGTAGTTAACAAAATCTTGTCTATAATAATGACAGCACCAAGGTTGATACTGACTGAGACGGGAAAAACTACTTGAAGAGGAACAAAAGGAAACATGAACATTGGACAGCTTAGATACAGTTTCAGTTCTCATGTACAATATCTTATTCAAAAATTGGAAAGATACAATAAAAATTAAACAGACATTCTCAGTTAAATTTAACATATATATCTATCACAGACATGCCATATAGGTAGGCAAGGTAGGTAGTGCCTACACTGAATAGATTAGCAGCTACATTTTCCTTCTGTGGCACAATCTGCACCTAAACCAACAAAATTATGAAGGTTACTCTGATTATTATGCATAAAATGCAAAATATTTTATTTTTACTATATAAAGATCACATGAGTAATTACTGGTGACATGTGCTTTATATATATATATATATATATATACACACACACACAAAGGGATGCAAAAGTAGGTATGTAGTAAAAACAGACATATCAATGGGTGTAACAGCAAAATTGTCCAAATGGTCTAACAACATAATTGTCCATCCTACAAAATTTTTAATATCTAAAAAACCACTAAGCTAATTAAGGTTTTTTTACAGGTTTTTAGATAAGACGTTTAGCCATCTTGACACCATTTGTCGTAAGAATCACTGAAAATCCCTTTCAGTTATTCAACTAGAAAGAGAACAAGTTTTAAATCGTTTTGTCAAGCCCACTATGTCTTCCCAACTGAGCAATGATGAGAGGAAAAATATCATTCAAGCCTTCAGTAATGGTACCAACATTCATACCCTGGCTTCCATCTTCAAAGTCCATTCAAGAACCATCAAGAGAATGGTGAATAAATTTAAAAAAAAAAAAATAAGGGAACAATAGAGAGAAAAACTGGATCAGGAGGTCACAACAGCAAGAGGGATCACCATTTCAACTTAGAGCTAAATACATTCTTATTGTCAAAAGTAGAGTCAAATAGTGTTATAAAGACACTCAGAGAATTCCAGAAAGGTAATCTTTAATCATTCCGAAGATACAATGGTTCAGAATTTAAGCTAACAATTGGACAATTTTGCTGTTACATGATTTGGACAATTTTTTTGTTACACCCAAAATGTGTGTGTGTGAAGACCATTTGAAAACAATCAATGTTGGTGGAAAGAATATTTCAATGCAAACAAAGTAAAAATCAGTTCTCAATTCTCATGCAAAGGAATGGTAGTCAATGGAGAACAGAAACATACTTTTTTGGAATAGAATTATTTATTCAAATAATATTCCGAAAGCAACCATATTTCATTATAATTCTCTTGAGAAGTCAAGAGAATAGGTGTGTGTGTGTGTGTGTGTGTGTGTACACACAACTATTCTCATATATATATATATATATATATATATATATATATATATATGAATACACTCAATAAAAATTGAATAAAAAGCTTAATCACAGTACATTGTAAGTCATCTTTAATGAAACTATTATAACACCACTATTCTATGGCTTTTGTTATAATTCACTCTTACTTATATAACATACTTCATATAAGGATTCTTTGTATGTAATGCTTCAGCTACTTGCCATGACTCCTGTATTAGTTAGTCTGAAGACTGACTCCAAACAGCTACCAATCTTACCTCTGACCTGGAGATTTTTATAGTAATGGACTAGTTCATTTAGTCAGCAGGGGTGTACTACTTACTCCCCAACATCCCCACTTTTAAGATTAATACTTTTTATAAATATTTTTTATTAGTATTAGTAACGCCTCCTCATCTTTCTGGAGAGTTCGCTAATGTACTTGATATTGTAGAATTTCCATCTTGTATCTACTTCCAATTCTTCAGTGCACATTCTTTTTCTAGAAGTTATTCTTGTAGGTTCCACAATTTGTTGTAGTGCTAGCATATCAAAAATGTCATATAGCATTTTTATTCGTTCTTCCAATATTACAGATCTTTCATCAATGAATCATTTTTTTTTTTAAGCTGATTATTGTGCCATTTATGGTTCAATTTTTTTCTTTCACCGTGTAAATCAATTTCCTGATTCTTGCTGATATTATGCCGTCTTCCCATGTTTTTTTGCCATCCTTATATGCTCTAAAGAACAATTTATAGCCCCAATCTTAAAACTTTTGGTGTCGCTTATGTTAACCATTTGTGTTTTTCGACTTGGTAACAACTTAATAACACCGATTTTACTATTTTGGCAAACATTAATTTTGCCAGCAACATGTCTGATGGTGTATTGGGGTTAAGTGTTACTCAGTAAATTCTCAGAAAATTTTGAACTGCTTCCTCATTTAATTTCTCAAGACTTGCTTTCTTCAATGCTCTTTTGAATGTTCCCACAAACCATTCTGCATGTCTGTTGAACCTTGGGTGATATGGTGGGGTCGTAACATGTTCTATAGCATTCTAAAAGGTAATGAAGAAGACAATATGTGAGTGCCACATAATGCAATAACTCATTTGTTCTGCAACTATGACAAAGATGGCTGAACTTGACAAGAAGCTCTGAATGAAGAGAGTTGATGCGTACAAACAAGGTGATAGATATGCAACACTTTCCAAGTGTTTTAATCTTCCTAGATCAACAATTTGTTACATCATCAAGAAGTACAATGAGACTCATTGTATTGAAAATAAATTAAAGAATGGCAGAGAACGGTTCATGTCCAAGAGAATGGAAAGGAAAATTGTTAGTGATGTCTTGAAGAATCCTCACTTAATGACAAAGGATATTTTCAATGATGTAAAGACATTTTGACAGTTGAATGTATTGATGAAGACAGTAACTACATGCTTTTATTGAATAGATCTTCAAGTTTGTTGCCCAAGGAAAACTGCCTTGTTTAAAGCTAAACACCAAAAATGCAGATTATCTTATGTTAGAAGCCATTTAGAACATAGAAGCAAATATTGGAATTCTGTTTTATGGTCAAATGAAACCAAACTAGAATTATTTGATCCTATGAACTCCTGTTATGTATGGAGGAAAGTGAATGAAGCTCACAAATCAAAAAAATACCCTCCTTACAATTAGGCACGGTGGTGGGAGCATTCTTTCTCTGGGAATGTTTTGCTGCTTCTGGACCAGGAGAACCAGTGAGAGTACTGGCTATCATGGATTAAGAGTAGCATTTGGCTATTCTTAAAAATAATAGAAAACAATGTGTACAAAAGCTGTGTTTGGCGTGTCACTGTATGTTCCAATATGACAATGACCCAAAACCCATGGCACAAATTGTTGCAAAATACTTAGATGACAGCATGTCATATAGGAATAAAGTGTCACTGCCGACACTTGTGTTTGAACATGGATCGCCAGAGAGCAAGCACAGTTGACCTCATCTTGAATTATCACTTGACGGGTAAAGATATATATATATATGGGAATTAGCAGTGTCTGACTGAGTATTATTTGAGGGCATTACTATTGTTGTATCTGAATTACAAAGTCTCTCCTACAAACGGGCATTAAAAAGTGGCAATGAGTATTTGTTGAACTTATATGAGGAAAAAATAAAATATATGTATCCTACACATCATAATAGGATATTCAGTAATATTTACCCCCTTCACCGAAGAGACGTCATATTTGTAGGACTACAGAGAGATAATGAGGTAAAGTTATTCAAAAATTAATCTACAAAATATTCAGCAGAGTACAGCAAAATAAAAGAACTAAAAGATATCATGATTCAAATGTTGGTGCTACAAAAGCAACAACATGAACAACAGTTGCAGCAACAAAAACAATTGCAGAGACAAATACAACATGAATAGCAATTACAACAACAGAAATTTTTTAATTTTTACTAAAACTATGGCAAAAAAGACTTCAGATTCATTCACTCCAGATGCTGTTCCTAATTCAATCAGTGAATTTGTAAACAATCCAGATAAAGGGATAACTTTTCCAACTTATTATAGAAGATATGAAGGGATCTTCAAAAGGGATTGTTCATAGTGTAATGATAAAAAAAAGTTCATTTATGTTTAAGGAAATTGTCCCCTGCTGAACATGAAAAATATTTGAATTATATTTCCCCCCCACAAAAAAAAACAAAACAGGTGAGATAAATTTTGAAGAAACTGTTGTAATATTATCAAATTTTTTTGGTGATAGGAGCTCATTATTTAATACATGATGACAATGTCTTAACTTAGTAAAGACAAAGTAAATGAAGATTTTGTCACTTATGCAGGAGTTGTGAATCAAGAATGTGAGAAATTAAATGAATTAACTTCAGATTTATTTAAATGCCAAATATTCATACAGGGTCTAACTTCTAATAAGGACATGAAAATAATACCCAGGATACTTGCTAAATTAGAAATGGATCCCAAATTAACTCTCCAGGAAATAGCAGAAGAGCGTCAACGTATTGTAAATCTAAAACTCAATACCACAAGGATTGAGGAAATAGACATTTTAAAAGCACATAGCATCCAACTATCTAAGAGAAAAGACTGTAGACGTTTTTCAACTTCTAACAGAACAGTAAAAAGAGATGATAAATCCCCTCAGTACCTAATACTTGTGGAGGTAATCATTTCAAAAGTAATTAATTTTTGAAGAACAAAAAATGCTATGAATGTGTGAGGGTAGGACACAAAAGTACTTGTTGCAGATACAAAAAATGGAGGAAAAAATCAAACGTGTTAACATGATAAATACATGGAGTAAACATAAGAAGCATAAAAGGAAAATTAACAAGACTTTGTTTTGAATGTTTTTAACTGAGTTAGAGACATCTGAAAAGAGGAAATTTGTTTTTGTGGAAATTAATAATGTAAAAATAAAATTGCAACTAGATACAGGATCTAATATCACTATCATAAATGAACAGACATGGAGAAAAATTGTTAAACCCAATTTATTGACTTCTGATAAAGTTGCACATGGAGTTTCAGGAAAGAGATTGAATTTTTGGGATAAATTCACCTGTAACATTTCTTTTGTTGGAAAAACCAAGAAAATGGTGTTGTTTGTATTAAAGAATACTGCTAATTTATTTGGAACAGACTGGATTGCATTATTTGATCATTGGGACCTTCCAATTAACTTTTTTTGCAATAAAATAAATATTGTTAACTCCGGTGTTAATACGGCAACTGAAAAATTAAAGAATGAATTGAAAAAGAGTTTTCCGGAAGTTGTCTCAGAAGGTCTAGGGACATGCACAAAAACTAAAGCAAAATTTGAATTAAAAGAGAATGTAACACTGACATTTAAGCACAAAAAGAGTGTACCTTTTGCAGCCTTAGAACCAATTAATAAGGAATTAAAGAGAAGAGAAAAATTATGTATGATCTCAAAAATAGATTATTCCAAATGGGTATCACCAACAGTTTACGTTAAAAAAAGAAATAATAAAATCTGCATATGTGCTGATTTTTCAATGGGGTTAAATGAAAGTCTAAAACAATATAACTACCTGTTACCAAGTCCAGATTAAATGGTGGTAATTTTTTTTCTAAATTGAACATGACAGATGCTTACCCACAAGTATTAGTAAACGAAGAGTACTCAGAACTATTAACAGTTAACACCCGTAGAGGGTTATACAAATTTAACCAACTTCCTTTTGGTATAAAGGTAGCACCATGCAAATTCCAACAGATAATGGATACAATGCTTGCCAGTTTGGATTAAGCACAAGCATATTTGGATGACATACTTATTAAGAGTAAGACCTGAAAGCAACATACGAAAAATGTAACAAAAGTATTTCAGAGAATTAAGGAATATTGTTTTAAGATCAGTGAAGGAAAATGCAAATTGTTTATATCCAGATCTAAATATCTAGGATAAATTATCAATGAAAATGGTAGACAACCGGATCCTTCAATGGTGAGCGCAATAAAAGACATGCCTGTTCCAAAATTTACAAGCATTTTTAGGATTTGATAATTACTATCATATATCGCAAACATGCACAAATTAGGAGCACAGTTGAATAACCTGCTAGAGAAACATGTGAAATAGAATTGGTCAGATCAAGAAAGTTTTAACGTCAGATTTGTCACTAGCTCATTGTGACCATAAATTAAAGATTGTGGTTTCATCAGATGCAAGTGATTCGGCTATTGGAGCAGTGATACTGTACAAATATGAGGACAAAAAAAATTAAACCAATAGCTCATGCTTCAAGATCATTGACTGCAGCTGAAAAAAGCTACCGCCACATTGAAAAGAAAGCATTGGCCATCATATTTGCTATGGAAAAGTTTCACAAATTCATACATGGTAGAGAATTCATACTACAGACAGATCATCATCCATTATTGTCCATGTATTGATCAAAAAAGGGTGTTCCCACACAGACAACGAATCGACTGCAGCACTGGGGAACTATCCAATTGAACTATAATTATAAAATGGAGTTTCTACCATCCAAAAAATTAAGTCATGCATATGGATTATCTAAACTAATCCAAAAATTTTGCGAACCACTTGAGGACACAGTAATTGTGGTGATAAGGGCTGAAAATGAAATTAATAATGTATTATACAATACTGTGAACCACCTGAGGAAAAAAAGACAACTTTAAAATGAAAAAGTAATTAAGATTTAAAGGTAAAAATATTGCTAGAAATCATGCATTTTCATTATGTAATAATGTACTTGTGTACACAGAAAAAAAATTGTGATAGCAGCATCATTGCAAAAATGTATGCTAAAAGAATTTCATATAGGGCATACAGAAATTTATAAAATGAAATCCTTAATGAAGTGTTATACTTATTGGCCAAAAATGGATCAAGATATCAAAAATTTAGTGAAATCCTGCAGAGGTTGTGCTCTGGCAGTGAAGTCACCACCCATCAAAATTCAACCTTGGCCGAAAATCAATATGCCATGGTCTAGAATACATATAGACTTCACAGGACCGTTAAATGGAGCATAATATGTAGTAGTAGATGATAGTTACACTAAATGAACAAAAATATTAAAATGTAGAAGACTGACTACCATGGTAATCATAAATTTCCTACATGAGATTTTTGCAAAGTTCAGTGTTCGTGACTATTGTTTCAGATAATGGAACTCAATAGTGAATTTAAGTTTTTTTGTTATTCATTAGCAATTGAACATGTTACAATTCCCCCTTATCTCCCAAGATCAAATTGACAAGTGGAACGATTTGTTGATACTTTTAAAAGGGCATTAAAAAAGTCAGAGGGAGAGGAGTCAGATGAAGAAATGCTACAAGAATTTCTGAGTGTTTTCAGAATAACACCATGTCTGGAATGTCATCTGCAGAGATGATGTTTCTCAGGAAGATTAAGTCTCTATTTAATAAATTATTACAAGAATGTAAGGTGAGATCATCGAGAAATGACAATATAAGTAAATACTTCAAACCTGGAAATAAGGTATTTTTAAAATGTATCAATGTGGAAAAGAATTCTGGGAAAATGGCATTATAAATCAGCTAAATGACATTCATGGTACAGGGACAAAGGTGGGAATGTAAGCAACACCTTAATCAGTTAAAATGCAGATTCACTGATTTAAAAAGAATTTAGAGGAATTAGAAGATACTGCCAAGGAAGTGGAGCAAAATACTTATCAATGAGTGTTGTGATCTTGTAAGGAACTATCAAAAATGGTTAAAAGAATTAATCAAGGATAAAGGTTACACAATTGATTATTGAAGAGAGAGGGCCAATAATTTCATTCTCTGTTAAATATTTTTTTTTTGTTGTTTTTGTACTATTCTTTAACATTAAAGTAAAAATGTTGTTGTGGTCATTTCTGTACATTCTTTCAAATCCATTATTTCATCATTTGTGAAAAAATGCACATGAAGTTGCCATGAAAATTTGAGGAATTACAGCTTTTATTGTAATTATTAAAGGAAGGGATGAATAATTCTGTCAACAACTGTATATATCTTCATATAACTTACACACACACACACACATATATAGCTTATATGCACACATACATGCATACATGAGCAGGGGTTCAAGACATTCATATACCGCAAGCCAACATTCACTGGACAATACCTCAACTTCGACTCCCACCATCCATACAGTGTAAAGATAGGGATCATCTGCTGCTTATAACATTGAGCAAAAGTCATAAGTGGTGACCCAGAGAATGGGAAATGGTCAGTGTAAGCAGTGCCCTACAACGTAACAGTATAACAAACTGGGATGGAAGGGTACATAACAGCACTCAGAAAACAGTCTGCCTACCCTATGTAACTTGATATATTTAGCTATCAGGCAACATGATCATCCTTTCAGTGGAATGAAATATTCCAGCGGCATTAGTAAGTAGGGGAGATCAGGCTTCTAATAAATCCATTTTATTTCTATTACTATTTATTTTCTCTCTTTCTTTTAATTTTAAGGATTTCAACAAGAAATGTTTTTGATTACTCAAGCAGAAAATCTGTCAATACAGTTGTTAGGAAAACTGATGACAAAGTGGAAATAATTTTTTTCTGTGATGCATTTTGTCCTTCACTACTTCATTGGACTAAAATAATGACTATGCTGAGATAATTACACATTCACATGAAGGAGACATAAAAAAATTTGTTTGCCCATCACCCAGTTCACTCTCCTCCACTGTCTTTTGACAGATAATAGATGTTAAGGTTTATCCATTGTTTCCTGTTTAGGATTGGGTTTCCAGTTCCTTCTAAAGCCTTTTGAATCCTCTTTCACTTCTGAAATCAAATTTTCGACTACTAGACAACGCCAAGGCTCATTGCAAATCACATGAAATCATAATTATCATGGGAGACCAGAATGCAAAAATAGACAGGGAGAGGGGAGGAGATATAGTTGGCAAAATCGTACGAGGAATCTGCAAAGAATGTGGATAAAAATGGATGCAATGTTACATGGCCAATGACCAGATAATAGGCAACATCAAGGTTCCAAGAACATCTGAGACGATTATGGACATGGAGAAGCCCAAGATGAGAAACTAAAAACCAAATTGATTACATAACTATCAACAAATGATTCAGGAATGCAATGGTTCACTGCAAAACCTACCCAAGTGCTGACTGCAAAAGCGATCATCGCCCTGTTATATGTAAACTAAGAGTGAAACTATGGAAACTGAATAAGCCTAATGCAACATCCAAATTGCAATACAACAAACTCCTGAGCGACCAATACCTGAAAGAAAAATATATGGACAATGTGAAAAGATATGAGGGACACAACAGAAATGGAAACTCAAAATGGGACACACTAAGAGATGCTTTAGTGACATCAGCAAATGATATCATACTAAAGGAGAATAAACGAAGAAGAAAAAAAATGAATGGATGACCGATGAGACTCTTGACATGATGCAAAGGAGACAGAAAACTTTGCCAAGATGGAATAGAGTAAACTACACAATGAAATAAGTATCAAATGCAGACAGGCTAAAGAAGAGTGGCTAAACAAAAAATGTTCAGAAATAGAGAGAGTGAGTAGCACCAACAAAGGAGATATGCATAAACAAATAAAGCAACTAATAGGAAAGAAGACATGCTCATCAACAGGCTGTATAAAATTAAAGGATGGTACGCTCATATTAGAGAAGTAAGAAATTCTTCAGCACTGGAGTGAATATATTGGAGAACTCTTCCACGAAGAAAGAGAACAACCAGAAATACATGGAACTACCAACAGACGTGAAATTCTAAAAACCAAAGTAGAAGCTGCACTGGCAAGATTGTATAAAAACAAAATGGCAGGGCCAGGCGGAATTGTAATGGAAATGCTGACAGCCTTAGATGATTTTGGCATAGACAAGATCGCAGAAATAATAAATGAAATCTACAACAGGAGGATGTACCAGAAAATCTCAGCAGATCTATTTTCATAGCACTGCCTAAGAAACCAGGCACAAATGAATCTGAACTCCAACGAACAATCAGCCTAATGAGTCACATAACAAAACTCATCATCTGTATTCTAATGAGCAGGGTGCGCAGCAGAATTAGGCCAGAGATAAGGACAAGAACACTGTGGAACAAGGAATGTGATATTCATGCTCAGAATGTTATCAGAAAGAACAATACAAATGCAGAAGGATGTGCACCTATGTTTTATAGACTATGCAAGGACGTTCAACAAAGTACACCACAAAGATCTGTTGGAACTGCTCAGCAACCTTGATATATTTGGGAAAGATATTAGAATAATCAAGAACCTATACTGGCAGCAAACGGACTGCATGCAAATAGAGAATGAGTTCAACAGATATACAAAAATAGAAAGGGTGTAACGCAAGGATGTGTTTTCTCACCAGACATATTCAACCTTTACAGCAAGGCAATTCTGAGAAAATTGAAAATCCTACTGGGATTCATCATTGGCAGCCACAATCTTAACAATATAAGATACACAGATTACACAGTGTTGATAGCAGGCATGGAAAAGAAATTATAAAACCTCCTACAGAAGGTAGCAAAGGAGAGTAAGAAGAAGGGACTAAGCATAGACTACAAGAAGACAGGATGCATAGTCAGCAGTAAAAGGATGAGCCCGAAATGTGATTTGCAGGTCAGGGACACTAAAATCAAGCAGGTGCAGAACATGAAATATCTGGGAAGTATTCTAACAGATGACAGTAAGTGCGATGCTGAGATCTGAAGACATGTTGGGATGGCCAAAGATGCATTCCAAAAGCTAGGCAGAGTATAACAAGACAGAAGGATTTCTTTGGTAACAAAGAAAAGAGTGCTGCTACGTGATACCTGTCCTCCTTTATGGCAGCAAATGTTGGACAATCTCCTCAAAGATGAAGAGGAGACTGGAGGCAACAGAGGTATAGTTCTACAGAAGGATGCTAAAGGTATCATGGACTGAGCATGTAAGCAATGATGAGGTTTTGGAGAGGATACAAACAAGAAGGAAGCTTATACTTAACATCAGGAAGAGGCAGCTGAAATTTCTGGGAAACATAATCAGAAAGGAAGGCTTCAAGAATCTAATACTCACAGGGCAGACAGAGGGAAAGAGACAACGTGTGACATATTTAGCAGGATTTAGCAAGTTGATGGCAGAACAGGGTCTGGGAGAAGTAGCAAAAGGAGAAAACATATTGTAAGCATCCTGAAAGCAAAGGAAATGTTTGTCGCAGATTAATTCCACAATGCAGAGAACAAATCACTGTAAGTTCAGACTCAAATATCGGGGGCAGAAAGAAATGCCGAAAATGCAATTTGCAGGTACTATATCACAAATCCCAAAGCACATAACCAGTCAGAAAAATAACTCACTCTCTGACAAATGTGGTAGCCAAAATACATCAATTTTACTCTCGATTCAAGAACACCAACTGCTTTTATTGGCCGAGCATTTTTTCATTCGTCAACAACTGGAAGAGGATACCAAATTTTTGCATATCAAAATATTTTTATAGAAACTCCTGCGGCGGACTTGTTTTTAATCTAAATATTCTGTTTTCAGTATGTCATGCAGAATACATGCCCATTTTTTTTGGTAATTTTCTTTTCCGTTGTAGGATACACGCGACACACTGTTGCTTGGTTTGATGAGGTAAGTCGCCATTTTTTTCGCTGTACATATTGAGAACTACAAGGGAGAAATGGAGAGCCATAATTGCTTACATCCTGAAGGGATATGGCACATAAGAAGTCCCTTGCATTTTAGTGGCATTATATTTTACTATAGAAATACATCAGAAATTTTTATTAAAGAAATCCATCCAAACTTTTATTCACTCATGGTTCCCAGCCTTTTTTTTTTTGGCTATGCCCTTCCTAAACATCTCTAAAATCTGGATGCCATTCACCCCTGACTTATAATCATTATTCCAAAAATGAACTCCTATTCTCATAGACGGAGCCTAAAAGGCCATTAATTTAACTGAAACAGCAAATATTAAAAGCATATATAGAAATTCATTGGAAATGGTGTTATTAAAGAATTGTATAAATGAATAAACTCTGCAAGTGAAATAGTTAAGTGTAAAATTAGATATGTTGAAAATGAGATATTTTTGTTGATATGAAAATTATAGATATATAGACAGATGTATAGATAATGATGAAATTGAGGTATATCTATCTATCTCCCCCCTCTCTCTCTCTCTCTCTATATATATATATATATATATATATATATATATATATATATGAAAGTGAACATTGAAGTCACCACTTAGAGGAGACAGACTGTTTCATGCTAGACTCAAGAATTAGTTATTAAACAAAAAAAGTAAGAAAAAATGATTATAAAAAAACCATTATTGTATTTTAACTCTTGATTTGCATTAAAATCAGGATAAAAGCAATTATCCATAATCAGTTCTTTTATTGTCCTTTCTTAAAAATTTCTCAGATTCTTTCACACTCACTAACCTCTTGAGTCTTAGTAGCTTTATCGCCTTGCTTGGGATGAAATGATTAAAACAAAAATAAAGAAGATGTATTTTATTCAGAAATTTGTGCAGTTATCTGATGCATTGAGCATCTTTGTACAATCCTCAGGTGGTTTTATAATGATCATATTTAAAAAAATACCTTGAAAAGAGATCATCTAAATTGGTTGGATTTCCCCAATGAAGCTTAGAAAGATAAAAGTCCATCCTTTTTAAATCTGACAATTATTTTTGTCAGAATTGCATTGACTTCATGAGATTCATGCAACATACAATGCATGACATGCCATTCATTAAAGCCCCACCCACAAAAGTAATTGTTAAATAGCTTAAGTCTTTTAATGTTACTAATGTTTGCTAGTATTCAGACTTTCAATTTTTCTGTTGCTTAGTCTCTCAGTCAAATAGTGCATAAACTACAATTACATTTATATATTATACAGGGTGTTCATAAAGTTTGTGTGCACTTTAAAAAAAATTATAACTTTATTTGTATTTGCGATAGAAATAATCTGTAAAAAATGTTATAAAGTTTAATGTACCTAGTTTTAAGTATAGCTAAAATAACTAATGTGATTACAGGCATTACTGTAAATCAGTTGGCAAATGTTTTCCATGAACTGCAAAACCGTATTACCCTTTGATAATGATGGAGGACATGTGGAAACTTAAATAAAATTTCAATAAAACCTTAAAAAATATAGATTTACTTCTTTCTAATCCTTTTTACAAATTATTTCTATCGCAAATACAAATAAAGTTATAAATTTTTTAAAGTGCATACGAACTTTATGGATACCCTGTATACTGTTAGTGGCTTTATTGCCTTGCTTGGGGTGAAATGATTCAAAGAAAAACAACAGAAAACAACAGGATGCACAACTTGACAATCTACAATCCAGTGCTGAATTTAACTGAGATCTCTAATCTTTTCAGTGGCTGTATAGTTTGGCCATATTGAATTGAATTCAGAGTTGACCTTCATTTACACTGGTTACCAACTGTGGCTAGAAAGCTCAGTTTGCCCTGTTATTCAACCCATAGCTAGTGGAGCGAGAGATGTATTCGTACCTTTCTCAAGGGTATTTGTGTAAAAAACTGGCTACCTGACTTCTCTTTCACAACTGCTAACAGTCATACTGTCCACACATCCTTTGAAGTGTTACTGACAGAACAAGGTTATTATATATATAATATAACTAAAAGATATGAAAGATAACAAAATGCTATGTAACATATGACATGTATTTATGTATGTATCTAAAGTAAAGTTAACCCTTTAAGGCTGAACGCACCAAGTTACACACACTTAAAGTTTGGAAGCACCTGAACAGACTGCAATCAGATAGAACTGTATTTCAATAAACAGCCTTAACACCAATCACAGGGGACCTTGGTATAGTGTAATGGCTAACAAGCTTGCCTTGCTAGAACAATTATGACTGAGTAGTGAGTTTGATCTTCACTGGTTGTCTCAAACTTTCGGCCTTGGGCCACATCTAAGCAAAACTTAGAAAATCACCATTAACACCAATCACATGATCAATCTAAGATGCCAGAAATGTACAGTTTGAAAATCTATAACCTTGTGAACATTGTAGATTTCTCAAACCATATCTCATAACAATTAATACCAAGAAGGCTAAATTTAGTATCATTGGAAGGAAAAATCATTTTCTTCTTCTAGGTCCCTTTAGGACATGAGCCATCATGACTCTCCACAATTTCCTTTTGTTTGTAGCTTTTAGTAAATTTTGCCTTTTCATTATCTCTCCTAATCCCGAAAAATTAAATGCGAATCGAAATATGTTTTTTTAGAAATGTGTTATTGATAACGGATAAGATATTTTGGAGCGTGCAGTCGCAACACTAATTTTGAATTTTTTTTTTTGAAAATTTAAGAGAGTGCGTTTTTTATACTCATATGGTAATTTGAGAATTTTTTTTGTTTATCAGTCAATGTGGCATGAACTAAATTGTTCAATAATTAGAGTAATGTCTCAGCTGTTATCCTGAAAATGTTTTTTTTATGTCCTACCTGGATTTACTAAAAACACAAATTAATTTCCATGCCTGAGGATGGCTGTATGTACAGCTGAAAAGTACTAGCAGATAAAAAAAAGACCTTATACAACTTGTAGTTATTGAAAACAGGGATCATAACATTCATCGAGGGATTTGTAGGTTGATGCAACTTTAAAAATTTGTTTGCGAAGATGTTTTTTGCCATTTTATATCATTAAATTTACCAATCTACTTTTTGTATGAATGATTCATGTAATATAAATTGAACTGCACCATATATTTTTATATATCTTTAAGTATACAAGTATGAAAAAATGCCAAAAAACTTTTTGGCGTTAATAAAAAAAAAACAGACAACATGCGTTTAATGGATGTCAGAATTCGTTGAAAAATACACCCCTACCCTCCCTAAATTTAACCTCTTTTTCGAATGTAACTCATAATTGATACAACAATAGTTAATAAAAATGAACATGCTACCACCCCTGTCTGAATGATTGGATTTCTCTGTATCCTTGGAAACAGGAAATTGTGAATTTATATGTGCATTTAAAACTCAGTAAATTTAAAAATAACTTATTCCAAAATTTTCTTGGAGATGAAACAGAACTAATGCTTTTAATTTAATTATATAATTAAATTTGAAGTGTTTAGCTTCAGATTTTGAAACATGGTTTTTACTGTGTAGTGAAAAAAACCATATTTTAAATCAGTTAATTTATAATATTTATGCTCTGTAAATTTACATTGAGCACTGTTTTGTAAAAATAAAAAAAAATATCAATAAGAACACCAGATTATATATCTTACTGTTCTATATATATATATATATATATATATTTGCCTTATCATTTGAATATTAATATTAAAAAAAATTATTTAAAAAAAAAAATGAAATAAAATTTTCCAAATTAAAGAAATCCCTAAAACACTCAAGAATTAATAAGAGCAGTGACTGCCTAAAAAACCAAATATCAAAATTGTCACATTTGTCTTTGTTACTCAAACTTGAAAGACAAACAAAAAATATAAAGCCAATAAGGAGAAAGTATAAAGAGAGAAGAAAAATGATGAAAAGGAGAAATGATCACATTCTACACATACGCACATATGTGCAGGCGGGTGCATGCATGTGCCCATACATGCACACACACACACACTATGAAAGGAAAAAAAAATCAACCTTGCATCAATAAAAAGTGCATATATAAAAGAAAAATAAGAAAATAAACAGTTAATTGCTGATATCCTCTGACGAGTGAACAGAGTGATTGCTGGAGGGTCTGTTTATGAAATGGGATGCTAAACATAACAGCAATCAGCTCAGTGACCAACTTTATATTAATATTAGTTCTATTCTTATTTTATAAATTTAATAAACTGAAAGAAAATAATTGTGTCAGGGAGACAATTATTTGAAAAACAATAAGCTTGCTGTACCATAAAATCAAGGGTCTGTTGAGAGAGAGATTGACTGGTTGATAGCTTGGGGTAAATGATTACACACACACACAAAGGGTGTTATGGATAAATTGTTGTCTAAATTACACAAAAATGAAAATAACATTGACAGAATTGAAATGTGTTTTGTAAAAAAAGAAAGAGGATATTTTGAACAGCACATATAACAATAACAGGTCAATAAAATTTTCATGTCTAATTATACTTTTAATAAATTATCCATATGGTGCATGATTTTTGCCTCACCTTATATATATATATAGGGTGCGACAGATAAATTGTCTTCGAAATTATGCAAAATTAAAAATATCACTGATATCTCATTTTAACAGACATACTTATCAAAATTACACAAAAATATCTTAAAATACTAACTAGTCATTCCAATTGATAAAATCGACATTGGCTTCATCCACAGATTCCAAACGACTTCAGAATCTCCTGCAACTCTTCTGAACAGTCTCCTTGTTTAAGCTGTTGAATGCTGCCATAATTCTTACCATACCTTCGTAATTACCATTAGACTCATACATCTTTTTCTGAATACTGACCTCAAATGATACTCAAACATTCTGAAATGTTTGTATTGGAGATTCTGGCACAAATGCCAAGCAGTACAACATGACATTTCTAAATTTCTGGCAGAGTGAATCGTGTCATGGTGCTCTTTTTCTTACAGACGGCAACCAACTGACCTTACTATACTGGGCAGTCAACACAATCAAAAACAAACAACGCTTTGCGTGCAAAATAATTAAAAATATAAAATGGCAACAATTTACCCATTGCATCCTATATATATATATATATATATATATATATATATATATATATATATATATTCATGAATTATTCACACAAAAACAAAAGCAAAGGTTGTGGAAGCAGGGATCGTTTCATTCATAACGGATTCGGAGGTTTTTGTATATTATTTGAATTGTTTGCGATGATGGATTTCTCGCCAATTAAATCATTAACCTTTGCTTTTGTTTTTGTGTGAATAATTCATGAATTTGTAAATTGATTGCACGTTTATCGTAATATATATATATATATATATATATTTGTCATCCACAGACAGACTGTTTTGCTGTATCACAGCTCATCAGTGTGGCTAGATGTCCGGTCACCTCTAGCTAAAACTCGACTGACTCCAATTCAGTCAGGGATTCTACCACTAAGCCATTGGCACACAGCATGGGCGAAGGTGAATTTAAGCATATTTATTTTTAAATAAACACACAGTGACTGAGAGAATTTGATTTGATTTACCAAAGAGTCTTGCATTATTAGCCGTAATAGTCACTGTTTACAAACCCACACTTCCTCCCCAGAGAGCTTAACCGAAATAAACTTTTCAGAAGCATATAATCAATTACCGTACTTGATTTTCAAAGGTTTTTTTTTTTTTTTTTTTTAGATATATCAGTTTAATTGAAGTAACATTACATATTCAGGTTTTTCAAGTCAGGACTCCAGGGGTTTAACAAGAGAAATCTCTCATGGGCTGAAAGTGGTTAGAGCATGTTGCATTAACATTCACATCTTATCTAACTTACAATTTGTATTATATCTCGGACTAATTAATATATCCTCAGAGGGCAGGTTCTTCTGGTCAGCCTGTATCAACACCTAACAGTAAAAAGACTGAAGAGAAGAAAAAGAACTGATCTTTAAGCATGAAGATCAAATAATTTCAAATAAGGGAATCAACCAATTGAAAGACAAAGTCCACTGTGGTCAGTCCAGTGATAATAACCACTCCCTTATCTCTCATTCTCTCTAGACATAATTATTCTTTTTCCCTAAGGTTTATTGATTGGGGATTGTGGACAGTATTGCATTGTGGGTAAAATATGAGTCAAGGTAAGAGAAAGCTGTGAATAACCAGCAGGACTGGTTAGCTAATCAGATTTTGGGTTTTTGTTTTGTTTTTTTTTCCAAGGAAACCAGTCAATTGTTAATTAATTTAGAATACTAAGGGATTTTCAGTGCAGCAAAAAGAATGGGTAAATTGAAACGAGATGCCAAAAAAGAAATCAAGTGGCAAGCCATAGCTTTAAATGCTGTCAAATATGTAAATTAAGTGCTAATATGAAAAAGATAATATCTTAAATTATTTAAACTCTGACATGAAACATTTTCCATATTTCTTATATCAGCAAAGAGTGGGGGGGTTAAATGACCTTGAATGGGATAAAATTAAAATTTCTGAGAGTAATGAAAGAGTAAATGGATTTTGCCTGAACAAATCAATTCTAAAGTATATGACTGCTGCATAAAGTAATCAGAGAGTATATATATATATATATCTACACACACACACAGGCATACACACACACACACACTCTCTTGGATATATGTTCTTATAAAGAATCTAAATGGTAACCTGGCATCTCAGTTTCAGTCACTTTCCCATTGCCATAATGTAACTTCCTTGTGGCTTTCTTATAAATTCTTTCATGATAATTGTTTGGATGAACTTTCCTCTAGGGTACCTAGACTTTATAAAATTAAATGCAGTACTAGATTGGCAGTTAAGTCTGTTCCTTTTAAAGTTGTAATGGCTAAGATGTAACCATAAGTTTTATGCTAAAAGTTTCTTCTATCGCACTTCTTGTTTGTGAAATTTCCTACTGGCTTCTTGCTTTCCAGTCAACTTTGATCTTCAAAAATTTAAAAGCAATGTCAGTCATTATCTTCTGTTTCTTTAATTCCTGTTCTTTTATTGTTTTCTCTCCTTAATAGTTTTTTTCTCATATTCTCTCACAATTAGTAAACCCCTGCATCTTAGTGGCTTTATTGCCTTGCTTAGGGAAAAAAAGATAAAATTTTTACTGATAATAAATATACATTTTGATCCTCACCATTTGGTACAATATGTCCCTATGTTCCCCAAAGAATCAGGAGGCATAATAATAATAATAATAATAATAATAATTTGGTACAATTCTGAGTTTCATTCACATGCCAATTGTGAGGCATGGATTGAAAACTGACAATTTTCATAGCAAATGTTTTGATGAGCTACATTCCTTAGTTCCACTAGTTCAGACCTTCACAGCTAAGACTCACTATGCCACATATATATGGTTTGCTATTCCTTATTTCCTTTGTAACCCATTGGTAAGAAGACAGTCACAATCAAAGAGCTTCTTTCAGAAAACCATTATAACAAACTTCTGAGAGGATGATATCCTGAGCACTACAATCTTAACCTCTAAAAATCTAGGGTCCACTGTAATCTACTTTCAACAATCTCACTCAGTAACCTTCTACCTTGAGTAGCTCTTGGGCCTTGCATTGGATGGAAAGCAGTAAAAAAAAATGCATATCATTTGAAAAAATTCTGCTGAAATGATTTTGAAACTTTAGTCAAGTTTGGACCCTTTTGGCACTTATTACATCAACTACAGAAGTATAAGTCCTTCCCACCCAAAGGAACCCCCTACCTTGGAGGCTCAAGTATGGGTGATCAATGTTTTCTTACAGAAGAATAAAAATAAACAAGGTTTGCCTATTGACACAAGTATATACATAAACAATATACAGATTCCTGTATAAATAAGACCAATGTCTCTCTATAGACTAAAGTATAAAACACAATCAATATCTTCTCTAAACTCATGTATTTTCTGTGCAATTATTTTGCACAATTTAAATTATAACATACCCCTGATATTCTAGAAAGTGCATCCATTAATGTTAGAACCTGAAATAGTGATTTTAAAGCAAGCAGGCTCTTCAACTTGAACAATCATTGCAATGCAGTATACCTACTTGTTCTACAGGAAAAAATGTGTTTTCCATTATTTTTTAAGCATAATCTTAATCCAAAACCATAATCTTACTCCTTGCTCAGTCATAGAACTGTCTTCAGATCATAAGTCAAAAGGTTTTCCCAGGTTTGCCTAAAAAATGTAGTAAAAATTGTTGAGTCGTGACCCTTGACCAAAGGCTATGTTTGGTTGTCTGCCCTTGTCATAATGATACAATATAAAAGCAGCTTCATTTATTACCACCATTTTGTTGTAGCAAGTATCAAATAACTTAAGCTAGCAATAATAATGAGATGGTGAGAGTTAAACCAATGACTGGAATCTACAGCCTGAAATTTTTACATTTTGGGAGTCTATGTGATACAGAATAAAAAAAGACAAACTTTTTTTTCAGTAATGTATACACTCAAGTATAGTGCATGGTTCTATGATCAGGTTTATTATGCAAAAACTAGGTGGTCGCACTATGCACAAGTCATTTGTTTTGAATACGTTAAAAATCACGCATTTTTGGTGATCAGTTACACTATGCACAGTTAAATGTTTTCTGGTATGATTAAAATTTATGCAAAGACATTCAAGGCCTGCACTTTACACAAAGTTGGATTATACACGAGTATATACAGTATTCCTACCATTTGAAAAACATAGGTAAAAACTCATGTGAAAATCTAATAATAAATGTTTTATTTTTGACAGTACAGGTAAACAAATATTATTATATGAAGACACTACTGAAAATAAAATGGGGGATCAGTTTTCTGTTGTCATTAAGTAATACACTGATCCCCCAAAATTATGATATACTGTATATATTCGAGTATAGTACACATTTTATGATCAGTTTTTTTTTTTTATGCAAAACTTGAGGAGGGCACTATACACAGGTAATTCTTTTGTAGAGGTTAGAAATCATGCATTTTCGGTGAGTGGTTACACTATACACGGGTAAATTCTTTCTGGTGGGTCCAAAATTCATGCAAAAAAACTCAGGGGTTGTTTATACACGAGAAAATGCATTGTTGTTAATACAATATTTGGCTGATTCCTTTTTCTGATGAAATTTGTGAAAACAAAAAGAAATCTTTAAACAATTATCAAAAGACAAGATTATATTTTGAACAATGTTGTATATAGTCATGTGGTTATGACAAAAATAAATATATCCCAGCAATGGGTTAATTAATAAGAATGTATCAGTAAATCATTATTATGTTAAAAAAAATCCTTACAATCTAAAAATATTTTCTGGCTTTAAATAACTTGCAAAGGGTTGATAAGCCATAAAAAATGAATCAATCAATCAATTAATGGCATTGCAGCATCACAAAGGAAAATAAAAGAAACCACATCATTTGAGTACTTTCAAAGTATACTTCAAATGGATATTAATGGAATAATCAAGATAATGATATTCCACTCTATCCCAAACAAAAGGCAAGGAAGGAAACTCCCATCAATACTGGAAAAAATATTACCAGTGAGTAAATTTGAGAAAATTATTTTCCTTAAAAATTGTTTTAAGGGAAAGATTTTATAAATTTCAACAGCCAAAAAATCAAAATGCTTGGTCAATAAATGCTGAATTTTTCCATATAAGGAAACAGCTAATATTATTGCTACCATTTCCCATCATGCATAAATATAAAAGGAATAATATTAGCCCAAACACACTAAAACCCATCCTAGTAAATATTGGCTCTCAAAGTTTCCCTGATTGTGGTCAAAATGGAATTGTTAGCAATGATGTTGTCATATATTATGGCAGGATTTACATGGCACAGATTATGACAGCTTGAACATTAGAAGTCAATATTTACTGGGTGGGGTGAATGCTAAAGGGTTAATCAACTGATCTTGACTTTAGATTTCCTAAAACAAGACTTCTTCATTTAATCATGTGCCTTTTTGGGAATTGGACATTTGTACATGTGACTGTTCATTCACTGAAGCTGAATATGAAATTATGGTACAAAAATGAGTACAAACACTTATGGCACCTTCAACTAAACAACAGTGTCTATCTGTTCTACTTACATATAGCTAGTAGTCAAAGGAAAACCTGACTTTGCTTTGTGAATTCCTCTCTGTTGGCTACAAACAGCCTATGAGCCAGAATTACTATACACCCACCATGTTAACAATGCTTCTCCATATTATATATTAGTTGAAAATAAAGTGTGAATAGTATTTCTGTAATATTAAAAAGAAGAAAAATTGTCAATTTACTGTTGAAGAATGGTATTTGAGAAGGTGAAAGAAAAAGAAAGAAGAATAAAATGCAAAAAAGAAGAGAAAGATAATCATATTATTAGTTATTTCCTTATAAGGAAATATTTGGCATTCATTGATGGAACAGCCTGTGTTACTTGAATTATGCTCTTCTTCACTTCCCGGCAATCAAGCTGGAATCAAAGTGTAGCATCTGATCTCTAATGGTAATATTAACCATTTCCTTATAAGGAAACATTCAGCAGTCATTGAACACATAGCCAGGGCTATATGAATTAAAATTTTCGTCACTTCTTGGCCATCAGGATGGGATCAAAGTGTAGTATCTGTCCTTTGGAGGACAAAATACATATCATCTCTTAATTGTGTTTCTGTCTTCAAACAGAACACACACAAAAAAAATTATTGAGGGATGTTTGGTCCTGGGGATTCTAACTTTGTGGCAACACCTTCTTGATTGCACTAAAAGGAGGGTTGGTGGAATATTGACACCAGCAAGATGCTGGTTGCCGGGATCAAGGAATTATTGGCCTTAGCTCATGTGCACCTGTTTGGTCACCCGACTTTAATCTGGCCTTGTGCCATATCCCATCACTGTGTGGAGAACAAATAAATACGAAGTGTAGTGTCTGCCTTTGGGTAGAAAAACTTCATTTCATTTAAAAAATCCTTGAGGGATGGATGGTCCTGGGGATTCAAATCCTGTGGCATCACCTCCCTCATTGCACCAAAGAGGGAGGGTCACAGTACCGATGACAGCATGACGTTGGTTGTAGTGACTGGACAATTTTTGGACTTGGATCATGTGTACGCACTTGGGCTCCCCACAAGGAGAGAATAAATAGCAAGTTTAGTATCTGTTCTCTTCATCTTTAAATGGTAATTAATTAAGCAGGTTGAAATTTATAAAAATCTCTCTATTAAAACAATGTTTCAGGAAAATAGGTTTCACTACTTCAGTAATTGTTATTGCTTTTTCCCATATTGATGGGGGGGGGTTTCCCTTTGTAACCTTTTGTTTGAAATAATATGGAACATCTATATCTTGATTATGTCATTATTTTCTCATCCAGTTACACGTGCTAGCCATTTTAGTTATTGCACCTGTTGAATGTCGTCAAAAAGGGTTAAAAGAAGGATGGTCCTCACTAAGACCTACAGGCTTCATTTGCTTGAAGCTATTTTTTTTTAATCACTGATCTAAGAAAGCAACTGACAATTTAAATATTTTTTAGCAAATTTGGTACCCTGCATGACATCCATATAAAAGTCTTGATGAGACAATAATTTATGTTAGACTGGCTCATTTGATTTTAAAGCAAATATCGGAATAAATGAGAGGACTACTTTATACTTGTCAAAAAGTAGACAGGAGTTCAGTTTACACTTGAGTCAAAATGGTGGACATAAGGTCCAGTTTACTACTACTTCTCTTTCTCTATGGAAGCACACGAGTGATGTAATAGATAGTGGTTCGGAATGAGAAATCAGAGAGGGAGATTTGAATTCCAATTGAGTTTGCTACTTCCACTTATGCACCAATACTCATGAGAAAGGTATGAATCTGCCTCTTCTCCCTCCAGTTATGGATTAAATAGTACAACAGACAGGGCTCTTCAGCCTTGGTTACAAGCCAGTCTAGGAGAAGGACAACTCTGAATTCAAAACCATATTTAGCATTGACAAAGCACATACTAAGCAGCTAAGAAATAAAGTTTACATGATTCTAACTACAGTTAGCCTCCTTTTCTTCTATATGCCATGCCCTTCAGGACATAGGCAATCATAGCTCTCCACAATTTCCTATCTGCTGTATCTCTTAGCAATGTTTGTCTTTTTACTACCCCTCACAGCTCCTGCTCTACTATCCATTTATACAAGCTCATAAGGTAAGTTATTTACTGCTTTCTTTTCTTGCTCTTGCCTTCAATAGGCCTTGGCAGTGTCAAATTCTCCAAGCTTTCTTTCCACATTATGTTTCTTAGAAATTTTAACTGTTTCTGATTCTAAATATAAGTGTCCTTTTTGTTCTCATTATACTTAAAACTTCCTCATTACTTATATGTTAAGTTTAAGGTATTCTAAACATTCTTTAGCAGAACGACATTTCTGTTGCCTCAAGTCTCTTCTTCATCTATGAGGAGGCTATATAGTATTCACTGCCATATAGGAGGACTGATATTATGTAACAGTTTAGCACTCTTTGTTTCTAATGAAATTTTCTTGTTTTTTTTAATATGTTGCTTAGTTTTTGGAAGGCATCTTTTTCTATTTAAATGTGCCTTCAGAATTTGGTGTTGCATTTTCTGTCCTCTATTAAAACACTTCCCAGATATTTATAATTTCACGCTTGCTTCATTTTGGTATCCTTAATTCATAGTTCACATCTTGAGCTGTTCCTCTTGCAGACTGACAACTATACATACAATTGATGGTTAGTCCTTTCTTCTCTCTTTCCATTACTATGTTTTCTAGGAGTTCCTACAGTTTTCTTTTTATGTCTGCTGTCAACACTGTGACATCTGCATATCTTGTGTTGTTAAGATTTTGTCTGCCAATAATAGATCCTGATAGTATTTCTAGTTCTTTCAAGATTGCCTCACTGTAAGGCTTGAATGAGTCTGGTAAGAAGACACCTTTTAAAAATAAATGATTACATATGTGTAGGCCTTGATTTAATTCAAACAATCATAACTTAATTTAATATCTGGAGTTAGGACAAAATTAGAACAATTCAAAAATCCTGGGACTGTCTACTTTCAGATTTATATATACAGTCCACCTGAAGATATGCAAATCACATAAAGTTCAATAACTCGAATTTGCTTTGAAAAATTATTAAATTTTAAACGATTAATTCAGAGTTACTGGATTTATTATAAAAAACTCCAGTCTGGAGTTATGCAATACCAGAAAATCACTTCTTGCCTCAATAACAAGGTAATAAAAATCATCAAAAATTGATCAACACTTATAATAGAACAAATAACAAATACATAATAAGTCTTTGATGCATTTACATTTTAATATTGGAGTCTTTCTTAACAGCCAGCAATCTCTTATCCATTGATCTCGGTTTCATTTCAACCTGGTAGTTTTAATTGTTATTGATAGATTTGCTTTGCTAGCATATTGTTTGCAATCTTCACATAATTTCATCTTCACAAGTGACCATAGATTTTCAATTGGATTCATGTGATCATTCCATTATTTTCTTGCTTGTAAACCTCTTATGTTCCCAAAATTCATGGGTAACCTTAGATACATTAGAAGGAGCATTGTCATACATAAATACACACTTCACTTTGAAACTGCTGGGGCTGGGACTTGAACCTTTCTATGAAAATTTTGTCTATGACATCACAATAGTTTGCTCTGTTTAGTTTCTTCTTTATCAACTTTGAATTGTCCAATAATGGTTTTGTTGACAATTCCAGCTTAACATCACACTGCCACTTTATTGTTACCTTCTTTTAGGCACAGGCACATCTGCATCAGATAAAATCCAGCCCTTGTCCCATCCATATAGTCTATTGAATGTCACTTGAGAAAATACTTTAGCAAAATCAATTTTCATGTATTTCTTGACCCAGTTTTGATGCTATAAAATATTTGCTTTGCTGAGAGGAGTTTGCCACAGAGATTTCTTCACAGATCCCAATTTGTAAGGTATTCTACATCTTTTGTTCTTGACTCCCTCTATTCCAACCTGTTTAAAGATCTGAACACTAGTCAAGTGGTTGTTTTGCTATAACTCGCTTTATGTTCCCTTGAAGAGATAAGTTTTTAAAGCCTTTTCCTTTACTTCTAGATCTCAACTTAGTTATATATTTTAGAGTCCACTTTATCGTTCAATGATCTCTGCAAATCTCCTTTGATATTGCCAATATGGACAACTCCTTCACTCAATAACTTTGTTATTTTCTGTTTTACAGCATTTGTCCGATCCTTTCCATTACCTGTTTTTCAACATATATCATGGGAAAAAAAAGGGAAAAATAGTTTTTATTAAATTTCAGACAACTGTAATATTAGTTTAATCTGCATAATAACTTCAAAATGCAGTTTTTATAATAGATGCAATAAATTAAATAAAACATGTTGAAACTACCTCAAAATTTAACTCAATCTTTGTTTTGACATCTAAACTAATTGTTTAAATATCTGTCTATATTTCTGAGATGAGGCATCATGATTACTTAGATTATTTACATTATTCAAACTGTTATCCTCATCTTCATTGCCATATTTACAATATTTCAGCCATTGTATGCTCCGGCCTTCTTCAGGTGAAATTCAGATCAATTTTGATTCGAAATTCCAATGACTTGTATGCTTCACCTAAAGAAGGCTGGAGCATACAACGGCCAAAATATGTGAAAAAAAAAATGTGAATATAGCAATGAAGATGATGATAACAGTGTAAATAATGTAAGTAAATGTTTAAAACTTGACAGAAAGTTTTCAAAGTAAATTTGAGTTATTAAAGTTTATGTGATTTGCATAATAACTTAAGATTGACATGTCATTTGTGTTATACATGCAACAAAAGTAACTAAAATAGAAATGATTTCAATAGTTTGAAATATGATTGGAATGATAATAAAAGTATTTGTTTCAAATTTCTTTTCTGTCTTGTAACATTGGTTAGTTTTTGATGAAATTTCTTGGGTGACCACTGCAGGTTGATGAAAAAATAAATGGCATGAGCTAAAAGTGGCCTCATCAAAAAATCGCAGATGATGAAAACATTTTATTTATGTATTTCCATATTAAGATGGGACAGTTGCCACTAGATTCTAGAGAAAGAGAGGAGTGTCAAACTGACTCTTATAATGTTCATGGGACCAATAGTCAAAATGATTCCCATTTTCTTTTTTTATTATTTAATCATTTCACCCTAAACAAGGCAATAAAGCTGCTAAGGCACAATAGGTTACTGTGTATGAGAGAATAAGAAAAAGAAAAACATTATTAAAGACTGACAATAATAAAAGAAGCGGACTCAAGAAGACGGTAGATAGGGATTGGCATTGCATTTAAACTTTTGAAGATCAAAGTTGGCTGGGAAGCAAGAAGCCAAAAGAGAATTCCACAGGTGAGAAGTGTGAGAAAAGAAACTGTTAGCATAGAACTTGCAATTATGTCTAACCATATCAACTGTAAAATGATGAGACCATGTTGCCAATCTAGTACTGTGCTTAAATTTATAAAATCTAAGTACAATAGGGCAAAGATCATTCGAACAATTACCATGAAAGTATTTATAGAAAAGGCATAGGGAAACTACAGTATGATATTGGGGAAGTGACTAAAGCTGGGATGCCAGATCAGGACCAATTACATTGCAGATTCTTCTTGAGATTTTATCAAGAATCTATAAATATATAATAAGAGCAACAGACAATGGAGTTTGAATTGATTTTTTATTTACATACTTCAATATTAAGATGAACAAGTTTCTATTAGATTCTTGTTTGAAAGTGAAGAGTGTCAAACTGATTTCTCCCTCATACTGTTTGTGAGGGTAGACTGACCAGCGGTCAACAGGATTCCTTTTTCTTTTGTCAGTTTGATTTGGAAAAGTCATTATTCACAGTTTTTAGCCCAACACTTATGTTAGACTAGAGCCAATCTGAGATAAAATATAGATAACAATGTTCCTTTCCAATTGTGCTTGCAGCTTTCTTGCTCAATTAAAAGGTCATTCTTCAAACTTTCAGATCATTTAATGAGCATCATTTTATATTGATACAGATTAATATTAAATGTGGATTAGCTAAAGAAGGAACAATTAAAAAGGATTTATGTATTTCATGACATTTCAAACTCGCACCCTCCCACCATTCTTCATTTCAAGAGAAAATATTGGACAAAGAAAATAAAAAACATGTCGGATGCTCCATAAATTTCTTTTTAATAATTTCACCTCAAACAAGTGATAATTCCACTAGGATGCAGGGGTTTCTTCTTCTTATTGAGTTGCTACATTACAGCCATCTAGTGTTGTACACAGAGACTTGCTTGGGAGCATTAATCTTTCAAGGTCATTAAGTGTGTACGAATCTTTCAAGGTCATTAAGTGTGTACGAATCTTTCAAGGTCATTAAGTGTGTACGAATCTTTCAAGGTCATTAAGTGTGTACGAATCTTCAAGATTAGAGCAAACTAGATGCTCCATAGTTTGTGATTGCCCACATTAGCAGTTGAGACCACCATCGATGCCATATCCCCATTTTCTGAAGGTTGGCTCTACAGTGAGCAACAGGTGTTCAGAGGCAATTCTGGCAGGACCACAATGGCCAGGTATCACTGCAGACAGAGGGAGGGATTCTGTAAAGCTGAGAGAGAGCCTGTGTTTCACATTGTTAAGGTGGCTGCAGGAGACCACCAAAAGAGCATTCGCACTGCAGTCCCCATCAAATGAGTTTACTTATTTGCCACTCCTTCCCTCATGCTACATGCAGGAGGGTTGCAGAGAGTGAAAAAGAACAAGATAACTTTAGTGAGGAGGTGTCAGGAAAAGAACAATAAAGGAATAGGATCCTAAAGTCTTCTGATTCTCTTTCACTCATTTTGCATCTTAGTGGCATTTACGCTTCGCTTGGAGTGACATGATTAAAGAAAAAAGAAAATTCTGGAAGACAGAAGATGGCGACTGATGTTGCATTTAAATTTTTTGAAGATTGTAGTTGACAGGGAGGCATGAAATTGGAAGGGAGAATCACAGGAAAATATTCCAAAGAAAATATTAGAATAGAACTGATGGTTGCATCTAGCTAGTTGAAGAGTAAAATGGTGAGACCTAGTTGCCAATCTAGTAGCACACTTAAATTCATGTCGTCAATGCATTAAAGAAATCATCTCATAAGAACAATTACCATGAAAATATGTGTAGAAAAGATAAAGGGAAGCCATGTCATGTTGGTAGGAAAATGACTGAAATCATGATACCAGGTCAGGATTGATTATATTGGAGATTCTTCATTGGATTTTGTCAAGAATCTGAAGATATACAGTAGAAGCCTCAGATCAGATATGGCAAAAGTATTCAATGCACAGATGAATGATAGATGTATAAACATGTAAAAAGAATTCTGATAAGAAAAATTGTCTGCCATGATACAGTGAACCAACTTCCCTAGAAGTCGACTTAACAATTGATTTGATATAGTCAATCCACTTCAAGAAAGTGCAAAGTGTTGCTGTCTTGAAGTTTAGCATCAGTCATGCTGATGTAATGACAGGCAGAAAAGGTACTCTGTGGTGCTGAAATGAAATCACTTTTGTTTTGGAGGCTTTAAAATTTAAAGTCATTTCTTGCTATAGTTAACAACTGACCGGAAGTCTTTTTTGAGAGCATTTTTGTTCATTTTGTTCAGTTTAAAATCAATTTTTTATGCATTTTTTTACCTCTAATATTTGTGAAAAAAATGTGTCAGATATTGTTGTTATGGAGTGTCTTTTCAGTCAATGTTGTTTGGTTTTCCTCAATGGTAAATGGGCTGTTGTATAAGTGATTAGACAAAAAAAAAAAAAAAAGGAATGGCACACTTTTTTGCAAGATCTTGGATGATAGCAGAAGAAAGATGATTCTGCACATGATGATGTTCTTGGCAACTATTCTTTTGCTGAATTGTAGTTTAGATGAGTCTCTATTACTACGACGTCACTTGTACAACTTCAAGATACCGCCAAACTACAAAAATCCACATTACTGCACATACTGCTACAAGTGGTAGGCAGGAGAGTAATGTCAGCTTGATAGAGCAAACTTGCCAATGTCACATGTTGCATGTTAAGGTAAGACCCTTATTTGCCTATGCACCAGAGTGCAAGCCACTCTGGCTCACCTTCTTCTACAAGCCTTGTTTTTCTGGTTTGAACAATATCATATAAGTCATCAAATATGGTACCGCTGGTAATATGGTAATTCTGATGGTATGACTTTGATGCAGACCTATTCTGTTAAGTACCTTGTCGAAGCACTATGAAAAGGACCACTTTTATATTAGTTGGATGTCACAGGTCATCTCATGCTGTGAGCAGAAAGAGTTAAGTTTTTCAATAATTTTTTTATTTTATTATTTAAAAAAAAATATTATTTCTGCATTTCTATTATAAGAAAATCAAAATGCTACATGCATAAATTGAAATAAAAAGAAATATTTAGTACAAGAAGTTATATTTAAGAAATTAAAGAAAATTCTTAAAATTTAAGAAAATATGGATTTACTCTCTCTCCCTTTCTATCCTGAAATGATTGACTCTCCCTCTTTCTGTGCTGAAACAACTGACTCTCTTTCTATACACAGGTGACTGTCTATCTCTAATGAAACAACTAAATCTCTGTAGTCAATTTTATCATGCTTGAAGTAAAATTCCAGTTCAGAAATTTATGTCACAGATTACTTCCACAACGAAGAAAACAAATTACAAATTCAAGCTTGAATATCAGGGGCAGAAAGAAATGTTGAAATCTCGATTCGCAGGTACTATGTCACAAATGCACATAACCAGTCAGAGAAACAACACGCTTGCCGACGAACGCAGTAGGCAAATACACAAATTTCTCCCCAATTTTAGAACACCAACTGCTTTTATTGATGGAGCATTTTTTTTTTTATTTGTCGACAGCTGGGAGAGGCCATACAATATTAGCATATCCAAAATACTTTCATGGTGATTCCTGCGACTGACTTGTTTTTAATTTGGACATTCTGTCTTCAGCATATCATGCAGAATATGTGCCTTTTTTCTCAGTAAGTAACTTTCTTTTTTGCCACATTTTCTGTTCTAGAATACACGCAACACACTGTTGATTGGTTTGATGAGCTAATTCACCGTTTTCTTCACTACACTCTCTCTTTCTATCTATACTGAAATAATTTGACTCAATTTATTAATGCTAAATGCAAATGAGAAGCAACTGAACACTCATTAAATTTTTTCCAGATTATTTCCAAAGATATTGTAAGTAATTTTGGGGATAATTATTTTGAAGGATGTTGAATATGATTACCTGATACATGGATCATTTGTCTATCAAGTGGACATTACAAATCATATAATGTTGTTAATACATTTTACTTACCTGATTGGTCAGAAGGTTCCATGCAGTGAATCCACCCAAAATTAATCCAGTACCACAGAACCTAGTAGGAAGAATTAAAGAGAGAAAATAAATATAATGCAAATTGGGGTTAAAACATCTACAGAACAGACATCTCCTCCATTCCATGAGTAACAAAGAAGTTCAATTCAGATGGCTTTTTCCTAAGAGCTGCTTATTGTGGAACAGACTTCCAAGAGGATGCTTACTTGATTACTACAGTGTTAACCTCTTCAAGTCTAGGATTAACCATTATCTTTCCTCCTGATCTTCTCCTCTTACCACCTTACATTTATGCAACAACATCATTTAGTAACACTCTGTTTTAGGTGAATAGTCATATATATATATATATATATATATATATAAGAATTGGCTAAAATGCCAGCCTACCTCGCTAGATATATATTAGTATTAAGTTGTAAGAGATTTTAAGTGCCAAAATTGCTGGTTCTTTTTCTGTAGTTTACTGGTGGAAAGGCATTTTAGGTAGGCAGGTTTTTGTCAAAGTGCTTGATATCAAAAGGTAAGGATAAAGCGTTAATAGAATTCATGTGGAGAAACTTGTCACTTAATTGAGTGGTGTTATTTCAGTCATGCTGACTTCAAAGTTTCATGAGACCATTGTACTAATGCCTTCACTCTTCAGGGCTGTTGGCTTCTCTGCTGCTACTTCTCAGCCTTTTCGTATTTCTGCATAGTTTGATGTAATTTGATATCTTTGGGTGAATGTGTGATTTTTTTTTTCACTTAATGGGTGTTGTATTATTTGTTTTCCTCTTTAGGTTTTTTGCTGTTTCTTAAATGGTGTAGAGTTCATTGGTGATTTCTTGCTAAACTAAATAACATCGCTCAGTTAAGTGACATGTTTCTCCACATCATGCACAAGATATAAAATTAGCATATGTACTGCTGGCCCTGGCTATGCCATTGACCAAATCTATATATCCATTTACTGTAGTCAAATTAGCATCAAAATTAGGTCTTCAAAAATCACATGATATTGAGTATATATATATATATATATATATATTTGTGTATTTAAGCAGCAAATTCTCTTTTAGACATGTCTGATTGAATAAATTACAGACATTATGTCTGCTAATTTTTAATAAAATCCATTCATACTCACGAATAACCTTCCATATATTGATGTTAAAGGATGAGAGAAATGTGCTATAACTAAATTTCTTTTATTTTCATTTCCCAATACTTTCAATCTTTTTCCAAGATCATCTTCAGGGGTGCAAGTAGTACAAAACCATATGTTGTTCATTAATATAAGTATTTATACAAAGCTGTGAGTTGTTATCCATTACTGTAATTTTTTCATTATGCTTTTAAATGCAAAATGGTTGACAATGTGCTGAGTGTTCATTGGAATATGAAAAAATTATCCATTATGGAATTTTTTTCTCTCTATAATGTCTTGATCATGCATGCATGCATTAAAGTGTAAAAAAACTGTTCCTTTACAGGCATTTCAGAACATTACTGCAGTATTCATAGTTGATTCTTTTCAGTGCCGACATTAATTGCTTCTAGTATCTGTAATCTAAATTTGTTGTTTTCTTGTTGTAGGATAGTTGTGTTGTTGATTAGTAATTTTTTATATTGTGAATGTGGACAGGAATGTTGTTGTAGACATCTTGCAAGAAACCAAAAATAGTTTTTCCAGCATTCTTATGTTTTTGTTTGGTGGGGGAAAAATACATCTTAATTTTCATTCAAAATCTTTTGTATTATACACCAGAAAATATGGTGTGTGTGTGTGTGTGTATATATATATATATATATATATATATATATATATATATATTACTATATTTTTATTATAATAGATCATAATAAGAACATTTTACATTGCTACACAAAAGATTTCATGTTTCAATAATATGATTGTACTTCCTCATGCAATGGTAGATAACGTGTGATAAAAATGATTTATTATGGAAATTTATTATCACAAGTTATCTACCATGGCCTGAGGAAATACAATCATGGTATTGAAAACATGAAAACTTTTGTGTAGCAATGTAAAGTGTTTTTAATATAATCTATTATAATAAAAAATATTATAATAATATTTTGTTCTACTTTGTATTGAGCACTTTATAAAAAAGTAAATGTTTTGAATTCTGGATTTTTACTTCAGCTGTTCTTTTCCTTATTTGTATATATATAATTTTTTTCACCTAAATAAATTACTTTTTCTTTTAATTTAAAATGCATTTTTTTAATGATTAGTTTTTTAATCATTTCACTGAATGTGAAAAGAATATGAGAAAAAGAAAACCTTATTAAAGAGAGAAGCAAATAAAAAAAACAAGTATTAAGGGGAGAGATGATAAGGGCTGACATTGCATTTAAATTTTTGAAAATCAAAGCTGACTGGAAAGCAAGAATCCAGGAGAGAGTTCCATAAATGAGAAATGCAAGAAAAGAAACTTTTAGAATAGAACTTATGGTTACATTTAGAAATTTTAACCGTAAAATGAGGAGAGCTTAGCTGCCAATATAGTACTACACTTAAATTCATAAAGTTGCTAACCTCATCTACAACTGGCTTGAATTCAGAATTTTTTTTACTCCTAAGAGCTCAATTGGCCTTGCAAAGATGATACATCACTAATTGGTGACTGCCAAATTGATAACATCCTTCGCCAAGCAACAGTAAAAATCAAAAGACAAGAAAAGTATCTATATCAAATCTTTTTTTAATCATTCCACCCAATAAAGCCACTAAGATGCAAGGAGATACTGAGTGTGAAAGAATCTGAGAAAAAAAAAAAAAAACTTTATTAAGGGAGAGAAAGTGCAATAAAAGAAGAGAAATTTAGGAGAGTTCCACAAGCAAGATGATGAATTACTAATGTATTTAGTATGTTGTTTAGTAAAAGATCCATTTTGTATTCCTATAAAATCTTTTATTTAAATTCCTTGATGTTTCATCTCTATTTCTTGAGACATTTTTTTACAGTTTATTTTTTCTAAAGAATTAATTTATTTTCTAATCACACATATTTTATTACCCCAAATATTATTTTAGTGGATACCTGTATTTGAGTAGACACTGTTTTATTTTAAACAGTATTTATTTTGTTTACCAGCTCATACAGTGAAATACATTATATTTCTAGATTTTAATAAACTATGAAAAAAAATGTCTTTCATTAAGAATGAAAAAAAGAACCTATTAAAGAAATGGTGCCCTCCAATAAAAATAATGTTTGAAATAATAAAACAGCCAATTTTGTCAATTCCTGCTTCAGGTTTAAAACTATTAGTATTTTGTTTTGTATTATTTTGATCTCTTATTGAGTTGGTAGGTTTACTATCAACTAATTTAATAAAACATATTAAACCATAGCAATAATGATCTAATACTCAATGCCTATCATAATCTACTAATAAAAATGATCTCATAAATTTCTATTTTTACCAAAACAACTAAATAAAATCCTGAATAATTATTTGCTTATACAAGTTATACAATCAATTGGGATTGTCAGTAATCAGGAATTAATTCATGTAATTCAAAATATGATTATTATATGATATTAATACATTGCTAATTGTTTTATTATAGAAATACCTAGAAAATCTGGAAGAAAGGTATTGTCAGTGGTCAGGAATTTATGCATGTATTACTAACAGAATGTAGATGCATTGCTAATGGTTTTATTATAGAAATGCATTTAAAATCAGTTAGAAAGGTATTGTAACTTGTCAGGAATGAAAGTAAGCATTATTGAGAATATTGATAACATTATCAATATTATGTAAATTTTTTTTCTACTGATTTTACTCTTGAAATGCACTGGAAATCAAGAAGAAATGGATTATCAGTTGTCAAGTATTAATGCCAATGTTATTGACAGAATAGGATTTGTAAATAAAGCATATTTCACTCTGCATTATAAAAAAAAAAATGCTAAATCAATGGCTACTTTGGTTTTCAGGCAATTTTTTTTATTTTTTTTTTTACTTAACTACGATAAAAATAGTTCTTTCATTTTTACATTGATTTTCAATAAAGTTATTAATTTCTTATTGCATCAGATGTTTCTTCATCTTGCCACTAATCTATGAAACCAAATAAATACATAATGTTAGAAGTTAGTGCATGAAAGTATACACTAATGGCAAATAAAATTGGAATGCTAAAAGAAGAATGCTGATTTTGAAGTGGTTATATTATGAGCATACTGGAGATAGTGGATAAAATGTGATAACAGTTTCAAAATCTTCAATTGCCACATGTGATCTAGCAACATTCATGCCAGTGCACCATATATGCTTGGGTTTTAGAATATAATGCACTCTGTGATCTGGTCGTAGACAATTGGATAACGTTTGCTGACGTCTTCAGGTACCGTGTATGATCTAGTAAACTGAGAGTGATCAGCCTTTGAGAAGCTGGATGTTTATTTTGATGAATTGCTGCATATATTGGATATGATGCACTGGTGTTGCTTTTATAGTGTTAACAGATCATGTTGGTCAAATTAACATTCCTAGAGCTCTAGACCAGGTTCTGGATAGTCACATAGTACTAATACTTGCCATGATTGACAGTGCGAGAGCAACTATGACAAACTGCATGACATTTACAGTGTAGACCAGAGTAAATATGGCATTTGTCAGCACACAACATTGAAAATCAGTGACTTGAAGGATTATGAGAACACATGCTTATAGCCAAACTTTCACTTAGGTCATAGCATTCGGTCATAGCATTCAGTAATGAAAACAGGTTCTATAGATAGTTTCTTGAACCATTCCAAAAAAAACCTGACTCTTTCTGCCATATTTTATCTTTATAAAAATCAGATCACAAGAAAAAAAGAACTATTTCTATAAATCTGCGATGGGGCTGCCTAATTCTTATTTTTCATCCTTGAGAGAGTTCAAAATCATTTACACCTTGTGGGTGATGAAATATATCCCCCACTCCCCAACTCCTTCCCTACAAACACACTATAGCAAATCTATTGTTAATGGATTACTATTTCAAATTTTCTGCTGAGCACAATTCTACAATTTTACACAATCCAATAGGCATTAGTGAATTTGTGTGTGTGTGTGTATATATATATATATATATATATATATATATCCAAAAAAAACATTTATCATCAAAATCTTTCTTATTATTAAGAGGAAAGATTTATTTTATATAAAATTATATTTTTAATCCTTTTTGAACCTTGGAAATTTGGTAAATATTGTTTTTCTGGAATCAATGTGGGATCATAAATTAATACAGAAAATTTGAGCAAAAATTTTTTATGAAATTTCAAGAAATTCTTTTTTGTAGCCCTTAATGTTTATATTAGTTATAAGGACAAATCATCAGAGAATTGAAATCCTTAATTTTTTTTTATCAAACAGGACCCCCCAGTTACAGAAAATCCATTCTGAATTGTAAAATAAAATATGCAATAAAACTAAGACATTATTTAATTAGAAAAGTTTTTAATCACTTTTATAAATAAATTATATTATGAACACTATTGTTTTAAGAAAAAAAATCTTTTTCAATGAAGAATGAATTTTTGTTTTAAGAAAAAAAATTTTTCAGTGAAGAATGAATTTTTACAAAAATTGTATTTATTTTTAAAAAATTTAATTACAATACTTTATAAACTTTTAAAACTTAAAATTCTATTAATTTGTATTGGTCAAGTGATTTTATTATCAAATCAAATCTGTATTTACTAATTGTAAATGGAAAAGCTTACTACAATTCATCAACCCACAGTATTTTAAAATGAATTTGTTTATGTGTGTATAAATGTATTGATTTTTGTAAATATGGACATCCATATATGACATTAAGTGGTAACTATAGTAAATTTAAAATTTATTGGTAATTTTTTAACATTTCTCCAATAAGTTACTTAATAAGTAAGCCTACAAAGGCAAAGCACCTAAATTTCAATAAAATGTTAAAATGATTAAAATATTTAAAATTACTGTATAGTTAACAATTATATAAAAAAGGCATTTATGTTGCATTCCTCATGTAAATTTATTGCAATTATTTGCTCCTTACTTAAATTTTCCAAACATTAGGTTATTGATAGATGCATCACAATCTTATAAAAATACCCACGGTGTTAAAAAATTATGCTTTTCTGCAATATGGTAAACTAAAAGTAAATAATATTTGTTTCAATTTAGATTAATTCAACTTTAAAACAGCTAATTTTTCTCAAACATTCCAAAAAATTATATTTTATTCTTTAAAGATTTTTTCATAAAGAGAATTATGTTGCATTGTCAGATTTGGCACTATGGATGATTTTATCAATTTTTCTGAAAAATTAAAAAAAGTAAAAATCCTTTTGATCAATTAATTTTGAAATATAGCATTAAGTATTTAAGCACAATTAATTTTGAAATATAGCATTAAGTATTTTGCCTATTGGAAATATTAAATTTAATTTATTAGTTTGGAAATGTAACTTCAACAAAGATTTGACATTTCTAAAAATGCATCTTAAATCTTAGGTATTGCCTTTTTTTGAAGGTACCTAAAATTATAAGCCAGTAACATTTTCCATATTTTCATTCACCCACAGGATGGCCAAAAAAAAAGCCAATTTGCTCTGTTTCCTCTATACTTTTGTGACCTTTTGCAACAAGAAGCTTCAAAGAAGAGAAGAATATTATCATTCTTGGAAGAAAGAAGCTAAAACTTGAAGTGAAAATCAAAACCAAAAGTTGGCAGCAAGAAATGGTATCATTATTTTGATTCCAAGTATTATGAACAGTATGAGTGGATGACGGGATGTCCCATTCTAAATAAATTGTTCTGTTTCCTATGTCTGTTATTTTGTTATCACAAGAACATATGAGCAACTAGCTACTGTGATTTGAACAATTTGATTACAGCTTTAACAAGACACAAAAAGTCCCAAAACCATGTGAATTCCATAATTGCTCTCAAAAACTTTGGCTGAAAATGAATTGATACAATGATTGATGACTTGAAAGCAACTTCAATTCAGTTACATAATAGATTGATTTACAAAAATCATGATATATTGAAAAGGTTAATTCATTGTATTGAAATTTTGGCATGTCAAGATTTACCATTTTGAAATCATGATGAAACAGAAGAACCAAACAATAACGATTAGATTCTGGTTATATTTGAAGCAGTAGTGGAATACAATGATTGTTTAAGATCACATTTAGATTTTATGAAGAAAAATGCCAACTGCATATTTTCTGGTTATATTTGAAGCAGTAGTGGAATACAATGATTGTTTAAGATCACATTTAGATTTTATGAAGAAAAATGCCAACTGCATATTTTCTGGTTATATTTGAAGCAGTAGTGGAATACAATGATTGTTTAAGATCACATTTAGATTTTATGAAGAAAAATGCCAACTGCATATTTTCTGGTTATATTTGAAGCAGTAGTGGAATACAATGATTGTTTAAGATCACATTTAAATTTTATGAAGAAAAATGCCAACTGCATATTTTCTGGATTTTCAAGTGATATTTGTAACAAGATCATTAATTGTATAGCTAATAAAATTGAAATTAAGACAATGATCAAAAAAATCATAGTTACTTTTGATGAGACTACAGATCTTTAAATGAAATCTCAATTGTCACGTGTTTTGTAATTTGTTGATGAAAAGGAAAAGCCTCAAAAACAGATTTTTGAGAAATGTCGATGTCAGTAAGAATAGAAGTTTTGCATCACTGATGCAAAAAGTTTGATTGGTTTTTAATGAATTCTGCTGTGAGCAAAAATTAATTGTGCAAACTTATGATGGAGAGATCATAACAGCTAGGATTTTGAATGGAGTATAAGCAAGAATAAAGTGGATTGTTGGTGTGAACATCATATTTGTACAATGTTATACACATTCACTTAATTTGGTATGCTCTCAATCAGCTTCAAGCATTCACAAATGTTGAATTTTCTTCCAAATTTTAAAAGAAATTTCAAATTTTTTCTCAATGTTGATGGCTAGAATAGCACTACACAATGAAATTGTTGGAAAGCAATTTCAAAAATTACCCGAGACATGTTTGAATTATTCATCTTGATAAGTATCCATTTTGTCTGACAAAATGGCTATTTTCAACCATAGAATATCCAGAGTGTTGGAGTGATACAGAATTAGCACAAGCAACAGGATTTATTGCAATTCTCAAAAATTCTCAGTTTTAATTTTTATTAGTGATTTTTGAAATGATATTGAGGGGCTCAGAGATTCTGTTTTTGATTCTTCATAAAAGAATGCTTGATATTTCGAGGTTGAGAACTTCAAGAAAACAATTGGTTGATATCAAGAGTGACTAGTTTGAGGAATTTTAATGCCAAGTTCTAAATTGTGTTGCTGAACCACCAGAGAAGCATGGTTGACATCAAAAACCAGAAGCTGTTTGAAGAACTTTGTTTAATAACATTTTCGATGAAGTTTATGTTGAGCAAAGATTAAAAACAATGAGAGTATTCAGATTTGTTGAACTTTTTCATGATTACAAAAAAAGAAAAATTTCTGACAGAAATGTTTTCATCTTTGGATGGATTGAAATGCAAACTGAAATAAGTTTCTGCTGCAAATTTTTCAAAGCATGCATCAAGCATCAAAGAAGTCACAGATATAATACAGGAACTTGAAAAAAACCAAACTCTGGCAGAAGTAACAAAATTGCTACATCTGATTCTGACCAACCCTGCCACATCTCCGTCCTGTGAGAGATCGTTTTCTTCATTAAAGCAAGTAAATAATTATATGAGGTTTTCTCAAAGTTAAGTAAATAATTTTGTCTTCATTTCCATGAATAAAGACCATGGAAGTAGAGTATGGTGCTGATACATTTTATAGAAAAATGATTAATACATTTGCCAAATAGAAACAAAGAATTGAACTGCTTTAAAAATAAATTTTTGTCTGATAAAATTACTGTGTTTTCTGAGCTATTTTAAACCATATTAGGAAAGTTTGCTTGATATTTTGAGGTGTATTTGTGAGGTTGAGAACTTCGAAAAACAACTGGTTGATATCAAGAATAACAAGTGCCAAAGTCACTCTTTGCCACTAATATATGCCCAAACTTTTCATTTTTAGAAAATCTTTGTAAAAATATTTTTTTTTTTTTTACATATGTTACCCCCAACTCATTTAAATTTTATGACATTTCCAAGAAAAGTGTTTGATATTCACATTAATTATAAGGGCAAGTCCTAGGAGAATTTAAATCATCAAATTTTTTGGTCAAACAAAATCTGTTACAGAAAATCTGATCTGAATTGTAAAATAAAATAAAAAAATGCAATAAAACAAAGACATTATTTAATTAGAAAAGCTTTTAATTGATCTTATGAATAAAATATATGATGGGCACTATTGTGATATGAAAATTTTTGTTTTTTTAATGAATACGGAATTTTGGCAAAAACTGTTTTTATTTTTAAAAATCTAAATTAGAATACTTTATAAACTTTTAAAATTTTGTATTAATTTGTCACAATTAAGTGATTTTGTTATTAAATTAAATCTCTGTTTACTAATCATAAACAGGAAAGTGCACTACAATTCTATGACCTCACCAGCCCAGTATTTAAAAAAAGGAATTTGTAAAAAAGACACACACACACATTATACATACATACATACATACATACATACATACATACATATGTTTATTTTAGAAACCAGTGTAAACTCTGCAGGTTTGTTTAAAGAAAAAACTTATTTGTCTTCAAGATTTATTTATTTTTTCCCCAGTTTGAACCATTTCTCTGGTTTCTTGGAAGAGCTTATATATCCCAATAATAGCACAATTCAATTGCATATCCCCAAGCAACATAAAAAGAAATCTGACAAAAACTTATAATACCAAAGCACTTTATGAAATAAATTATAAAAATGACTACAAATATTAGAAGTCTTAACCATAAAAACTCAAACAGTCTAATATCAATAAAATCTGCATTCATTTAAACTAAATACATTTCACAATGTTAAAAAAGACATTGTAAATTGACTAGTAAGCACACAAGACCTCAGAGAATTTAAATTTTTTTCAGTGACATTTGAGAAGCACAATGTATATATTAAGAGACAAACTTAATGCATAAAGACCTTCTCTTTGATTAGAACTTATGAAAGCCAAAAGCACTCAGAAGACATTGAACAATTTATGCTCTAATTCAGTGTTTCTCAACCTGTTTTGTTTGAGATTACACTTCTAGAATAACCAAAACTCTGGAGTGCACTTTAAATTTGAATGTGGAAAAATTAGTCATTAAATTTGAAAATAGGAAAATACTAAAGAAGTCTCTTGAAATAAGCATTTATTTTTAAGACATTACATGTGCTTGGTGTCTCTAGCTTTTTAAAAATAAAGAGTTTTTAAATATAAAAATAATTCATAAATTAATCTTCTGTTAACTTGAAGCATACCTGGCTACCTTTCAGAGTGCACACAGGTTTAGAAATGCTGCTCTAACTCATGCAAGCAAAACTTACAAATGCACACACACACACATATATATATATATATATATATATATATATATATATATATATGAGTTTTGATCAAAAAGAGTTGTGACTTAATATGGTAATGGAGCTAAAGTATGCAGAGTGAAGCCACTTGGCACAGATTTCCAAAGGAGGTTCTAGAAACACTTTTATCAATGGAAATAATGCTGGATTAAATGTGTGGCTTCAGAAGGGGACTAATTTAAAGGAGATTAAATGCCAAATTGACATGTGTTGTAGCTTTCTTTTTATAGCAGCAGAGTTTAAGATTGTAATGATCAGGGAAGCATTATCACGGGAATTTTTTTCCCACAATATAAGAATATGAAGATATGTAGGAGAGATCAGGGTTTATCATACACTTGAAGAGGTTAAGATTGTAATGTTCAGGGAAGCATCCTCCCAGGAGTCTGTTCCATAATGTACAAAGCTGAGTGGAAATTCTTTCTTACAAATGGAATACAATGGGAACAGAGATTAATTCAACCCTGTATATGTGCCATGTTGGGTCCTAGCTGTAAAAGTCTAAGCTGGTGGGACTAAAAAATATAGCTTGCCTGAACATTTTCCATGGAAATAGTGATAGAGTGGTGAGAGGCTTGTGACATTTCTTCCCTGTGGGAAAATGGGTTGTAGGGTTGAAAATAATTCATCACCCACAATGCTGTGTAAATGCTTTTCAACTCTGTCAAGGCTAGAAAGTAATGTTTGGGGAATGGACCGGCGCTGAAGTCTCGTCCCCACCTCCGTTTCCTGGACAATTTTTGGCCAGATGACCGGTCTAGTTGCATTGATAGCAATGCGCATTAGTTACCCTTCGCCTCTTCATGCAGTCCCTCGCGAAGTGATTGGGCCCATTACATTTATTGCATGTGACAAGTGGGCCCATGTCTGGGGAAGATCGAGGTGTCTGGGAAGACTGCACCACAGCGACGACTGGTTCCCTCTCTGCTGTCTCGTCCTTTATGATTGCCTGAGCTCGGGCCAATAGCTCCTCGAGAGACATATCATCCGCCCTGGCCGAGGACCGCAGGAGCCTTTTCACATCGACCAGGAAGCCCCCGCACGAACACGCATGACATCACACTGTCTGGCACTCCTTCAAAAAAGGACAGACAGCTTCCGTAGATCTGCCAAATATACATCTACGGTCTCACCCGGACGCAATACACATGCCTCGAATTGTTCGTACACCGTGAATTTATCAGGGGCAAATGCTGTCATCAATGCTCCCTTGATTCGAGCCACGTCCAATTTCTCTTCCATAGATAGTTGCTGGTAAACCGTGAATGCTCCCTTGGTTAGGTGAAGAGGGATGACATGGTCAAGCTGCTTCACACCCGATAGGTAGCACACCAATTCCAACTTCTAGAGCCTTTCAACCACAGATCCAGTCCCGTCAAACTCGGGAATAATTTTTAAATCAAACTGGCCGTCCATATCGGCCGAAATAGCTTGTCGGGTGTCCAGAAATTGATGTCGCTTTCTTTCAGAAATACGTCTAGTCTCACCGAAGCCTAGAAGAGCAGTGGTCCCCCAAGTCCACTCGCCTGGTTTTTAACAGGTAGTGTTGTTCTCTTATGCAAATAAGCCTGCTACATAAAAATGGCAGCAGGCGTATGCACGCGTGACCAACTCTCAGAGAATGGTTCGACACACGAGGCAGCGAATTCGTTTTGCTCCTGGTAAGTCACTGTCACATCTATTACAGATGTGGCAACTCAAGCCTAGATATATTTTTTTAATCAAGGCAATAAAACCACTAAGACACAAGGAGTTACTGAGTGTGAAAGAATAAGAAAAAAGACAAACATTATTAAGGAACAAGAACAATAGATGAGTAATCAAAACAGATAATGATTGACATTGCTTTTAAATTTTTGATCACCAAAGTTGATACTGCATTTTTGTTCTGATCTGACTTTTGTAAAGATAAAACATGGCAAAAGGTGTCAAGTACCATCTAGAACAGCACAAGGAATCATTTTTCCAGCATTTTTGGAAGAAAAATGTGTGATATCTTTGTCATCAAAAATGATAGTTCTCATACTCTCTCTTTAAAGTTTACAATTGGATGGTGGGTTGAGTCAGATTCAGTTCAGTTTCTTATTCTTTTTTTTTTTTAATCATTTCACTCCAAGCAAGGCAAAAGAGCCACTGAGATGCAAGGGCTTACTGAGTGTGAAAGAATATGAGAAAGAGAAAAACATTGTTGTTGGTTTTATTGTGTTCAGGTTAAAATGAGTCATCACTTTGTTGTGGGATTCAATACTTTTGAAATGAGTGAGTTAATGCTTTTTAGTAGGTATTTATATACTCCTGGAACATTTATCTTACAAATAACGTTGTGTGATTCATGTGAGTCCGGGTAAAAAAAGTAACATAGAACAATCAATTTTAAAGAAAATGGCAATTATATGCATATATTAACAAAATAATTGCATGTGTACACAATTGAAATGTAAGGAAAAACACATTGAAAATCGCTATAAGAATGTGTGTGTGTGTGTGTCTGTGTGCAGTAGTTCAGACAAAAGAGGACCAAAGAAATGAACATGCCCAAGCGGCAGCGTTTTTATGTACATTCGACTACATCTGGAAGCAAGAGTTAAAAAGAGAATATGCTTGCCTTTTTATAGACTATAAGAGTACACCCTAACAAGCATTTTTGGCAAAGCCAAGTTGGGCCACCCAAAAACATTATTGAAGAGAGAGGACAATAAAGGAACAGGATTTAAGAAGACAGACGATAATGATTGGCATTGCATTTAAATCAATGTTAACTAGAAAGCAAGAAAATTCCACAAGCAAAAAATGCAAGAGAAGAAACTGTTAGCATAGAACTTACAGCTACATCTCGCCATTTTAACTGTAAAATGATAAGATGTAGCTCTTCTTCATCTTTCAATTCTGACATCTTTGGTTCTTTTTCAGACTAATTGAATTTTCATTCTTTATTTCTCTTGCTCACTCATTCACTTTTTTCTATTTTGCTTCACTCTCTCTTTTTCCTTTTCTTCTTTCTTTCCTGTCCTCCTCTTCTCTCACTCCTTATCCTTTTTTATTTTCACTTGTTATTTCTCTTACTCTTCTCCCTCTTGATTCTCATTTCTTCCTATTCTCTTTTATCCTTTGCTTCTTTCTTTCCCTCTCTCCTCTCCCTAACTTCTTTTTACACTTTCTCTTCACTCCCATATTTCTGCTTTTTTATAGACTTTCATTTTATTTCTCTCTTACCTCTCACTGTGTTTCAATATCCTTTCTTTCCTTCTCTCTCTCTCTATTCTTATTTATATCTGATTTACCTCTTTCTTTCCCTATTATTTTCTCCCTTCTCTGTCTTTTGTTCTATGTCTCACTTTTATTCTCTTTCAGTATATGTTGTCTTTCCTTCTCTCTCTCTCTAATTCTCTCTCATTATTTCTCTCACTCTATTCTTATTTCTTTCTGACTTACCACTTTTTTATTTACATTATTCGGACTATTGTCCTCATCTTTGTCGCCATATTTATTACAACATTTTGGCCGTTGTACGCTTTGGCCTTCTTCAGGTGGTTGGAATGTCAAACTGAACCCTTTATTTCGCTCACTGGGGTAGACTGTTCTAGTTCCACTTGCCATGTTTCATGGATGTCAGTTATCAGTTATCTCTTGTTAATTTTCTCTCTGAAAGTTCTCCACTGCCTTAACCAGGTATTGAACTCACACTCTTTGGGTCCTGTCACTAGATCTAATCAACACCTTTATCCACTGTGCCATGTGTCCTTGAGGTTAGATCCAGTGACAAGGCCCAAAGAGTGTGAGTTCAATACCTGGTTAAAGCAGTGGAGAACTTTCAGAGGGAAATTAGCAGGAGATAACTGATAACTGACACCCAATAAACATGGCATGTGGAACTAGAACAGTCTAGTGAGCAAAATAAAGGGTTAAGTTCAACATTCCAACCACCTGAAGAAGTCTCGAGCGTATAAACGTCAAACGTGTAATAAATATGGCGTCAAAGATGAGGACAATAGTCCGAACAATGTAAATAATGTACATAATACCTCATCTCAGAAATATAGACAGACACTTTTTTTATTATTTTTTCCTCTGATGCTCTTTCAATGTCATATGTCTCCCAAATTCGCTTTCACTTTTTCAGTGTTCTTTGTTATTTCTTCTTTCTCATTCTCTCTTTTCCCTTTCTCATTCTCTCTTTTCCCTTTCTCATTCTCTCTTTTCCCTTTCTCATTCTCTCTTTTCCCTCTCCCACGCTCTTTCTCATTCAATGACCTTTGTTTTTGACTTCTTACTCTCTCTTTTGCTTTCCTTCTATTTTTCTCATCTCAAACTTTCTCAGTCTCTATAATTCTTATTCAGATTGCCTTTCCTTCTTTTTTACTTCATTCACTGTGCTTTGTTGATTAACTCCAACTCTCTCCTTCTCTTCTATTATCTTATGTTTTCTTTTCTCTTTCTCTCTAGTCTCTCTCCTCCGTGTTCATTCTATTTCAATGTTCCACTCTTTCCTTCTCTCTCTCTCATCTACCCACTCTCTTTTATTCTTTTAATGTCCTTATCTTTCCTTCTCTCTCTCATCTACCCACTGTCTTTTAATGTCCTTATCTTTCCTTCTCTCACTCATCTACCCACTCTCTTTAATGTCCTTATCTTTCCTTCTCTCTCTCATCTACCCTCTCTTTTTAATGTCCTTATCTTTCCTCTCTCTCTCATCTACCCACTCTCTTTTAATGTCCTTATCTTTCCTTCTCTCTCTCATCTACCCACTCTCTTTTAATGTCCTTATCTTTCCTTCTCTCTCATCTACCCACTCTTTTAATGTCCTTATCTTTCCTTCTCTCTCATCTACCCACTCTCTTTTATTCTTTTAATCTCCTTATCTTTCCTTCTCTCTCTCATCTACCCACTCTTTTTTATTCTTTCAATGTCCTTATCTTTCCTTCTCTCTCTCATCTACCCACTCTTTTTTATTCTTTCAATGTCCTTATCTTTCCTTCTCTCTCTCATCTACCCCCACTGTCTTTTAATGTCCTTATCTTTCCTTCTCTCACCATCTACCCACCTTCTTTTAATGTCCTTATCTTTCCTTCTCTCTCTCATCTACCCACTCTCTTTTAATGTCCTTATCTTTCCTTCTCTCTCTCTCATCTACCCACTCTCTTTTAATGTCCTTATCTTTCCTTCTCTCTCTCATCTACCCACTCTCTTTTAATGTCCTTATCTTTCCTTCTCTCTCTCATCTACCCTCTCTTTTAATGTCCTTATCTTTCCTTCTCTCATCTACCCACTCTCTTTTATTCTTTTAATGTCCTTATCTTTCCTTCTCTCTCTCATCTACCCACTGTCTTTTAATGTCCTTATCTTTCCTTCTCTCACTCATCTACCCACTCTCTTTTAATGTCCTTATCTTTCCTTCTCTCTCTCATCTACCCACTCTCTTTTAATGTCCTTATCTTTCCTTCTCTCTCTCATCTACCCACTCTCTTTTAATGTCCTTATCTTTCCTTCTCTCTCTCATCTACCCACTCTCTTTTAATGTCCTTATCTTTCCTTCTCTCTCTCATCTACCCACTCTCTTTTAATGTCCTTATCTTTCCTTCTCTCTCATCTACCCACTCTCTTTTATTCTTTTAATCTCCTTATCTTTCCTTCTCTCTCTCATCTACCCACTCTTTTTTATTCTTTCAATGTCCTTATCTTTCCTTCTCTCTCTCATCTACCCACTCTTTTTTATTCTTTCAATGTCCTTATCTTTCCTTCTCTCTCTAATCTATTCCACTTTCTATTATTCTCTTTTAATATCTCTCTCCAAGACTCCAAATGAGGAAATGATAATCAAGATTTGTTTGTAATAGCAGCAGCAGCAGCAAGGATAACAATTGTCGATTATGTTGATTTGTGGCATAAACACTGATGCTGCTGCTTCTTCATCTGCAAAGATAGAGAAATCAGCTCTTGTCTGCGCCAAGTGACGAGGTATGATCATCAAAGACAGTGACAGAGAAATAAACGTTGCAATGAAGAAAGGCAAGTCTTGAAAATCAATGAAATCTGAGTTAAAAGCTTCTGTTTTCTTCAGTGTCATGTAAAGATGGAAACCGTGTTTTGAATACGGAGTCCTGAGGGGATATAGCAAAGAGATAGGAAGATGAATAAAAAGGAGAGAGGACGAAAAATACAAAAATGAGAAATAAAAAAAGAGAAAAGAAAAAATGGTGTAGAGTCATGAAAATGCGTAAAACGGGTGAAGAGACACAACAGGAGTAAAGAGGGGGTGGCAGAGACACAAAGAGAAGGAAAGGCAGAATTAAAAAGTGTAAGAATAGATGAAAAGACATAGAAGGGGAGGCAGAGAAACTAAAAAATAATGGTGGCAGATACACTAAAAAGGGTAAAAGGGAATGAACAGACAGGTAGAAAGAGAGGCAGAGAAACTAAAAGAAGGGGAGCAAAGACACTAAAAAGGGTAAAAGAGGATGAACAGACAGGTAGAAAGAGAGGCAGAGAAACTAAAAGAAGGGGAGCAAAGACACTAAAAAGGGTAAAAGAGGATGAACAGACAGGTAGAACAAGAGGCAGAGAAACTAAAAGAAGGGGAGCAAAGACACTAAAAAGGGTAAAAGAGGATGAACAGACAGGTAGAAAGAGAGGCAGAGAAACTAAAAGGAGGGGGATGCAGATATAAAGAGAGTAAAAGCATATGACAATACACAAAAAGAAAGCAATACAGAGACAAAAAAAGAAAGAAAGGGGACAATTGAGAAGCCTTAATAAAGAATAATGTGTTCCCCTGGCAGGAATCAAACTTGTTTTCCCCTTTTTTTTTTAAAAGGAAATGACAGTTTGATCCAGTGTGCTTTATTGCCTGGCCACCAGAAGTCAACACAGCAAACATGATAGTCTTTACCCTTTTTAAGGAAGCGTATTATCTTCTTGAAAAACTTCAGATCTTATACAGTTTTGTGTTTAAAATCTAAATAAAGCAGTTTCTAAAGAATTAAAGAATTTATTTATAATCCAACATTTCTGTTTATTATTACTTCAAATGTTATTATAGTGGATATCTTCCATATTTGAAACACAATTTTAGATGCCACATTTATTAAACAGTTTCTATTAAGTCTACACTTGAGAAATCTTAAAGAAAAACATGGTGAAGCTCATTGGATCAAATGCCCCCACCCTGGCAAAGTGGGACACAGGTTTGATCCTGAACAGAGGACACATTTCATCTACTTTTCAAATGCACAGGCCAATACCCTATAGATATAGATTTAATATATACTGTTTAATAAATAAAAATGTGAGATCTTATTTAAAATAAAGAGTGTTCACTTTAATAACATTTATTTATATATATATATATATATATATATATATATATATATATATACACACACACACAAATGAGAGAAAGAACAGATGGAGTAATTATAAGAGATTATAATAAAAACATGTTGAAATTGCTACACAAAAGCTTTCATGTTTCAATATTTTGATTGTACTTCTTCAGGCAATGGTAAGCAACTGGTGATTAAAGGATATTTAAGAAAATTACCTCTTTTCCAAAAGTTATGGGGGGGGGTCATTATAAGAAAATATAATATGTTCCCCACCGTTTAACTTTTGGAAAAGAGGTAATACTTTGTTTTTAAATTTTCTTAAAAATCCTTTAATCACCAGTTGCTTACCATCACCTGAAGAAGTAAAATCAAAGTATTGAAACATGAAAGCTTTTGTGTAGTGATTTCAATATGTTTTTATTATGATCTCTTATAATAATATATATATATATATATATATATATATATATGATTATTTATTTTATATGCACAAACACTTATCTTTAATTAGAGCAATAGAATTAATAATTGTAAACTCGCCTTTTTTTGGGTAAATACTTTTAAATAGTTAAAGAAAAATTCTTTACCTCAATAGTACATTAGTTCATCTATCATCCAGTTCACACTCCTCCTGAGTCTTTTGAAAAATAATAGATATTCATTCATTGTTTCCTGTTTAGGATTGGGGTTCCAATTTCTTCAACTCTATATGTGTAATGTCTCCACTTAAACTCTGAAATTTTATTTACTATTTATTTATTTATTTTTTCCTCAATAGTAGTAGACAGATCCACCTATCATCTGGTTCACACTCCTCCCCAGACTTTTGAACAGGCGTAGAGATTTATCCCTTCTTTCCTGTTTAGGATCAGGTTTTTGGTTCTTTCTAAAATCTTTACATTCTCTTTCACTCCCAGTAGCCCCTTGCATCTTAGGGGCATTATCCCTTTGCTTGAGGTGATTGATTAAAAAACATCTCTATATATCAGAAGACGTTTAGGCCATTGTGCACTCTGGCTTTCATCAGGTGTATATCAATCCAGGTAACCTACAGGGAATTCTGAACGGAACCCTTTATTTAATCTATGGGGTTAGACTGTTCTTGTTCCACTTCCCATGTCTAGGGATATCTTGTCTAGTTCTTATTTTTAGTACTGCAGTCTGTGTGGCTTTATTGCCTTGCTAGAGGTGAAATGATTAAAATAAAAAACATTTTTCTTGCTCACTCAACCTTACTTCTCAAGCTTCTTTCACTCAGTCTTCCATGTTGTCTGTACCTGGGCAGAGAGCACTGGCATGGGAATGGTTTATGCAGGCAGAGGCTTTCTTTGCTTATGCAACGATAATGTTATCAGTACTGGCTTGACATCTTGACTTGAGTGTGACATGGCTTCCCTGTGCCATTTCTATAAATATTTTCATGACAATTATTCTAACATGCTTTCCTCCTTGGTAGTGCAACTGCATGAATTTAAGCATAGTACTAAACTGACAGTTTTTCTTATTTTACTGTTGAAAGAGCTAGATTCGTCTTCAATATGATGACAAATTTCATCCGACAGTAAAGCCTCTGATCAGGAGATTGGAGATTTTGAGAAGTGTGGAAGAATGTCTTAACTGCTACTGTTTCCAGGTACACCCTGACTCGGAGAGGTAGCACCTATTAGGGATTACCGCTATGGGCAAATAGTAAAAACCTAAACAAAAATCATCAGTACATTTTTATAGCAAAATGATCAACAATACATTTTTATAGTAAAATTACCAGCAATACATTTTATGATCAACAAACTATATATCTAAAAAAACATACCATTTACCCATAGAGGTTGATCTGCTGCTAACCAAAACCAACCAACCAAATAGATGTAACCATAGGTTCTATTGTCAGGATTTCTTTTCTTGCCTGTGAAACTCTCTTCTGCTTTCTTTTCTTCCCTGTTAAATATGGCCTTCAAAAATTTAAATGCAACATCTTTCACCATCTTTTGTTTTCCTGAAACTTGTCCTTTCTTCTTACTAGTATTTTCATATTTCCTTTCATTCTAAATAAGCCCTTGCCACTTAGTGGCATTGATACCTTACTTTGTGTGAAATGATATATATATATATATATATATATATATATATATATAAGAGGCTTGAACACTAATATTCCATGGTTATAATTTATTACATTGGAATTGTAATCACAATCCAATTCATCAGACCACAAACCAAGGAATATTAGTGTTTGAGCCTTTTATATTATATTCTTACTCTGTCCTGGACATTGACTTCTACCTGGATTCTATCCTCTTGGGAATATATATATATATATACTTTGAATATACGCTCTTTAGCACTAGTCAGTGATGTTCTGAACTGGGTCATTGGGCATTCAGTTTCGGGTCTCACCAAGTTGATCACATCAGAGCTGATCAGTCTCTGAAGCATCCCCCCATCTAAATTAACAGCCTGCAGACACTGACTTATATTAGGCAATATATTGGCCACTAATATTATCTATATATATGTGTGTGTGTATTTAAGGAAAATTTAGATGACAATGTGAAATAACAAAATAAATTTAAATTTACTTTATTTTTTATATATTCAGAAATGTTGCTCTTGCCCTTGTGTATTAAGCCAGTCTGCCATTGTAGAAAATTAGCAAAAGTCACCTATTATGTTTGGGTTGAGCCAGACTTGAGGCTGCCATTTTATGTCATTATGCATATAATTTCCTATGGCACTCAGATCCATTGGCGAAAAAAGAAAATATCAAGATGAAAATGCAAGAAGTGCATTTTAAAAAATTTCCAGCATTCAATTATTCTATTCATTATCAACATTTTGTTTATTGAATCAGAAGAATTTCCATTTCTTGGAAACCCAAAAATATTCTGTACAGCAAATCCTATGTCTCCAGCAAAAGTAGACACGAATATATGATTATGTTTTTTTTTAAACATTTCACTCCAAGCAAGGCAATAAAGCCACTATGACAGAAGGGGTTACTGAGTCTGAGAGAATTTGAAAGCAAACTGGTTAGAAAAGAGTTCCACAAGTGAGAAGTGCAAGAAAAACTGTTAACACTTAATAAAATGGAGGTACCAAAGATGAAAGCTAGTTGGAACAACTACCATAAAAGAGAAAAAAAAAACTGTTAGCATATAACTTGAGGTTACATCTAGCAATTTAAATTCTAAAATGATGAGATCAAACTGCCAATTGAGCACTATGCTTAACTTTGTAAAGTCAAAGAGAGAGGTTCATCAGAAGAATTACCATGAAAATATTTATAGAAAAGTCACAGGGAAGCTATGATATATCAGTGGGAAAGTGACTGAAGCCAAAATACCAGGTCAGGACCATTAACAGTGTGGATTATTCTATGGATTTTATCAGGAATCTCTAAATATAGGAGAACCAGACCGGGTCAAGATTGATGACATTATAGAAAGAGCAGTGTAAACAGAGAAAGCCTCTTCTTCAATAAACTACATCTGTGGATAGCTTTTGGAGATAAAAATTGTCGAGCACAACATTCCATCTCAGATATATATATCCTGGTAATACTTCTCAGGTGTCTCATATAAACATATGTTTCTCATATGAACAATTCTGAGAAGAGGCATGTAATCCGTGTACTCCATTTTGCTGAAATGACCCACACTTACTATAGTAGGAAAATCTTTGTTGCCCAGGAAGGAAATTGAAGGAGACAAAGATAGAGAAATAAGTCCCTGAAAAAAAATCATTGATTAATGACATAGTCTCATTTCATATTTTTCATCGGTACAGAAGACCAAAGAATGTATCTGCTGGAAAACAACAAGACCAATCAGATTTAAAAAAAAACTTAGGCATATCCTGTTGGGAAGCTGTTTTTTCATATTAAAATTCTCGATTGTACAGGTTGGTAGCAGAAACCATGCAGGTGCCAGAAGGTGCATTTTCATTATTAACACTCTCAAGTGCACATGCAGCTAGAATATGGAATTCAAGAGATCTCAACAAGGGATGTGTATTTCTTAATTAAGGTAACTGGTTATTTTGAATGAAAGAAGTTATCTTTTACTTTCTTACCTTGAAAATGGCGGTCAAAAGTACTTGGCACATTACACACAATTTTAGCAAGTCCTTTTAGAAGTTTTTGCCCAACATTATATTACTTATTTGACTCCAGGGAAAACTCACCAAATTATTTAACTGACATTCTTTGTCTGTTGTGTACCTATTTTCATTATATGTCAAAGGTTGAGGCAGCTCTTTGAATTTAATAATTAGTTTGTTTCAGGCCTTCTTTGGATTAATTAATTCTGACTAAGCTCAGACGCTGAAACTATTTAACCCATTAGTGCATGGTGACTGATTTTTTAGAGAGGGGGGGGGTCACCTAAAATTTTAAATCTGTCAGCCTTAAAATTACTATTAACCAACAAGGTTGATTAGGCAAGAACAGTTAAAATTTGAAGGAAATTTTATGCAGTAATTTTGTTATCATCATTATTATGAATATATGATAAAAGAGTTCATGAAGAAAAAGTCTTTCTGGCAAAGTGAACAAGTAAATTAGATTTTGTAAAAGGCACACAACTTTTTAAGTGATTTCTAGAAAACCAGAGTGTGACCTGAAACTTTTGACCTATAGGGTGTGTATGTGTTGTATGTGTGTGTGTGTGTGTATATATATATATATATATATATATATATATATATATATATGCACACACATACACACAGAGGAATCAAATACAGATCAAATATGGATAAGAATTCAATAGAATGATAGGATAAAGAATAAATAGGTGATAATTATAAATCTAACATGTTTGGCCTTTATTAAAACTTCATCAGAAAATTCTGGTAAAGGCATGGTAGAATAATGGATAGTGTTTCAGATTGAGGAATTGGAGAACCAACTTCAAATTCCAGTTGAGCTCATTACATTCACTTATGTGCGAATACCTTTGGGAAAGGCATGAATCCATCTTTTCCCCACACCCAGCTATGGGTAAATAGAAGGATAGACTGGGCCCTATAGCCTTGGATGGTGAACAGTCTAGGAGAAGGGCAACTTTGAATTCAAAAAATGTGGAGTGTCATTTGGGGACCTTGTGGTATACTGTGCACTATTTCTCAGTATTTGGCTTTTCCAAAAAAGTGATTGTTTCTGCACAAGGCTGTGACAGTGAGAGAGTCTGGAAAACACGCATACACACACGTATTTTTTTTTTAAAGAAAATGGAGTAGATTTGAATAGAAAAATTAAATCAGAGCATTTTGTTTACTGATGAGGAAATCTTATCTAGGGCAGAAGTTGTACCCATTGAATCTAGGTCATCAAAAGACAATGGAAATGGTCGAAATAATTTTTATCAATTAAAAATTGAAATAGAGCTGAGTAAGCTAGAAGGAACTTTGGAATTCACATGATTTTGGTTGAAGCAGCCAGAACCCCGTGATAATTGCGTGTGAAGTAGTAGGGCTGAGGGTCAGTTATAACCAGCCGGGTTTATCTATATAAATGTGTAGTTATGCTGAAAAAGGAGACGGGTGAGTGTTGGGAGGAGGAACACCACTATAACTTTAAGCCCCGCACAGAAATCTTTATCCCTCTATCTCAAGAGATATATCATTCTGAGATGATTTAACAACAAGATAATCACATACACTCTCTCTCTCTGTCTAAAGTTCAGTGTCTTTTCTGTAACCCGTTTCTCTTCTCTACTATTCTTTTCTGATATATAAAAGACATTACCAATTCAACCATTGAATCAATGTTTGTCTGGCTTTCTGCAGAAATTAATTTTCTTTTTTGCTGCATTCTAAATTTCTTAGCGCAGACTCCCCAGCCGTGTCTACATCTTCAGTCGACTGTGAATGGACGGACATCACTTCTGCTTTCTGGATCAAACAAATTACAATGTGGGCAGGAAGCAGGATTAAACCAGCGGACCCTTTGAATAACCTACGGATGCTCAGGGGACCTATGGCCACTCCCTTAAGTTTGGTTAGGACCGAGTAGACACCTCAACTCAGAGTAAGATGCTGGAGGTCGAGGCGAAACTGTTAGAAGGCTTCACCATTATAATCAAATGATATGTGAGGGTAGTCTGGTTGTTGGTTCTAAGAACTGGGATACATGACTCTCATATGTCAAAAATGATGGGAGAGTTCATTATTTGATTTTTGCAAGAATTTTCCAAATCAATGCGTTTTTCCACTGCAAAAAGATGCTAAAATTTCCTATATCAATTTATGGTCACCTTTGCACATGAGAAACACATGATTTTTAACCAAAATTTTCAGCATTCTAAAAAGGGTAAAAAATATAGTTTAATAATCTAAAAATTATTTGGATTATCCACTTAATAGTAACAAAGATTTTGATAATAAAACTTTTGTTTATTAAATTTTGGCATTTTTTGTTCATCATGGTTAGCTCATTTTTTAGGGAATCTTTGGCCGTGCCTAAATATATATATATAAGTGTCCACTGAGGTCAACACCCAGCAACAACAACAACCTGTTTCATTCTTAAATGCAATCTTCAGGCCATGTGTGTTGTGTTTTGGCTCAACTATTTATATAAGCTAATCAATGGTGCATTATGGGTAGAAGGTCTATTGTATTATCCTAATGGTTATATTTACAAAGGAATCTAGAGGCTATTGAGCAGAAATAAATTGTGGATTTAACTATATGTAACTGAATGTTATATATATATATATATATATATATATATATATATATATATATAAGTGAACATTGAAGTCAACACTTAGAGGCAACAGGGTGTTTCATGCTAGATGCAATCGTCAGGCCTGATGATTGCTTTTATATTTACACATGCTCTATCTCTGATATGGAACACTTTATCCCATAAATATAGCACACCTTAAGAGTATATATATATATATATATATATATATATATATATATGTATGGTGTATCAAAAATACTTTTACGAACTTTGGGGGCCAGTTCCTGACACCAAAACAAGGTAAAAATCTCCTTATAAATATATGATCAAAAGTCCCAATGTTGCTTGTGTAAATTTGTTATTCCATCTCTTCAAAATGTTACCTCAACAATAAACAAGACTGAAGAGACAAACAATAGATCGGCAGTTTGTGCAATAAACCATCAGCAAAAGTTCTCCTGTGATGAGTTATCAGAAGGCAAAAGACGCTCCACACATTGCAAATGATATCGATACAGGAGTTGCTCTTGAAATACCCTCCATGTGGTACTATGAGATATGCAACATGCTAGGACCAGTTGATGTGTGTTAATACCTGGATCGTCTTTGACAGCCTGTAAAATATGTTCTTTATGGTCAGGCATACAAGTGAATCTCAGTCTTCTTCAATCTATAGTTCGTGATGCTATGGATTCCATCTCAGAAATATAACAATAAACAGCAGCAAATGCTGGATGAATCAGTCTGGAAACACATTCTGATACAGCCATACAGCCTCACGTCCATTACCATTCATGTGGCCATATGTAAAAATCATATCTGCTCACAAGATGAACATCCTGCCATTTTTAAATGGAACAATTCTCAGTTAGCTCACTACTATGCATATTAAACGATGAAGACAGACTAATCACAAATGTACATGACTGACAAATGTAACCTAGTCTATATGGCAACACAGTGCCATCTAACATAAACTTTCTTTAAACTTAACTCAAAAATGAAGGATTTGTGTACATGTGTTTATATGGACTTTTGTCCTTGTTTCAGTGTGGGGAACTAAAAAAGTTTGTAAATTATTTTTGATACATCTTATATATATATATATATATATATATATATATATATATGCGTGGCCATGTTTAAATGTAAAAAAACTGTTCCAAAAACAGAAATTATATATATAAGTAATGAATATATATATTTAGACAGCATAAAAAACATTGCTTTTATAGACATTTTAAGACATTGGTGCTATACTCATAATTAAATTTATTTAGTGTTAATTTCATTTTTTTATATAAAGCATTCAAGATTTCATTTTTTTATATAAAGCATTCAAGAATTTGAAGGTTTTGTTCTTTATTCTCATGGCGTATACTTCTATTGTCAATTAATATTTCTCTAAAATGTGAATGTGAACAGGAATGTTCTTTTAAATATTTTAAAAATATTTTTTTTTAAATTTCAGGTTGAGTATTTTAAAAAATATATCAATTACAAAAAATTTAAACTAAGTTACCTCCTTTACATATTCTTCACGTAAACTGACTCTAACAGAGCACGTTTCATGCGCATTTACAAAAAAAATTCACAACTATCAATTACATTAATTCTTGTCATTGCAATTTACCCCTGATGATGATCATGAATCAGACTGAAAGTACTTGGGAAAATAAAATAAATAAAGAAAATTACAGTGAATTTCTTACTCAGTTTTTTTTTTTTTTAACCAGCTCTAAGAAATTGATTTGTGAATTTGAGAGGATTAAAATAAAAATAAAGAGATATAATATGTCTAAATTATATATATATAGTGAGTTGACCTATTAAATAGGTAAATATCTGATCCTTACCCCCCTTCCTCTCTATTAAGTATTGTAATAAAAATAAATTTAAAAGCTTTACTATCTCTCCATTACCTCTCTAATTTTGACCATGTCTGTTACACTATCTCCCACCCCTCTCTGTATCACCTTACATCAGCTGAATACTATCCTCTAAAATTGTAAGTTTAAATTCAATTTTTTCATACTTGGAAGTGAGGTCAGATGATCCGGGGAACAAGAAGATCCCTGGGGAAATAAATTATAACCTTATGGAATCTTAAAGTTGTCTGGTTTTCTTTAAATTAAATTATTTGCTCTGATTTAACATTGAGCTCTCTGGATTTCATCCTCCTTGGGATTATCCATATGGATTATCAAGATTTTCATTACTCAACTATATATATATATATATATATATATATGTATATATATAGCGAAAGAGGGTGTTGGTAATTAAAAAGGGATATAATTTATTTTTGGTGGGTTGAAAAAGAATAAGTTCGATGATAAGAGTGTCTAGTATCAGGGGCCAAATGATGGATGCAGAAACTTTGCTTAAATATAGAGAGGAGAGAGCACCTTGAGGCAGTGTAATGGTTAGCAAGCTTGTCTCGCTAGAACATCTATGACTGAATAGTGAGATCGATCCTCACTGGGTGCACCATACTTTCGACCTTGTGCTGCACCTAAGCTACGCTTGGAAAATCACTAAATATAGAGAGGAGAGTCAAGAAACTAATGTCAAAAAACAAAACCCTCCCTGACACCCCAACATCCACCACCACCACCACCACCACCATCATCCCTTTTTATTCTTCTAACAACTATCATATTTTAATATGAAGTAAGTTTTAAGTCTCAAATATAAATATACATGTGTGACATCATGAAAGATGCAATCTCTTTATTGATTTCGTATTGTCAGCTTGGCCTTTTGCACCAATGATGTATGCATATGTAGGTGCATTAGTAGAGAGAGAGAATGAGAGATGGATATAGTGGGATTCAGAGCTAGCTTCTGGCACATGTCTAAAGGGAAAAAGGTTGTTGAATGCACATGTATGACTAAGAAATAAGGAAGCACCATTAGGAACATCCGCACTTCCTGAATGCAGCAACTGGTGTATGTGGGGAGAAATGAGATATATACACTAGATTAAACAGTATTAAAAACAAAATACAACAGAACAGGTTTAGAATTCTCATATGTCTTAAATATGAGGGCTCACAGAAGATATGTCATCTCCCATCATACACACCGGGCCTAAAAAAAAAGTGCCATTATTATTATTTATTATAGTAGTGGCTGAGTGGTTAGAGTGTTAGCATTGTGACTATGAATCTTAGAATCAAATCTTAGCATGGTCAGCTTTAACATATTGATAATATCTGCCACGAGAGATGATCCCAGTGTGTAGCACTGTTGGGAAGTGCCTGACATATGACATTGATGAGTGTACTTGGACAAAGTCACAAATCAACATAACTGAAAGTTTGAGTATTCATCTAGGCATCATGCTAGATTATCCATTCTCTTCCCAGAAAATAAATGAAGGTTGACCTAAACAGCTACTTTTCTAGATTTTTTGTAATAATGTAGGTGTGCCCCAGGGCTCTATCCTTGGACCCACCTTGTTCTTAATTTTCATCAATGATTTTCCTGATGACATCAGTTCTCCACTTGATATCTATGCTGATGACACAACAACAACTCCTGTCTCAATAGTAAAATTGATCAGTTTGATACGGTCAAATTTGTGGTTGATGTTAAAAATGACCTACAGTCTTTTGTTAACTGGTGTAAGGAATGGTGTGTTAATTCTAACACTTCCAAAATGAAACTTCTTCCTATTAATCACCTGAAATATCCATTTTCTGCCTCCCTTCATCATGGCTGATGCTAACCTCTATGACAGTGACTTATTACACCTTCTCGGGCTTACATTCTTGGCTGACATGAAGTGGAAAGATTATATTAAATCCATTGTTAGGTCTGCTGCTAAGAAAGTTGGTTCACTGTGTTATGCTAGACAATTTTTTTCCCTCAATCTATCTTACATTTTTACAAGTCTATCATTTGCCCATTCTTTGAATATTGCTGCCAAATATGGTCTGGTGCTTCTGTTGTACATTTAGAGATTCTTGATAAAATCCAAAGAAGAAACAGCAATATTATTGGTCCTGAGCTGGCTTCAGCCACTTTTCCATCGCCATAATGTAACTTCCATGCTCCTTTTCTATAAATACTTTCATGGTACATGTTCAAATGAACTCTTGATATGGTAGCTAGACTTCATGAATTTAAGCACAGTTCTAGACTCGCAACAAGGTCTCATCATTTTACAGTTGAAATGGCCGCTAGATGTAACCGTAAGTACTATGCTAACAGAAGTTATAACAGGGTCCCTCAGGTGATTAATAGAAAACTGTTTTGTTTTGAAAGCATTAAAATGAACAAACCATTACTTGTCCCAGTTAAACAGCAGATTGTAGGTCAGTTTTGATATCAGCTGCCAATTTCACCTCATCAAACCAATCAGACACCTATGCCAAATTTAGATTTACTCATTTCTTGTACTAATAGTCAGTTCTTGTACTAATAAATTAAATGTTTCTGGTGGCAAACTAAAACATTTTACAATTAAACTGTGAATTTTGTAATTTTTTTTCTTCCAGTGTACATAACAAACATATTAATAATGATTTTACCATGAAAATGTATTACAAATAATGCATTACAAATATATATGTTACTATAAAAATCCAGTAAAGAGACAATACCTGTGTTAATATATAAAAAAAACAAAGCGTTGTCTTTTTCATTCTGACCTGAAGATGCCTATCTAACAAAGGTGAAAAGGCCTTGTCAATAAAAAGATTCTCCATTGTATGATTTCTCCACTTTTACCTGGATTCTAAATCCTACTAAAATTTCCATTATAAAACAATTTACACAGATTTTTATATCTATGTAAATTGATTTATAATGGAAATGTGCTCAAAATTGTGATATGAGATTGTCAGTTGCCTGTAAATAATGCAAACATTACTTATAGATGAGAATTATTATATACTAAACTACCCATGACCTGTTGGGTCACTGATGGTTCAGGTTATAAGACAAGTTGATTTTAACATTCGATTGAAATGAAAATTAATATTATTATGATTCAGTTAAATGTTTCAATTCGTTCATGTCATTGATCTGGTTTACAAGTTCATGTTTAACGTTTTACTGATTGTTTACAGCATTTAATAGGAATAGAAGTTATGGGATAAACTTGAACTTTAAATTAGATTAAATTAAAAATATTTTTTTTAATATGACAAAAATGTTTTTAAATTATTTAAAATATTGTTTGTTTAAAAAAATTTGAAATAAAAATAATTACTCTTTAGACAACAGGACAAAACAGCAAAATGGGATTCTCTTTATGTCCATCTTTAACTTAAAAATATTGCCTGAAGAAAGTTAAAATAAAAATACTGTATAAACAACTCGTTACTCATCATGCACCAGATGAATGCACCATGCACACAATCGCAGACTTTTAGTATTATATATGTGTGTGTAAATATGAATTTATTAATAATGATTTTACTAGGAAAATGCATTACATATGTGCGTGTGTGCGCGTGTGTGACTATAAAAATCAGTGTAAATAGTTTTTCTAATAGAAATGCATTGAAAACCAGAGAAGTGAGTGTTATTAGCAGAAAATAGTGATTATGGCAATAATTATGCTAAAACATAAAAAGACAAACAAACCTTTTCATTTTGTTGCCTGGGCTTGACTTGTAGACAGCCACTGCTGACAAATTTCGCACACTTTGCAGATAGCATCCGAGTCGGGTGAATTGTCTCATTTTGGCAGTTATTCTGCAAAAAGGACAAGAGATTGGTTAACTTCAAGAAATGGTTCAAGAAGAATAGATACAAAGAATCAACAGTGGATCTAAGAAAAATAAATATATGTAAAAATAACAACAGATAATGGAAGAGTGATTTGGTATCCACCAAGTCTGAAAGAAATTGGTTCTTGTCATTTCAAAACTAACATTATGTTCTTCAGAATAAAAAGAAAAAAATTTTTTTTTTTAATCATTTCACCTCAGTCATGGCAATAATGCCCCATAAGATGCAAGAGGTTTACTGAGAGAAGAAAAGAAATGATAAAATGTTAGTGAAGAGAAAGGACAATAAAAGAAGAAGCTTCAGGAAAATTGTAGTTTTTTACAATAAAGTTCACTCCATACAAGGCCCAAAAGTCACTTGAGGTAGAGGTATACAGCATAAAAGGTAAGAGGCACAGTTTATTAAGATATGTGGGGAAGATAATGGTTAGACTTGAATAGGCTGAGATTGCAGTGATCATGGAAACATTATCCTGGGAGCCAGTTGGACAAAATAGCAATTCATAGGAAGAAGCTGTTCAAGTGTAAATTACATCTCACCAGTGGAATATGAAGGGAATAAGGGTGGTTCGCTGCAATGAGTATGACATAGTGGGTCTTATCTGGGAAGGTTAGAACTGGCAAAACTAAGGAATGTAGTTGCATTTAAATTTTTGGAGATCATATTAACAGGGAAGCAAGAAACCAGATGTCTGTTGCACAGTGGGAGAAAAGAAATTATTACAATAAAACTTAAGGTCATATCTTTGTTATTTCAACATTAAAACAACAAGACCTAGTTGCTAACCTTTTTTTTTTTAATCAATTTCACCTCAAGCAAGGTAGTAAAGCCACTAAGACATAAGGATGTACAGAATGTGTAAGAATTAGGAACAGAAACATTACTAATGAGCATCAAGAGAAAAGAGTAATCAGGAAGACAGTAGATAATGACTGACATTGCATTTAAAATTTGAGATTAAAGTTGGCTGAAAAGCATTGAGCTGGAAGGGAGTTCCACAAACGAGAAGTGTGAGAAGAAAAAAGAAACTGTTAGCATGGAATTTACAGCTACATCTAGCCAGCTCAACTGTAAATTGATGAGCAAGGTAGGAAAGTGACTGAAGCCAAGATGCTAGTTCAGGGCCATTGAACTTACAAACCCATCTTTGGATTTTCTCAAGAATCTTGAGATATAACGCAGGAACACTGGATCAGATGTGGCAGCAATATTCAATGCATAAATGAATGGTAGATTTATAAATGTACAAAAATAGATTCAGTCAAGAAAAATTGTTGAGCATAACACAGTGAACCAACTTTTCTAGCAGCAGACCTAGCAATTGAGTCAATATAATAATTCCATCTCATATCAGTGGCAAATATGAGACAAAGAAGTTGATTTTGTGGAGGTTAGCATCAGCCATGCTAATTTATTGGCAAAAACAATTCTCTAAGACAACTCTCTGAAATTAACAGAATCCTTACAGAATCAGTCAAATGCTGCCCCTATTTTATGGCCTGTATGCCAAACATTCAATTCTACCTTTTTCTTCTCTATTGATTGATTGACTCTTACATAAACAATAAATACATATTAATTAGTAATAACATCTTCATTCATACACGGATACATAAAATATTTTCTATTTAAACTTGAAGAGAAAGGCTCAAATCATGACTAAAAATTAACATTGTCCTGGCAATGATAGAATATTAGTCTCGAATGACTGATTCATTTTTTTTGGGATGATGCCTGGATAATAGAAATGTTGAATTAAAATTCTACCTCTATTTTAAATGAAGCTTACTTCTCACCAATAGTTGTGAGCTTTTAATAAAAGGAGTAGACACACATCTTTCAAAATAAATAAATAAACAAATTTTAAATACTTCTTTTTAAATTGATAAATGAAACTGAAATTAAAAATGTAAGGTGAAGGAAATAAATTCAAAGAATTGTATTATTTATCTTTAAATGCAAAAAATTATGCGGCTCTAATTTTACTTAAACTGACAAAGCAAGAAAGATATTTTTTTTTCAATGGTTGGTTAAAAAACTTGAATGAAGTATTAACAAACAACATTTATGTATTATGTTTTCTGCTTATTACAAATGAACTTGGAAATACAAAAGAGAATTTAAAGAAATGATAGACATGGAAAATTCAGTCATGACGCAAAGTAAGTAATTATAAATGGAAATTTTTGATAAAAACTTTAAAAACATTTTTTGATCGTGAATAGTTGGAATACACTAATCTTTATTATATAGAAAAAGAAGGAATAGAGCAGAATTCTTAAAATTTGATAAAAACATTTTAATATAAAATTATTCAAGGAGATTTATCTAAAATGTTTAAATGAAGAAGTTGTGATTTAAAATAAAAAAGTTACAATAAAATTTCATTTATTTTTATATCTATTCATTTCTAAATTTTTAACTTTGTTTTTGAACAGTTTAATATATGTACCTCCACAGATTGACTAAAAAATTAGCATAGCATGATGAAAAAACCCCAAAGTTAATAAAAACAAAATTTTATCATCAAAGTCTTTGTTATTATTAAAAGAAAATTTTTTTTATTCTATATTTTTTTATCCTTTTTAGAACATTCAAAATTTTTGTTAAAACATCTTTTTTTTTTATTACATGGCCAAAAAGTAGTATAGGAAATTTTAACATGAGAAACATTGATTCGCACATTCTTACACAAACCAAATAATTATCAGATTTTAATGAAAGTTTCAGGACTTATTCACAAATTAATGAAATTATTCTAGAAACATTTTTTTTTTACAAAATTTTGGTAAAAATATTCTTTTTTACATCTGTTATCCACCCACCCACTCATTTAATTTTAGAAAATTTTGAGAAATTAAATTTTGTCCTTAATGTTTATATTAATTAAAAGCAGAACTCCTGGGAGAATTCAAATTATCAATTATTTTTTGTAAAATTATTTTGATTCTATCCAAGATTGTTAGAGTTACTTTTGCACAAAATAGCCTTGAAGAAGGATGAATGCATCACTTTTACCATTTTGCTATAACTCAGGTCATATACTTAAATAGCCTCATCAGATCAAAACATTCATACAGATGTCATGTATGGCACCAAACCCGATCAGAGATATATAAACTTTCAGCTATATACAACTACTAAAGATCAATGATTAAAATGGTTTTCAGTGAGTGAAGACTGTGGGTCTTGCCAAAGTTCATACTTCTTCGAATTTTGCAGATGGGTGCTACAGAATCACAAAAAAACCTGCACTAAATAGCAGAAAACACATCAGTTGACGACTTTCAACAACAGTAACAACTAAAATGGATATCACATGTAAATCAAAGACAAAATAATGACATCATCATGATGTTGACATTCCACACTACTTCAAATAAAAGGTTAGGAAGGAAACCGCCATCAATACTGGAAAGAGTGATAACAGCTACTGGGCTTCTGAAAAGTTGTTTTATGAGAAAGATTTTATAAAATTCAGTTGAAAGTAATACTGGCTGCTACGTCAATGAATGCCAAATGATTCCTTATAAAGAAAATAGTTAATATTATTTTGTTAAATTGAAAGGCAGACCAAGATCTTTTGCTTTGATGTAGCAACCTGTATAGGAATAGGAAAACTCTGAACTGAAAACCCGTGCAAAAAGTTGGGGGCTGTTAGGTTATCTTGCTTTCAACACATCAAGCTGACTTCAGTACATGTGGGTACTCATACAACCCATATGTGTTATGGGGGTGTGGTGGGGGTCATGACACAAAATATGGGAAAGCAGGTGTTTACACTAAACACTGGGATTTTTAGATAAAAAAAAAAGTACAACACAGCATTGCATTATATATACCCTTGGGAAAGGTATGAATCCTCTTCCTCTCCCTCCAGCTATGGGTAAAATAGCAGGACAGACTGCGTTCTATAGCCTTGGATGGCAACTGGTCTAGGAGAAGGTCAACTCTGAATTCAAAACCTGCGGAGGGTCGTTTGGGAACCTTGTGGCATTCGGTGCACCAGGTCTCTGTATTCGTCTCTTCAAAAAGTGTGGATGGTCCTGCACGAGGCCTTCACCACTATAATCAAATCTCATGTGCCGGTATCAGGCTGTCAGTTTCCTGGAAACTGATCTGCTTGACCCTCATATGTTGAATCTCGACGGGAGAGTCAATTATATATATATATATATATGTATGTGTGTGTGTGTGTGTCTGTGTTTTTTTCGTATATATGTGTATATGAGATAATGATATATATTTTTATATATCAAGAATAGTATTTGGGAAATTTTATGACAAAGTGGAAAAAGTTTACTTGTAACACGTTTCCTCTTTCAGGACTTCATTAGACTAATTTTCTGTTGGTAGGACTACAGATGCACAAAGCAGAGGAGTGATGGCAATTTTAGAAATTTTGAAATTTTCTTTTTTTCTTTCAGCCGACTTCATTTAGAATCTTTGGTCTTTTTCTTCCTATCACTTTTGTAAGTAGGTTTTCCGTACTGTGATAATAGAAGATCTGTGAGGAATGGTGAAATCTTGGAAGAGCCAGGGTGCAAATTTGCTGTAGATGACCTTGTGATTAAGGCACTCTTGAGACATTTATGTTGTAATGAATTATTTTCTCCTTTGATTATGGTAGCATTTTTTTATATCAAAGTTGTGGTCAGTCTTCTTACAGTGGGCAAACAGTTGATATATTATTCTGTAAAATGTCCCTTTTGTGTTCATATAATCTTTTATTTAGATTCCTTGAGGTTTCTCCTATGTATTTTTTGTGACAATTATTACAGGCGATGGAGTAAACTCCTCCTTCAGGTTTTAACCATTTGTTTTGTTTACTATTGACTAAAATTATTTATTGTTTTGGATGCAGTAGTTGTAATGACTTTTATGCTGAGTTTAGATAGATTCTTTTCGATTGTAGATGTGATAGAATTAGTAGGCAGGATAATATATTTTTTTGCTTCGTTGCATTTCTCAGCAGGGTCTGTTTCTTTGTTTTGGAATATTTTGTGGGCCTTTTGTTTTAAATTGAATATAAAATAATTAAGGTACTGTAGAAGTTTGAAAATGTTTTCAATGTATTTCACTTCTTTGTATAAATAATTTGAGCTGCATATTCTTAGAGCTCTTTGGTAGAATTCAATGATTATGCAGGATTTTATTATGTTCTTATGATGGGAATAGAAATTTATTAAAATAGCAATGTATCTTCTTAGAATTTCTCAAATCTGGTCCTTTCCAAAATATTTTACCAAAACAATCAATATACTTTCATTATATTGATAATACTCTACTTATATATCCTCATCATACTGATTTACCTGACTTTTAGTTGATCTACTAAGTCCAACACATAATGGAATTTAACATATGAAAAAGAAGGACACAGTTCCTTACCATTCCTAGAAATCAAGCTACACTGTGTTAACAACAGCTGAAAACTCTGTGTCTACTGGAAATTGACCAACAAAAACAATTGAATAAATTTCTATTCTCATCATAGTAACAAAATAAAATCCAGATTAATCATCAAATTCTGCCTAAGAATACACATGAAACCTGCTTAACCAACAAAAATCAAATAACATGAAAGTAAAAATATCAAAATTTCTTTCATTTGTTCCTCCATATCTTATTCTCTGATAAAACTCTCATAAAAATGAAACTTGTTTGACTGATAAACATTTCCTATATGTTTGATTTGTCACATTATATATATGTATGATATGAGACAATGACATATTTTTATAGAACAAGAAAAGTATTGAGGAAATTCTAAGAGAAAGTGGAAAAAGTTTATTTGTGACAAGTTTCAGCTAATTAGGACTTCATCAGATTATTTTATGAATCTTTTCATTTTGCATTGAAGGGTCTTGAAAGTATTTTCAAAATATTTCTCCTCTTTATGTAAACTGAGCACATTTTGTTTCAACACCTCCGGTGACTTATCAAGTAACGATGCTTGATAAGACACCGGAGGTGTTGAAACAAAATGGCTATTTTTGTAGTGATTTTATAACATATTTATGTTATAATTTTTAAATAAATAATTATATCTGCTATACTCTGTATTGAGCACTCTTTTAAGAATAGTAATTATTGGTTATTGGAATTTTTTCCGTATACACCAATCATATACTTGGATATATTATATATATATATATATATATATATATATGCATATACATACAGACATGCATATACATATACACACACACATGCATATACATATACACACATATATGCACAGACATGCATATACCCATATATATATATATATATATGCACACACACACTTACCTGGCTTATGTCAGAGGGTATCTCCCAGACGAGGCTCTGTCAAAGTGCAGAATCTTGTCTCAGGAAACTACTCCATTTTCACGTGGTCTATAGTTAATTTTTGCCCAAACCTATGGGCTCAGATACCCCACTTTAAACTTGGCCTTGTGCCACATCTTGCTGTGTGGGGCAGCGGGTAAATAATTACACACACACACACACACACACACACATATGCACAGACATGCATACACACACACACATATGCACAGACATGCATACACACACACACACATATGCACAGACATGCATATACACACACACACACATATGCACAGACATGCATATATACACACACACACACATGCACAGACATGCATATACATATATACACACACACACACATGCACAGACATGCATATACATATATACACACACACACACATGCACAGACATGCATATACATATATACATGCACAGACATGCATATACATATATACACACACACACATGCACAGACATGCATATACATATATACACACACATGCACAGACATGCATATACATATATACACACACATGCACAGACATGCATATACACACACACACACACACAGACATGCATATACATATATACACACACACAGACATGCATATACATATATACACACAGACATATACATATATGCACACACACATGCATATACATATATACACACACACACACGCATATACATATATACACACACACATATACATATATACACACACACACACATGCATATACATATATACACACACATGCATATACATATATACACACACACACACACATATATATATACATATATACACACACACACATATATATATACATATATACACACACACACACACACACACATATATACATATATACACATACACACATATATATATATATATATATATATATATATATTCAAGCTGGTTTGGTTAAATAATTTAAATTATGTCTACATATTTTAGTTTTAATCTTTTCAAGTCCATGAATTAATTTCTTGGTGGGTGTAGAAAATTCCAAAATTTTCTTTCAAACAATTTTTATTTTCCCCAAGTATTTTTGATCTTATCTAAGACCATCTTCAGGGGCTTAAAATAATTATAGATGCATATACAATAGCTCTGTAAATTCAAAATAACTTTGTAATTTTTATTTTAATATATAAAAGAAAAAAGATTTTTAGTTTTTTAGATATAATATTTTAATTTAGTATTTTATATAAAACTTCGCTGCTACAAACATTTGATATACTCATCGTTGACTTTATTTTTGGCTGCAATTCTCTTATATAAATTGCTTTGAGAATTTTAAATTCTCTCATATAAAGGGCTTCTAGAATTTTTAAATTTCCAGAATTTTGTATGTCAATTTAAATGTCTCTTGGGAGATTGCATCTCTGAGAAAAAATGTTAACACATATATTGGTTTTACAACGACGATGTTGGCAAGATTGCTTACATTGTATTTGAATGAGCATAGTTCAATCTTAGAACATTTAAAGGAATATTCATGTCCACATTCACACTTTAGACAGATATTAGCCAAAAATACATTAGTACTTAATCAAAATAATAAGCAAAAACTTAAAAATTGTATGTCCATAGACCCGTATATACATATATACACATATAAGATTAAAAATGATGGAAGCCTTAATAATAAAAAAAGTAAAAGCTAACACTCAATAATGTTAACTACAAACACAATGTGCTGTGTATGGAAAAATAAATACTCCCCTATAAACATACACACAACCCATACACTCAGTTAAAAAGCAAAAATAAAATCTTCTTTGATAATGGCTAAAAGTATAGCCAAAAGCTCGCAGAAAAACAGAACATTTGAACAGTTTTTACACACTCTATGGCCAGAAAAGAAAACACTTGTTTGAACAGAAGAAAAATGAAATAAGAAGTTTAATTGTATTACCTTGTCTGTCGTCTTCAATAAAACATGTATAAATATATATTTGTATATACATAAAGACACACACACACACACACAAATATTTAATTTATTGTATTTCCAAATAATGAATATTTATCCATTTTAATGGGTGAAAGAAGTATTCATGCAATACAAATTTCAGATTATAAAACTTTTAAATTGCTTTAATAGTCTAGATTATTCAAGTGGAATATTCTAGAAAGTTTCAAAAATGTTATCAGTGGTTATATTTAGCCTAAAAAATACAAACAGAATATTCTGTAATTGATATTCATGCAAGAAGGTTTTCATTATGACAAGAGGTAAAGAATTGATAAATTTGCAAAAAGAACTGATTATTTAGCTATGGAAAAAAGGTAAAAGTTGCAGGAAAATCTCAGACAACCTGAATATTCCATTTACTACCATTGCAAGGTTTAAAAAAAATCAAAACTGTTGAAAATTAAAGAATGGTTACTCCACAGAAGATTTCTTCAAGATCTTTGAGGAAATTAATGCGTCAAATTAAACAAAGTCCAATGGTTACTCATCAAGTGCTGCAGGATGACTTACTTTCATCAAGAATTTGTGTCACTAAAGAGACAATAAGGAATGAAATTCATAGGAACAATCTAAAGTCTACTGCTATTGAAAAAACAGAGATGCCAGGTTGAAATTCGTTTGTGAACATAAGGATGAGGAAATATCATATTAGGAAAGAGTATTATGGACAGATGAAACCAAATCTGAGTTGTTTGAACATAATTCTAGAAATCATGTATGGAGGAAAGATGGTGATGCCTTCAAACAAAAGAACACAGTTCCAATAGTGAAATTTGGTGGTAGTAACATCATTGTTTGGGGATGTTTTTCTGCAAAAGGTACTGTCAACATTATCAGTAATAGATGGTAGAATAAATGCTGCAGAATATCAAAATATTTTGGAAGTAAATTTAATGATTTTGATAGAAAATCTTGAACTTCCTCCTGATTGGATATTCCAACAAGATAATGATACTAAGTACAATTTAAAATCTATGAGGAAATGGCTTGCTGAAAATAATGTAAATATTCTGAAACGGCCAATTCAGTCCCCAGATTTGATCCAAATCGAAAATCTGTGGCATTATTTGAAAATTCAAATCCAATTGAGAGCTCCAACAAACATCCTAGATCTGAAGATCATAAACAAAGAACAATGGAACAAAATATCAATTAAAATTTGCAAATCACTGAGAACTACAAGAAGAGGTTGGTTGCTGTAGAGGTGAATAATGGCTATTCTACAAAGTATTATATTAAGTTTATGTATTCATTTTTGTATTGTCCGACTATTTTTTAACCCATTAAAATGGATAAATGGGATTTATTTCTATTGAATCAAATTTTTTTCTGTTTTCTGTGCATATTTAGTTATCATGCATCTGTGTACATATAATAATTATGTATGAATAATTGTTTCCCCCCACTGTATATATAGACACAGTATATATACAAAATAGACAACATTGTTCTACTGCCTCAACAATTCTTGCTTTCCAGCCTGTTGGAAGTCCTCATCTGTTGTATCTGTCTTTAAGCAATCTGGAGACCCTTCTGAGCCATCTAACGACTGTCCTATCAGTCTCTTACCACTCTTCGGCAAAGTCTTTGAAGGTTTAATCAATGCTGAAGTGGTTAAGCACCTTACATCCCATTAATCTCCTCTCTGACAAGCAATATGGTTTCTGCTTTGCCACATCTACTGCTGATGTGCTCATGGCTATAACTGAATTTGTTCACCATGCACTTCACAATAACAGAAAAGCTTATGTCATAATTCTAGATACCTTAAAAGCATTTGACTCATTAGTAGAGGGACATTTTATCTACCTGTCCAAGAGGAATTTATATTATTACTACAAACAAAAGACAATGGTTAAACATCAGAAAACAAAGAAAAATTAATTCCTTTGAATAATATGTGGAAATAACCACTCTTTGCCTGATGAAGGTTGCAAGGCCTGAAACATGTGTAGCAAAAATATGGAAAACAAAGTATAATATATATTTAAAATAAAAACACATTATAACCAAAAACCTTTGTGGTTTCTCACTTCTCTTTAAAATATACACTTTTCTATTGTTGGAACAACTATAACCTTTCCCTTATATATAACTACAACAAAAGAATGTAATGGACAGCTTGAATTATACAAAGTTACCAACAGAAAACAGTAACTTCTGGAGGAAGAAAAACCGAAAGCAAATAAAAAAAATAGACACTATACTTCTACAAATCATATCTTAACAAACCAGGGAACACAACTGCAACACAGAAATCCTGATGGAATGTTTCAAAGCTCAGTGTGGATACTTAGAAAATATCAGAAACTCACACATCCAAGAGGAAGTGTACAAAACAAAAAGACAGAATCTCCTGATGTGGGACAACCTACTTAATCAAAGGAAACTAGCATTTTTCAATGCCATCAAAAACAAAGAAACTGCAACAAAATACAAAACTTTAATAAAAATAAAGGAAACATTTATTCCAAAATTCCAGGAAATTCCACAAGACACAGAAAAACAGAAACAAATAAAAATACACTGATCCCAGCAAAATTGCAGACCCAAATTGAAATACAGGAAGACAAAACAAAACACTTTATGAAAAAATACATCAAGATTGACAATAAATTATTGACAGAAATCAGGGAACTATGTCCCAAAGAAACTCACCATTTCCTATGGGAGTCAAAATGCGAAGAAGAGGAAGAAAAATCCTGGATTATTTTGGAAAGAAAAATAATCGAGCTAAAAACATTATCGAGAAAGGAAAAATGGAATAATGAGATAAAAGCAATAAAACACAATAGTCAACACAAAACAACGACATCAGCAAATACAGAGAAAACCTCATAACAGAGGTAAGAAGCCTAATAGATACTACCATACACAAATACATCCACACAATAAATACAATTACCAAAATACACTTAAAAACATACAAACCTTTACAAAATACCATCACACCATAACACAGCCAAAGACAGAACCCACACATTCACAAAGCGAACACTTATAGATACCACCTAAGACAACAAAACAAACCTAACAACCACTACCTCTATCAAAGAATACAATCAAAATTCTTCACAAATTTCTACTTAACCCTATATAGAAAAAAAGAAATCAAGAAACATCTGGAACACCCTTTATACCATAAACAAACACACTTATATAGAGCCAGCTAAATTAACAATGCCAACTTTAGCAAGAGAAATTCTCACTGTCTGGAAAATCCAAAACATATAGAGAGAGGTTATCTCTTAGAAAACCCAGAATATGTGGAAAGAAACAATCATCATTTTTTAGAAACCCCAGTCCAAATAAGAAGACCAGTTTAGATAACCCAAAACCCAAAATAATAAACCTATCTACATATGCAATTCCAAAAGATGAAATCAACTTATTAAAATTAAGCCTAAAATTCTGCCCTGCCCCGAAAAGCAATATAACAGACTTTAAAAAAGACCTTAGAGAATTTGAATGCAAACTCAGACTAAAAGAAACATATAATAATAACAAAAACATTACAGATGACCCATTAGTAAAAAATAAATCCAAATTCTTCCCAAACAAAAGCAATAATGAGCTAAACATATTTTTTTTAAAAAACTCTAGAATCTCAACCTACTAGAAAAATCCAAACTATTCAATAACCTTACAAAGACTAACCTTAGAGAACATCTGGAGAAATAACAGCATAATTATAATGTAAGCAGACAAAGGCAGCACTATAGCGATCATGGACAAAATATACTATAAAACAAAACTTCTAGAGGCACTAGGGGATAAAAACAACTATAAATTAATCGTTACCAACATAGACTAAAATATTATATAAAAAATTACAAAACTCCACGCAACAGAGAAGAAGAAAAGGAAGCAATTTTTACAGACTACCAAAAATTCACAAATCTAGTGAAATAAAAGCAGATAACCAGACACAAAAATCTGAATGTATTAACATCCCAAACCCCAGTGACCTTATGTTCAGATCCCTAGTAACAGGACCAACATGTCCAACTAGCAGACTCAGTAACTTAATAGACACCATAATGCAACCATTTGCGAGACAGATTAAAAGCGATATCAGAGACGATATTCACTTCCTTAGCTCCATACCCCAAAAATAGATCCAGGAACACTTATGGCAACTTTTGACATAAGTAGACTATACATCAACATACCCCATGAATTAGGTAAGGAGGCAATCTCATTGTGGATTGACAAAACATCCATAAACATTACATCCCAGATTCACTAAGGAATTCATTATCGATAGTATAGACCTAATTCTAAACAATAAAACATTTGAATTTGGCAAAAAAAACTATATCCAAACCCTAGGTACCACAATGGGAATGAAAATAGCACCAACATATACCACCCTAACATTAGCTTACCTAGAGAAAAACCTCTATGAAAAGATAGAACAAATATATGGGGAAAATATAAAAACCCACTTCACTAAATCTTGGAAGTGATACTTAGATGATTGCTTCATTTTCTGGAAATCCTCAACCAATTCCACACTCTACTCCAAAACTTACACATGAATATCAAATTCACCCAAGAATATGTTTAACAAACTGCCATTCTTAGATATACTCATTAGAAATTGAAATAACGACATTTAGATATCTACCACAAACCTAAAGACACCCAATAATATTTTCATTTCAAGAGACACCACCGAAAAAGTTGTCTGATATCCATCCCCTATTCACTAGCAAATAGGGTTTGCACTAAGGTGGCTGACAAACACCTCTGAAAAACCCACCTGGAACAACAACATAAAACTCTCAAAAAAACTTAAGCTACCCCACAACACTAATAAACAAAGGTTTTGAACTAGCAGAAAAAAATACTTTTAGAAGAATTACAAAATCCAAAGAAATGTAATGCCGAACAAATTGTAGCATATGTCCCAACATCCAACAAGAACAATCCAGAACTATTTACAGAAATTATAAGAATCTAGACCTACTTAACAAGAATGATAAAATGAAAAATATACTAAAAACCACCAAAATAATTAAAATCAAATGCCAATTGAAAAACCTAAAACACGTATTAACTTCATCCAAATTTAGCCAACACACAATACAGGGAGTCACAAAATGCAACAAGATGTGGGATTTGCAATATCATTATAGAAGGAAAGTCCTACACTTTTAAAAACCCCACAATAACATTCACAATAAAGAAAAACTTAAACTGCAACTCCAAAAATGTGATTTATGCACAAAATGCAACATGTCATATACAGGTATCACCCAAGCACTAAACAACAGAGTTTCCCTTCATAAAATCAAACATCAAATTACCAGACAGCAGAAAACTCTTTGTATCACAACACATCTACAAATGTAATCAAGGTAAATTTAAAATTATGCCGATATATCAAACAGACAATTATTCTTCCCTACAAATACAAGAAAAAAAACTCATAGACAAATTTAAACCAGCACTAAACAGATCAAAACCCCCCACACATAAACACACAACATATACACATAATGGCTGAAAAAAATTAGTCTGACCACAGCACAAAAATATCTATATAGAACAAATATATATACATATACTGGAAAAACAAACACACTAGACAGCTCACGTGCACACATACGAACACTACACATCATAGGAAGTGTGTACATATGTAACAATCCCTTATAATAAAACAATATATATGTATGGAGAAGAAATATGTATACACATACAAGCAAAAACATACATGCACACACAAAAATGGAGATAGGTTTAAAAAGATACAGAGGTCATAAAAAGATAAGAACAATGACCTCCTTCCTTCTCCCCTTTCTCAGACCAATCCTAATTGTTTTATTATCTTTTAAGCAAGAAAATATTTTCTCCACAGGTCCAAGAAAATTTGGATTACTGCTACACACTAAAGATAATGGTTAAACATTGTAAAACATAAGGAAAAATTAATTCCTTTAAATAATATGTGGAAATAACCAATGTTTGCCTGATGAAGGTTGAAAGACCCGAAACATGTCCAGCAAAAACATGGAAAATAAAGCATAATATATATTTAAAAAATTGACATTATAACCAAAAACGTTTGCAGCTTATCTTTTCTCTTTAAAATATTCATTTTTCCTTCATTGGAACAACTATAACCTCTCCCTTATATATATATATATATATATATATATATATATATATATAAAATATATATATATATATATATATATATAATAAAATGGCTTAAACACTAATATTCCATGATCATAATTTAATACATTGGAATCGTAAATACGATCCAATTCATCAGACCTACAAATTAAAAAAGAAAACAGAAAAAAACAATAAAAACCGAAGGGCATTTATAAAAGGGCCGCTGTGTAATCAAGAAAATTTGACAAAATTAATATTGACTATATATATATATATATATATATATATATATATATACACGTATGTTTGTGTGTATGCATGTACATATATATACAAAATAACTTCTCTAGTCAGTCTTACAATTTAACCCATGAGAGGTGAGAGAAATGGATTCATGCCTTTCTGAAGGGTATTTGTGCAAATGTAAACATAACAAACTCAGGTGGAATTTGAACTTGTCTCGTCGACCACTCTTTCTGAGTTGCTCACTGTTATACCAGCTGTGCCTCTAGAATCAAAAAGATATTTGAATCATTGCCAAAAGCAGAAAAGTAGTCAATGGGAATATCCCTGGTTGGCAAATAAATCATGTAACAAATGAGAAGTGGAGAGATCAAATTGATCAGGGCTCGCAATGATTACTCACACTTACCACTGTTTGCCTGAAGAATGTTAAAATAGCTACAATAGAGAAACTGAGGTTATTGATTTCTGGACTGAGATGAGCTTAGCCTTTCATCTTTCTGAGGTCAATAAAATAAGCAAGAATAATAGGCTGGAGGATAACAGTCAAATTGATCAAAGATCGGATTGATGTTCCACCCCTATCTCTAGATAGATACAGTAACCTAACGATTTTAGAGTCAGTTCCATCAAAAAAAAACTAGCTGGAATCAGAAATTCTTTCTTTCTTTTTTTTTTTTTTTTAAATCATTTCACTCCAAGCAAGGTGGGAATGCCACTGGTATGCAGGGGGTTACAGTGAATGAAAAGACTGAGTATAGGGAGGATTGATGAAAGGTTAAAAGATGAACGAGATTCAAGAAGATAATGATTGATGTTGCATTTAAATTTTTGAAGATTGTATTTATCAGCAAAAAGAGGAAATGGAAGGGAGTTCCACAGGTGAGAAGTGCGTGAAAAGAAACTGTAGGGGTAGAAGTGGTGGTTGCATTTAGCTATTTCAACTGTAAATGGGGGGGGATCTTGAGGCCAATCTAATGTCATTCTTAAATTCATGTAATTGGGGAACCAGGGGCGGAAAAAAACCTTGTCATGGATTCTACAATGTATATCTAAATATTGGTTTTTGATTTTGGTTTCTCCAAATCAGTTACTTTCCTAAATAATATCTGACATAACTGAAAATGGATACAGCAGCTATTTCACTGTTGTTAAGAGGGTAGTTAATTGTAGTATGCAATTCATGCCAGGACATGCAAGATAGTCTTAATTAAATTCAATGTCAATAATGAAGCACTTCTCTATGAGAAGTCTTTGTACTCTGTGTCACACCAGAGCAACCAGGTGCATCAGAGTGTTCATTTACAAATGGATCCTTATAGCCACCAGGTATAGATTTACATATCATAGGATGACAATAGCTGCCCCTGACATCTAAGATATATAAACATATCACCTTAGTGGGAAAAGAGAGTCTCTCTCTTACATCTTCACAAGAAGAAGATCCTTGCTCAAAGAATGTCCCCAAAACCACACAACTTTATGTCGATATTAATATTAAATTTTAGTCTCTAGTTATTAGTCTTTACGATAGTAACTGACTATTTCTTATTAATTTACTGAAGTTAAGCAATGAGACTTATGTTCATTTTGTACAGGGTGACCATTTAAAATTCTTGCTCTTGATAATAAGCTGATCCCAGTCAGGATCATAGATTCATTGCAAACTTCAATCTTTTCATTAGCTGGATAGATATATAGTATATGCTTCAGAGCTGTATAAGCTTTAATTCAGACTGATTGCCAACAAAAAACACTGAAGAGCTCAGGCAGTTTTACTATTTAACCTATAACTGGGAGATTCATGGATCCATGCCTTTCCCAAGTTTATTTACATAAAATGAATGTAATGAAACTTGAATGGTGTACGAACTTGGCTCTCCAATTTTTCGTTCTGAGCTGCTATCAATTATACCCACTCATATATCTTGATAATAATAAAAAAAAATAAATATATCTCCATGACTTGAAAGATCCATCTAAGTGAAGTAACGGAATTTTATTTATGAACAAATCAGAATTAAATATGTTGAAATCCAAAGGAAATATAAGAAAAATAATAACCAAATAATACCTTCAATAACGACAAATAAAAATTTCATAAAGGAGACAAAAGGAAAATATAAAAAAAATAATAACAAATCAGTATTTTTTCTTATGTTGAAACAAAGGACAAAGGAAATATAAGAAAAGTAATAAACAAATAATGCGTTCAATAATGACAAATCATAATTAAATATCATGTTAAAGGTCAAAAGATATATGACGCATTTGGTGGAGGGGAATATTCAACAAAAATTCAAAAATTGCTTTTTCACTGCAAATTATTCATTTATCATATCCAAATATTTTACAAAAAATTAGAGCCAATTACACAATATTTCAAGCACAATTTAGGCTTATAGTTCTTAACCATGAGATGAGGTATCATAAACCAGAGATTTATCTTCAAAATATCATTACATTATTGTTACATAATTATAGTAAAATTATTAAGGTTCTTTGTCAAAAGAAGTTTTTTTTTTTTGGCTGTATATTAATTTAAAATATGCCCTTTTACAGGCTTTATTTTTTAAATGGAATAAGATCATTCTAAATTTCAGAATTTTGCTATTGACCATCAAAATGACTGGAAGAAAGTGATCTAAAAACAACAATGGAAAAAGAGAGGTCACAAAGCGTAAATGAAACAGTTCCAGTTTGTTCAACTTAGGAAACTTAGCATTGTTGCCAAAGTATTCTAAAATACTGCCAATAACAAAGGAGAAAATGAAAAATACCTAAAAACAAATTCAATATAGCATCAAAATTTATATTATTTTTATTTATTTGTTATATAACTCAATACATAATTGTCAACAATGTTTCCATAAAACTTGACATTTCCTGTAATAAATTCTTAATAAATATTATTATTGTTATTATTTTACTTAAGTGTAAGGTAGTCCTACATTTACAATTCCTTACGGCTAATCATGAAAAGAAATGTTGATCAAAACGGCCTAAAACCTTTAAGCGCATATTGTGGCAAAATTATCAAATGTTGAATATACCCCTCCTCTGCTGAACACATCATATAAGAAAAGTAATAACTGACACCAACGTGCAATAATAACAAATTAGAATACACTGGCAGGATGTAAGTTCCACACAAACAGCTTCTTCCTGCCAACCACAGCTTTGTGGAACAGACACACAAGAGGATGCTTCTTCAATCACTACAATCTTAACCTGTTCAAGTTAACTGCTATCATTCCTACATATACCCATAAACTGTGCCTCTATCTCTATAACCCTTTAACTCGAGTGGCTCTTAGGGCTTGTACAGAATGAATGTTACTGTAAAAAAATAAAATAAAATAAAATCTAAATAATAAGTTGTTTTTTGTCACTTATCAGTGTGAGGATAATCTTCACTTTTAAAAGCACTTTTATTTTGTATTAAGTGATCCATCATACCAGGGATTTCTGATGCTTTGTCTTCATTGGCTTGTTATTATGACATCCTCATTTAAGGGCCAAGACAAAGATCTTGCCCGAGGGTAGTTGCAACAAGGAAACTGATAGTAAAAAACAAGCAGAGACAGTTAAAATTTCTGGCACACATATTGAAGAAAGAAATTTGGGAGAAATTAACACTCACAGGGCATATTGAAGGTGAGGAAAGCATGTAACCTACTTGACAATTTTGAGTAATTGGATGGTAGAACAAAGACCATAAAGATGTGCGTGAGTGGTAAAAGAAAGTTGTGGAGAGCTGTGATCACCAACATGCTGAAAGAACATGGCATATAGAAACTGAAGGATATTGAAGATTGATGCCTTTATTCAGGGACTTCGTATGAAATTAACTGTGAGAAGGAAACTAGAAAATTGAACCTCAATTTTGATTCCTTTTTCCAATTCATACATGTCATAACTGAAAATGGAAATAGCAGCTACTTTGCTGTTGTTATGAGAGCAATCTATGATATACTCACTGACTGAAACTGTTAACTTCTTTATAACTGTCTTGTATATATAGGTTAAATTTTATGAGCTGATTATTACTATTTCTGCTACCAAGAAATGTTTTTTTTTTATGTTGAGTCCAATTTATCACTAATGAGATGAAATTTTAGAGCCATGACCTCAGGCATAATGACCTTTACATAAAGGTTATTAAAAGCTTCAAATTATTTTTTAGAATCTCCTCTCCTCCATTTTTCTCTTTTAGTTCCAGAAATAATTCTTATTTACAGTCAAAATAATGAACTCATTTTTGTTGTTGTTATCACACTATTTCGGCCATTGTCACCCCAGTTTTATTGAGGAAATTTTGAACGAAACTTTTTATTTAATCTATAGGGGTAGATTTTTTATTCTTCTAGCCATGTCTAAGGTTATCTCATTTTGTGCTTTTTAGTTCAATTATTTAGAATCCAGTTTTCACAAAGTCTGAATTTTCACTACCAGCTCCGGGAATTGAATGACTATGCCAGCAAATTCATGAACCAATGACTTAATCCACTCAGCTGTTGTACCGTGGAAAAATATGGAAGCTAGATTCTATAAATATGTAAATGGTAATTGTTCACATAAGCAGTGTAAAATAATCTGACAAAGTTCTGCTATACTGTAAAATTAAATGTCATTTTATATTTTTAAATGTTTTAATTTTATAAATGTTCTTTGCTTAAAATCACTCTGGTCATTGGGTATTCAAGCGTTATCAAGCAAGGTTTGCTAAAGTGTTTCTTAGTTGAGGTGCCGGATCAGCAAGCAGAGACTCTGAAAAAGTCAATTGTGCCATTTACTCAGGCTGGAAGCCATATTGTTTCAGATGGCTGGGCTGTTTATGCTGGAATTGAGGAAATCAACAATTGGATATACTCTCATGTCGTCATTATTCCTCAGCAGCATTTTATGGATCCTGAGAAGAAATCGTTCATACTCAAAACATGGAAAATTTTTGGTTGCATGTCTAGAGTAGACTGCATTGACATTTTGCAATTTCTTAGATGTTGTTCACATCACATCTTCACAAATTTGTGTGTTTCAGCAGTACAAGAACAGTCCCATGTTTTCAGCATTATAATAATGTTTATTTGCAATTAACATCTCAAGGCGGTGTAATGGTTAGCAAGCTTGTCTCGCTAGAACAATTATGATTGAGTAGTGAGTTCGATCCTCACTGGGTGCTCCATACTTTCAGCTTTGTGCCACGTCTAAGCTACACTTGGAAAATCACTATACGTTGGTCTTATTGATTTTTACATATTCAGGGAATAGCAGTTTATTCTATGACACTTAAGTGAGGGATTACCATGTAAACTCTTTGACCCAGAAATTCAGACAGAAATTACAAAGACAGGAAGTTGTGGAGAGTTATAACTTCCCAATTTTTCCTAGGACATGGCATATGAAAGAAGATGAATATAGTTAAGATTCATGCTTTTATTTGGGGGATTTGTATAAAATTTGTTTCTTTTTCACAATTCATATCTGCCATAACTAAAAATGAACATAGCAGCTACTTTAATTTTGCTTGAGTGCAAATTATGATACACTCACTAAATCAAGCTGCTTATTTCTTTATAACTGTATTGTATGTAAATGTCAAATTATAATAACTGTTTATTATTTCTGCTATCATAAAATGTCTGTCTTTTTTTAAAATGAAGAGTTTGATTTCTCACATTAATGAGCTGAAATTTTAGAGCCATGACCTCAGACATGATGATCTTTCTATAAAGGTCATTAAAAGTTTCAAATTATTCTTTAGAATCCCCACCTTTTATTTTTATTTTTCTGGTTCCAGAAATAATTCTTATTTACATTATTTGCAATCAGACTAATGTCAGTATCTTTGTTAGTATTATCACAGTCTTTCAACCTCCAGCCTTCTTCAGGAAATTTCAAAATGAACTCTTTATTTAATCTATTTAGGCAGATTGTTCTTATTCTACTATCCATGTCCAGCGTTACCTTGTCTTGTTCATTTTTACTACTGTTTAGTTAATTACTCATCCTGTTTCCACTAAGTCTGAGAACCATATCTGTTATTTCAAGACTCTTCTTCCTCTGTAGGGAAATTGTCCAGCATTCACTGCCTTACAAAGGAGAGTCCTGAGTATAATCTGGCAGCAAGGCCTCTGATCAGGATATTGGAAGTCTTGAGGAGCATTGAACCTCCTCTTAATTGCTGTTATTCTCAGGTTCACCCTCACCTAGGGTGGTAGCACCTTAGGGTCCCAGCAATGGTAAAATAGTGAACCCCCTAAAAATCAACACACTATAAAAGTATAAAAGTACATTTTTATAGTAAAATTACCAGCAATACTTATTTATATTAAAATTGCCAGCATTACATACTTATAGCAAAATAACCAACAATACATTTCATCTGTAGTTGAAAGCATTCAATTGCGTTCAAAATATATTTAGTTGAAGTCATAAAATTGTGTTTGTTAATCTATGTGAGCTATCTCCCCTGAAAACTCTCCCTGCCGGGGAAAGGATTTCCGGTCGGAAGTTGGGGCGGCGGCCATGTTTGTTTAGACTGTGTAGTGAGTGAGGAGTCGAATAAAATACTCTCTCCGTATCCGTTGTCGAAGTCCGTCATTCACATGTTTATATTTTTCTTTATGCACCTTGACAGTCCTTTATTTTTATTCTGACAGTGTTCAAAATATTTAGATTTTGGCATTAAATAACCTATAGAGGTTGATATGCCACTAAACAAAATCATTCAACCAACATGAAAGAACATCTCTCATGACATTAATCCATATAATATCCTACAATTTCTTAAAGAAATCAAACTGTATTACAAAATATAACTTCAACAAAGCTACAACATAAAAAAACACATATCACTGCCTCTAGTAATTATGTCCATACAAACATGTATAGGCACAAAAGCTGAGTATCATCTACCATGTATTCAGCTGTGAAAGCAGAATAACATGTATCATATTTTTTATTATTTAAAAGCTCCCAAGAAAATTAAATTTCAGCATTTAATGAAGGAGTTGATATGCCATTAAACAAACAAAACTTACATAGGAGGATTGATATTAAATAACATTAAGTCTGGGAAGTGTCAGTGAAGTTTACACAACATTTTACTGCTTCTTCAAATGTAGTTCACTGATTATAAACTTTAGGAAAACTGCTAAAAATGAAACTGCATTGCAAAGGGTCACCAGTCAGCAGCTGAACTGCTTTTTTTTTTGTTGCTTGACATTGGAAAAATCATTTTATATAAGTGAAAAGTATATTTCTTAAGAGAATCTAAAATGATGAAAAACCATGTCCACATGAAGAACAGCATTCAAAATCTCAATTTAAACAAAATTTTTCAAGGATTAAATTCTTAGTGTTTTATAGGATTCAAAGATTATTATTTTTAACGAATTGTTGGAAACTTGACAAACTGCTACTAAAGAATGATAGTGAGTAATTGGCTCAGTTGAATGACCTGTGATTTCTGTTTCCTGACAATGACTGTACTCATGCTGCAAATTTGATGCAGTAAAAAATCTAAGAGATTCAACATGGAAACTCTTCCGTATTTGACCAAATGTAAATGCTGGCACTTAAAAGAATCCAATAAAACACCTACAGTAAAATGGAAATTAATAAGAAAAGCTAGAATATGTAGATCATTACATGACCCATGTCCTTTGTGCATACATGAGACACTATATATTACTAAGTTTATAAAAAATAAAAATTTACTGAATCAGAGAAATGAAATAGCTATTCTTTGCAGTCATTGTCAAAAATTTTCCTTAAATAATATTTAAAAATAAAATAAAAGAATGGGAGCTGGTAATATACATACTTATATTTGATATGAAAAGATAATTTTAAATAATGTAAGTAATTCTATTACATTTACTTCTTTTAAAAAGAAATATAGTCTGTTACTAATTAAGAGTAAAAATATTTTAAAATTGCAGTTAAATAAAACGTATTCTAACCCAAACACACCTAGATAGAATCTTTAAGTATACAAGTACGAAAAAAATGCCAAAAAACTTTTTGGCGTTAATAAAAAAAAAACAAATTATACAACATGCATTTAACGGATGTCAGAATTTGTTAAAAATTACACCCCTACCCTCCCTAAACTGAACCTCTTTTTCTAACGTAACTCATAATTGTTACAAAAATCTTACTTATTATAAAACGCAGGTTGTGTGTGTGTGTGTGTGTGTGTGTGTGTGTGTCTGTAAAGTTTATATGTTGGATTGAATTTCCTACATTTTTAAATGATTTCAACAAAACTTCACAGGACTACATAAAATTACCTTGTGGTGGTTCTAACGGGGCGAAAATGGGAAAAACACAGTTGTTTTTAAGAAAATCATTTTGAAAACACGATTAAGACACATCGTGAGAATGAAAGGGGGACAACTCACCCACGAAAATGTAAACAAAAGAGCATAGCATGATGAAAAAACGCCCGAACTTGGACGAAAACAAAATTTTATCGCCTAATGTTCATATTATTATTAAAGAGGAAAGATCAAAGTATTTTGGGGGTATTTTTTACATTTTTAATCGTTCCTAGCATGTCTGAAATTTTCGTTAAAAATATTGTTTTTTTTGTCAAAAAAGGGCAGATAATCATTTTCAATCATTTTTTTCGATTTGATAAAAAAGATTAAAATCTTACTTTGATATTCTTTTTAAAAGTCAATTATCATTTTTCAAAACTGATTTTAATAAAACAGATATTATACTGTTTATTTAAAATATTTTGAACCAAGCTTAACTTAGCTTCTCTTGAAAAATGTAATTTGAAAATAAAACAAAGCAGGTCATAACCTTTCGCGTCGCTGACGATTGACGAAAAGGCACATTCATGACGTTTAGATAACTTACGGAAGGAGAATTCTTTCTACAGATGGAAGGAAGTGAAATTATTTAAGAACAAATTATTTACCTTGTTACTTTTAAGGAAAACTTTCAGCGCTCTAATTTTTTATTTTTTTTTTTTTTTTTTTTACTTAGCTTTCATTTTTACGTTTACGATGCTTTATGGAAAATATAAAGAAATTAAAAATAAGACTGTTAATAGTGAGATTAAATTTCATAAGAAAAAGGTATCTAATTAATTTAGGTACCTTTCTTATGAAATTTTATCAGAAGTGTACATAAAATACTATAATTTTATGTACATTTATTACATTTTACTGTTATTTGTATTTCCATTCATTTTATTATTGATTTTGATATTTCATTTATAGAAAAATGTCATAACTGAGATTAATATAAAAATAAGATCATATAAATTAAAGTTTAGCAGTAGTTAAATTTCATAAGATGATACTGTTACTTGTAGGTACCCTTCTCAGTTGAAATTGAAAACTCAAATTAATTCTCCATACGCTGTTTCAAAAAAAGTAAAGGGCTTAACAGCGGAGAACAATGCTGAACTCAAATAATGCAACTAAATTGTATTCTGGTTGGTCTTCCGTACTTGATAATTACTGTCCTACTATAAACACAAAATTACATTTTTAATTACCATGGCTAATCTGATTGATCCAAATTATACAATTTTCAAAGCTTAGACAATGACAATCTCACACGGACATTTTGAAAGGTTGATGTTGCTTTTAAGTTTTAACTAATCTTAAAAATATTTTTTAAATTCAATTTAAACATTTTTTAAAAATCTTTTAAAATTAAAGAAATAAGAAATAATTGTATTAAAAATTCAATTTTCATTGAAAAAATTTTTGCTTTCAGAAAATATTGTCCATATTCATAAAAAACAAATTAAAACAAATAAAAGCATTTGAAACTAAATAATATATTTGTTTTATTGAGTTTTGTATGTTACAATTCACAGCTGATTTTCAGGTACGTTGGTCAAAAAAAAAACAAAAAACATGATTTGCATTCTTCAAAGCCTTGTGCTTTTAACTATTGTAATCACTAAAACCGATAGTCTCGAATTTCTAGAGTTTTTCATAAAATTAGTTATGGGGGTGTTAATAAATATAAAAAAAAATATTTCTGCCATGACTTTAATAAAAAAAACAAAACATATTTATAATAATTTCGATCATCTGTTAATAGTTTCTGAAAGTTTCATTAACATCTGACAATTATTTTTATTTTTGCAAGATTTTCCAAATTAATGTGTGTAAATACAAAAAAATGCGCTAAAAATTATCTGTTATTTACATAAAATTTATTTGTTGCGACAAAGAGAAACAAGGTTTTTTAAATCAAAATTTAGAATATTCTAAAAAGATGGAAAAATTTTTTAAAAATAATTAAAAAATTTAGTCTATCCTCTTCATAAAAACATAAGCATTTTGACGATAAAATTTTGTTTTCATAAACTTTAGCGTCTTTTTTCATCAGACTATGCTCTATGTTTTAGCGATTCCGTGGAGTGACTTAGGTTAAAAAACCCAGGTTTTTTATGTGTGTGTGTGTGTGTGTGTTCCTTTATATATGGGATCGGATTTCTTACATTTTTCAGCTGATAAAACAAACATCCACTTTTTTTTTTTTTCGCAGGTAGTATTTCTTATTGTCTTGCACACTTTTTTTTTTATTTACATTCAGAATGCTTTTAAAATTCCATTTACAAGACAATTGTTTATAATAAAATTCTATTCACCAATCGATAGACTCATAACGATTGTAAACAATGTTTTTGTTTGAATTTGGGTTTGACCAATTCATAAAAAAAAAAAAAAAACTAATTAAGACATGCGTGTCCGTCAACCTTAAACAATAATCTTTGTCAATTTTATTTTTCAGTCTTTATGATGGTCGATACTTGATCTATCTCTTACTGTTCCATCCCTGGGCAAGCCGGGCTCTACTGCTAGTAGTTAATAAAAATGAACATGCTACTGCTCGTGTCTGAATGATTGGATTTCTCTGTATCCTTGGAAACAGGAAATTATGAATTTATATGTGCATTTAAAACTCAGTAAATTTGAAAATAAATTATTCCAAAATTTGCTTGAAGATGAAACAGAACTAATGCTTTTAATTTAATTATATAATTAAATTTGAAGTTTTTAGCTTCAGATTTTGAAACATGGTTATTACTGTGTAGTGAAAAAACCAGATTTTAAATCAGTTAATTTATAATATTTATGCTCTGTAAATTTACATTGAACACTTTTGTAAAAATAAAAAATATCACTAGAAACACCGGATTATATATCTTACTGTTTTTTCTTTTTCTTTATATATATATATATATATATATATCTGCCTATCAAAATCTGTTCATATTGATCTATCAAAGTCTAAGTCTGTTCATATCTACCTGTCTATTCTGATGTATGTATTTAGCACAGTCCATTTAGATCTATGTCTGTATCAAGCAGCAACAAGAAATATGGGTAGCACATGTAACAGAAGAGAAAATAATTATATATTAAAACTATTAAATTTCTGCACTACCTCAAACAAAAAGTTTGGAAGGAAACTCCCATTAAATATTAGAGAGAGCTTTAACATTTAGTGAACATCGGAAATCCAATTTTCTAAAAACTGTTTTAAGAAAAAGATTTTAGAAATTTCAACTGATACTAATGCTAACCATTAGGACAAGCAATACTGACCATTCCCTGCATGGGAACCACTAATTTCACTATTACCTTACAATCTAAGTCTGTTCTATCTCTGCATTTATCTCTGTCTATCTATTGAGCAATAACAACAAAAAACAAAAGAAGAGTTTTTCAGCAAATTAGAATGCTCAAGTCCACTAACTGTTACCCCTCTTTCTCAAACTGAGGTAAGTTTCCTTCCAAACCTTTTGTATAAGGTCATGTGGAAAGTCAACATCTTAATTATATCATTATTTTCCTTTTGAGTTACATGTGCTACCTATTTTAGTTGTTGCTACTGTTGGAAATCTTAAAGGGATGTGGTTTTTGCTATTTGGTAAAGTTCTTTTTGAAGTTATAGCACCAGCTATAGAGTTTGATGAAGGATTGTTTTTCTTAAGACATAAATAATTCATTCACTCAAAGACATTTTTAATCATTGATTAAATATTTTATAAACTTTGACTGACAGTAAGACTAATTGTTTGGTCAATGTATCGAAACATCTGTCATCATCTTTCAAATCCTGATTTGTATTGCTTTTTGTTGTTATCACATTGTTACGGCCAATCTATTCTCCTCTCATCTTCCTCTGACGTGCCTTTTATAATCTTCATAGGATTCATTAGAATTCCATGTGCAGTTCAAATTGAACACATTACTTTTATAACTGTATCATATTTCAACCAACCCATTCTCTCACCTTCTTCAGGTAGACCTTTTATAATTTTGAGAGGATTCATTCTTTAGTTGGGTTTTTTTTTCAGATATTAAACCATAACAAAAAAGATTTTTTTTCTTGATATTAGCGGCAGATATACTGAAGGAATTCACACATTCCCAACAACACATATGACATGGCCAATACCATTCTCAGCAACTCATGTGTTCAAATCATTTTTTTTAAATACTCTGAAGATAGGCTTCAATTCTTTACTAAGCAAAGAAATTCACACCGTTCTGAAAACCACCATGGCATGACTTTTACATATACTCAAATTCTTTCAATTTTCTCACCTTCCAGCAATGCCCCCCAATCTATTATCAACAGAAGCATTGTTCAATACCCCAAATAACTCTTAGAGTTTTGTTTTATGATCATTTTGGAAGTGCATTAGGTGAAATGGGTGTTGGGAATTGGCAGGGAGGCTGGTTTAGTAGCCTCCTGAGACTTCCATAGATCTTCTCGTAGCCCATTAACAATCTAATAAATCAACAACAGTTCCCAAGAACTGGAGTTAACTTTAAAGTCATTGTTTTTAATCACGTTGAAATACAACTATCATTGCTGTTTGGATAAAACTAAGGACAAAAAAAAGATGTGTGTCTGTCTTTCTCATATATTCACAAATGGGTTCATATATACATATATGGGATGCTCACTCTGATACAAATTTTAGGAAACATTATTACTACTGTGTGTGTGTGTGTATATTTTATATATATATATTATACACACACACACACACACCACTTCATGCCTAACAAGAAGACTCATATTACATCTCTTTGACCATAGCTCAATTAAGACTCATTTAAACACACATGAAGACTTACCAAACGCCATCCATAACTCCTAGACAATACAAATATTATAGCCTCATCCACATGTTAAAAAAAAAAAAAAAGGTTAAAAATAATGGAGGCAATATTAATAAAAAATAAAAAAAAAATAATATTAATTATGAACACAGTCACAATGTGCTGACCATGTTTGGAAAATGAAAACATTCCTATAACTCTAGATACATACATAAAAAAAAATCCATGTATTCAGTTAAAAGTAAAAATGAAATCAGCATTGATAATGGCTAAAAGAATAGCCCAAAATGCTCAGACATACAAAACCTTCAGATAATTTCTACATACTTTATGTCCAGAAAAGAAAAAAAAGAACACAAGAAAAATTTAAAAAATTTAACAGCAGTACCTTGTCAGTTGTTTTTAACAAAACTTGTATAAAAGAGGGATTGCTGCCAAAATACACGCAGACATTTTATATATATATATATATATATATATATATACACGAGAGAGAGAGAGAGAGAGAGAGAGAGTGGGGCCGATACAAGAATTTTCACAAAGAGAAAGCCATTTTCAAGACTGTCCAAAAGTTTTACATGTGTCACAAATATAAAAATGTATGCCTGAGATTGGTTTTCAAAGTCATCTGTGGACCCATGGCCACTTAGTTCAACATTGAAGAGATGGCCTTCTGTAAAGAAGTGGCAGTTATCATATATATATATTGATGCTATCAGTTTTGGGAGGGGCATCCCAGTGTGTGGCACCTTTGGAAAGTGTCGGAAAACACACAAATAAGATGCAAGGGGTTACTGAGTATGAAAGACTAAGAGAAAAAGAAAAACATTTTCAAAAAGAGAACACTAACAGAACAGGAACAAAGATGACAAAAGATAATGATGAACATTTGCATTTAAATTTCTAAGTAGAAAGTCAGGCAATGATAAGCCAGATGAGTCAAGAGAAGATTTGGAAGAGAGTTTACAAGCAAAACATTCCGCTTAATCATCAGAAGATATTAAAACTCTCAAATTAAGTGAAGAGAGGAGGGATAGAAGACTTACTTTTATTCTTAACATACTATTACAGAGTTATCAGTAGTAATGACAACCAAACTTGTTATATATATATATATATATATATATATATATATATATATAGAAAACAATATATAAATTTTTATATATGAAGAAATAATAAAATAAAACTTGAAGGATGAATTTACTCTATTACCTATTATGATTGCCTCAAGGAATACCTAGGAGAAACCTCAAGGAATTTAAATAAAGGATTATATGAACACAAAAGGGATCTTTTACAAAACAACACATTAAATGCATTAGTTGTGCACTGTAATGAGCCTGACTATAATTTTTATTTAAAAAATGCTACTTCAATTAAAAGAGAAAGCAATTTACTCAGACAAAAATGTACAGAAAGTGCTTTGATTGCTAGATCATCCACAGTAAATGTGTGTTCAAGTTCTTACAAAATTTCACCTTTTATTAGAAGATCTATTATCACAATGTGAGACATTTAATAGCAAAAGTGATGGAAAAATAAGCAAAAAGAAACTAAATAAAATTTGACAGATGATATACTCAAAAAATATTTAAAAAAAAAATTAAATTAACAATCTTTTGGCATCCCCTCTTCTTCATGTGCATATGTAGTCGCATCAGTGTCACTTTAGTCCAATGAGGTTTTAAAGAATGAAACATGTCACACAAAATTTTTTGACTTTGTCCTAATTTCTTTTTCTCTAATATATATATATATAATCCCTTAGTAGCACAACTCAGAGTTCAATGCATAATGAAATCTTCAGGTGATGTAGGTATAAAAATAATATCTATTCAAATATATTGATCCAGATTAATTTTTACTGTAAATTATGACCTTGCCCATTTTTTTTATTTTCTCTTATGGTCTCTAGGTCTGTTTATTTTTATATTGATTTTTTTTTTTTTTGTCAAAATTACCCCCCCACCAAAAAAAAACAAAAACTGTAATCCCCCTTTATGCTAAATATAAAATAATAATTCCTACTTTAAATAAAATTAATATTTTTTTCATATAGTTTTATGTCTATTTACTTTAATATATTTTTTTAATAAATACCATTAATCACTGTTTATTTTAAATTGAAAATAAAATATTAATCTCCATTTATTTTAAATATTAAATAAAAATACTGCCTATTTTAAATGCAATATATATTTTTAAAATAAAAAAAAACAGTCCCCGTATAATATATGGACTGTACCAGCATTGTGTTAACCAAATATTTTATTAAAATTATTTTATTAAAATTTAAATTATGTAATGGTGAATCTGAAGATTGCATTGTGCATGAAACTGCGAGGTGGGCTACCAGTGAACAATAATATTTATTAATATATACTTAATAGCTCTGCTGTATTACATTGAACACTATTTTATTAACACCAGCACTTTGTGTGCAATACATATATATATATATATATATATATATATATATATATAAAACAATCTATAACATATTTGGGTACAATTATGGTTAATCTATATTGTAGAGGTATTTTTTGCCCATGACTAAAGATAGAATCAAAATTTAAGAGTGGGGGTGGAGTTAGATGAAATATTTTTTTTTTGTCTGAACTCTCCTCCTCCTAAAATGAACATTTTATGATTTATTGTGTACTGTAAACATTTTTTTTGTTTTGATTTTAGATACACATTTTTTTTTTTTGCCTTTTGCTTGTACATATTTTCTGAAAGGAAACCTATAAACATTTTTAAGGCTTATATAAAAGTTTTGGAAGTTAATGCTTCAGAAAAAAAAAGTTTTCTGATTTATATTAAAAATTAGCAGTAGTAATAATTTTAATCAAATGAGACAACTGAAGAGCAGTGTAAAAGATTGGGGAGAAAGAAGACAAATTTTGACTTCTGTTTACTTCTCAGTTCCAGCCAAAAAAAGTAGTGGGAACGATAACTATCTAGTATTTCTTTTTAATCATCTCACCCCCTAACAAGGTGATAGAAGCCACTAGGAAGCAAAGGGGGGTTACAGAGAGTGAAAGAAACTGTACAAGTCAAGAAGACAGAAGATGACGAGTGATATTACATTTAAATTATTGAAGAGTTCCAAAAGTAAGAAGTGCAGAAACTATTAGCATAAAACTTATGGTTACATCTATAAATTTCAGCTGTGAAATTATGAGACCTAACTGCCAATTAGGTAATGTGTTTAAATTTGTGAAGTCGAGGTTTCATGAAAACTGAACATAGCAAAATATTCCTATCATGTCTGGATGGCCAGATTTAGAGTATCTAGCTGCGTAGACTTAATAGTTTTTGTCTTCACATTGTGGTCATATATGGAAAATAAATGAGGGTAAGTTTATTGAAATCTTAATGCACTCTTCTAAATATTGTTGTTTTTTACTTCACATTTTCAAACTTTTTATTGAACTGTAAAATCTAAATAATGTTAGCCAAAGTATATTAAAGAAACAAAAAAAAAATGCTAAAGACAGAAATTTGAAAAAATGTATTTACAATACTTCATCTCTGATATTCAATAAAGTTTCACAATTATTTTTTATCAATACATCTTTGTAAGAACAAAAAAAAATATCTTCCACAAAATAGCCAAGAGAATTTTATTTTATTCAGAGCCAGAGTGGCAATTTAGATAAACACAGAATTAGAAATCACTTGCCTTAGTTTTCTGTTTAATATCTGAGTTTATTTGCATAATTAGTAAAGTTTGCATATTTATTTATTTGTATATTAATTTACATAATTAGTAAAGATTAATGTTGAAGTTTTGTCATGAGTAATTATTATTCACTGACTTTCCTCATGTTGGCACTTATAGTCATGTTATTTCAGCTATTACACTTGGCCTTCTTCAGAAACATGTTACATTTTAACATCCTTCCTGATGACATCAAATCTCAATTTGGCATCTATGCCAATGACATAACCATTTACTCCTGTTTTGGTATTAAGTCTTGTTATACTCCGCAAGAATTAGATTTCTTTCTCATTCACTCTGCATGTCAGCGAGATGTGAATGCCAAGAAGACAGAACACAAAAAAAAAGTCGTTTTCTGTGCATAGGCTTTGAGTATCACATCTGGTCCATGAAACAAGCCCTGCAATAAAAGCAATAGAGTGGCCAATCGCGAATGTTTCTGCTGGAAAAGGAGATGTGACTCTGGGGACTGCCAGATCGACTTAAAAGCAATTGATACAGCAACTGAAACATTCCAACACAGGCCTAAAAGCTACACCTAATCTCTCATTGCCACTGCTGTTGCCTTGGAAACCCAACACACTATAGGCATACCCTTGCAGTCACCACTGCGGTCCCATTTCATTGTTATACCAACTGAAACATTCTACTACAGGCTTGCTGGCTACACCTGATCTGCTGTCACTTTGGCAACCAACGCACTCTACTACAAACCAAACTACCAGCCTGACCTCCACCAATGACTAAATCCACTCTGGACCTATCCTGTGACCTTGGTGAAACCCACCCAAGAAATCAGTCAACTTCCAGTACTGCCCTTACACCTAATCGCTTTCCTGATGATCAACAACCGAAAACAACATTTTTTTTCAATTTTCTAACAACTGTAAATCTATCATGTATATTAAACAAATACATGCTTTTTAAAAATCTAATCCTCGTTATTCCTTTTGCAAGCAAACACTTGTTATAACAGAGTGATCAGTTTGATAAGGTCAAATAGGTGACTGACCTCACTGTTGCTAACTGGTTCAAAGAATGGCTTGTTAATTTTAATGCCTCTAAAATTAAACTGCTCTCTATTAATCACCTGAGAGACTACTTTCTGCCTTTCATTAGCATGGCTGATGCTAACCTGCAAGAGAGTCACTCATTGCACCTTCTCAGCTTAATATACTTGGCTGATATGGAAAGGCTACATTGAACTGCTAGGACAGCTGATATGAAAGTTGGTTCACCGTATTGTGCTAGACAATTATTCTCTCCAGGATCTATCTTACATATCTATTCCTGCTATTTATTTAGAGATTCTTGATAAAATCCAAAGGAGAATCAGCAATATTATTGGTCCTGACCTAGCATCTTGGCTTCAGTCATTTTCCCAACACCATATTTTAGCTTCCCTCTGCCTTTTCTATAAATACTTTCATGATAATTTTTCAGATGAGCTCTTCACTATGGTACCTAAACTTTATAAATTTAAACACAGTATGAGATTGGCATCAAGATCTCATCATTTTACAGTTGAGTTGGCTACATGTAACCATAAGTTCTATGATAACAGTTTCTTTTCTCGTACTTTTCACTTATGGAACTCGCTTCTGGCTCCAAGTTTTCCAGCCAATATTGACCTTCAAAAATTTAAATACAAAGTCAATCATTATCTACTGTCTTCCTGATTACTCTCTTATTGTCCCCGCTCTTTCATAATTCTGTTTTCAAATTCTTTCACACCCTGTATACCCTTGTGTTTTAGTGGCTTTACTGTGTTGCTTGAGGTGAATTTGATTAAAAAAGAAAATATTCAGTGATATTTTGCCAAGTTCAAACAGAAGCTTTTATTCAACCTATGGAATTAGACCGTTCTTCCCATATTCAGGGGGAGACAACTCGTATTTTTTGATTCATTAGAGAAAAAGTATACAATGATTAAAACTGAAGTAATATTGATGAACTGATTTAAATTTGGAAAAACATTTTTAAGATGCAGACTGAGTTAAGCTGAATTAAAAATTATCAATTCATCCAATAACCAAAAAGTTTCTATTTCAATTTAAAAGTAAAATAAATTTAATTAATGGTTTCACTAAAACCTTTGTTTTTTCTGTCATTTTTTATCACAATGTCTAGATGTTAAATGAATAATAATAAATCTGTTTTATAATTCAAAAATGAAATATTTTCCTTATTACACATATTTTATGATTAAACTAATTTACCAATACCATCCAAAAATGATGGTAACATTTAAATTAATTGGCACTTGTACAGCTTATATTTTCAGCCTAAGTAATGTAGGATTTTTTTATCTATACAATTAACTCTACTTTCACACATCATAAAGAATTCGTTTTTTTTAATTAATTAAAAGTCAAAATACACAAAGAAAACAAATGGAGCCTATATTGTCAAAAAGTAACAGAAATATTTCATTTTGCAATGGAATTGGTTATATCCTCCCATTTGAGTAATCTTGGATTTTTATCTAAATAATTCATTCAATTGTTACAAGAAAAATTCTACTTTTTAAATTATTAAGAGTAAAAACATGCTAGAAAAAAAAAGCTAACATGACTTACACCATCAAGAATTGACAGTCACATTTAAGTAATTTGTTATATTTTCTGTAATTAGTAATAGGATTTGTGTTGATGCAATTAACTCGATTTCATATGTAAAATGAATTTCAGAAAATTACAAAGAAAATATTCGAAGAAAGCTAACAAACTACACCATTAAAAACTTGAAGAATTTTGCATTTAGAAACTCTTCATGAGTAATGTAGGATTTTTGACATAATTAACTCTACTGCCTCATGTAAAAAACAATTCTGTTTTTAGATTCTTAAAAGTAAAAAATACCTAAAGAAACTTAATACAACTCCTACCATTAGAAAATGATAGAAATTTTAAGTAATTTTTCTGTTGCAATGGTTACATTTTCAGCATTAGTAAACTCAGATTTTTTTTTTTCTACATGAGTAAGCTTGGACTTTTTTTTATCTATTGTAGTATGTAAGACAAAATACTGATTTTCTAATCATTAAAAGTAAATTTATACAAAGAAATCTGACATGCCCCTTATATAAAGAATTGCACAAACTTGGATCTTTGTACCCATCAAAAAATGGAGTGTCAAAAAGATGGTTTTTTGATTGACACTCATTATTTTAATTACCTTCAATGCTCGGCAATGTTTATTGTTTTGGAAAGTGATGATTAGAATTGGAATAAAACCTAAGCATAGGATGAAAGTGAATTTATGCATTTTTTTTGTTTGTTTTTGAGAATTTACATCTTAGTGGCTTTATTGCCTTGCTTTGGGGGTGAAATGATTAAAAAAAGGAAAAAATTTAGCATTTTGCTGACATCAATAATTAACTTTTTCATTTTTTTTTTAATGTAATACATTTAAAATAGATGTGACATTTATTAATAAATTCAGATTTATCTTACTCTGACAAGTGGATTAATCACTGATTATTTCATTTGTACATTCACTATATATAATTTTATTAGTTTATTCATTGTAATTAACTGGTTATTCAAAGTTTAGCACAATATAAATGTGTACTGCAAATTCTATGAAAACCCTGCACTTAGTTTCAGGAATATACCAGTTATAAAAGAACTAGCAGCTCAATGAGGAGAGACAAATCGCCCCCCCACTCCCTTGTAGAGGTAAGAATATAAAGATAACAGTTCAAGTAACCTTGTCAAAGCTGAAAACTGCCATGCCTGTGCAGGCATTACATCAGCAGATTCGACATAGATTAGAAGAAGAGGTATTCTTATCAGCAATAATTTTGACAAAGCAGTTTCTGCTGGTGTTTCCGTGGGTGTGATCTATTGGATTCAGTGTGTGTGTGTGTGTGGGGGTGAAGGTTTGTGGCTTTTTAAAAACACCATTATAGAGAGAAAGAGAGAAGAAGAAGAAGAATATAGAAATGGACACACATATACATGAAGACACACAAGTAGACTAAACATACATAAATAGATACACGTAAAAACAGTGTTAGTTTTCTCTTTAAAATTTTGAAGCCCACTTTCATAAAGATATAAATATGTGAATTGTAAAATACAAAAAAATACAAGGAGGTGCTGAAAACATTTCCTACAACTATGATTTCTTATGACCAAACATCAGAATAGTGATTTTAGGAGATGGGCTGATAATTTATCAGCACCTCCTTATTTGTCGATGCATAGAAAAGGCAGGTAACGACCAAGTGCTGCAGTTTGTATGCAATATACAGTCAATGATTCTACCTTTAAGCAACCCACGATAAGATGCATAGCGTAGAAGGAAAGATGGATAAAAAAAAAAAGGAATGAACGAGGTGAAGAAAGAAGTAGATTAAGAAATAGAAATGAAAAGAAATAAAAGAAAAAGATTTTTTGTCAAATAACTAGATAAACCAAAAAGAAAAGAGAATGAATGAGTGAAAGAAAGAAAAGTGAATGAATAGAAATAAAGAAAAGGTAAGAGAATGTTTTCATTGAAAGAAAAAATATGAAAGAAAAAGAAAAAACAAAAGAAAAGAAAAGAAAACAAGGAGAAAAGAAAGAAAAGAAAATGAAAAGGAAGGAAGATAAAAGAATGAACAAAAAAGAAAGAAAGAGACAATGAAAAGAAAAGCAAACAAAAGAGAATGAAAACAAACGTAAAAGAAAAATTGAAGAAAGATAAATAAGTGAGAAAAAAGAAGCAAATGATAGAAAAGAAAATGAAAGAGAGAACTATTAAAAGGAAAAGTGAAACAATGAAAACAAAAAAACAGAAATGAATAAATAAACAAAGAAAAAGAAGAAAAACAAATGGAGGAGGAAGTGAATAAGAAACAAAAATGAAAAAAATGGAAAAAAAAAGAATAATAATTAACAAAATATGCAGCAAAAAGTAATTAAAAAAAGGAACAAAAATGAAAAAATCATAAACAACAAAGAAAGAAATGAAAAAGAAGTAGAAGAAGAATGAAATAATAATAAGTGAAAGGGGGGGAGGGAGAGAGAGAGAAAGAGAATCAGAGAATAGTAAACAATAAAGAAGGAAATAAAAAGAAAGAAAAACAATGAAATAATAATAAAAATGAAGGGAAGAAAAGTCTAAAAATTGAAAAAAAAGAATGTAAAAAAGAAAATAAAAAGCAAAAAAATGAGAGAAAAAGAGAAAGAGTAAGAGAAGAATGAAAAAAGATGCTTCCACCACAAAATAAAGAAAAATCTGATGTGACATGGAGGTGAAGAAGTTAAGAAAAGAATGAAATAAAAAAAAAGAAAGAGAAAATGAAAGAAATTAATGTTTTAAAGGCAAAAAAAGGAAGAAAAATAAATTAAAAAAAGGTAAAAATAAATAGACAAATAATACTGAAAGATAATTTGGTAGAATGGCAGTATCATATATATATATATATAAGCTGAGGATAGCTGGCACATAGCAGTGCTAGTCTGAAATAGACTATACCCACATGAGGCAATTTAGGATTTTTTTTGCCATATAATATATATATATATATATATATATACACACACACACACACACACACACACAAATTTTAAGGAAAATGTGTGAGTGTGTATGTATATATATGTTAACAAATAGGAAGTATTTGTCAATTTAACATGTTTCACTCTTAATAAAGCTTCATAAGAGAATGATGAAACATTAAGTAATAAAAGTGAAACGTTAGATATATGTTTCCTATTTGTTCTTTGTCTTATCATCCTGTTGGATTTTGATCTACATTTGATCCAAACTCATATTATACATATTTTAGGATATTACAGCAAAAACATGCAAGAATCGCTACACAATTGCAGTTACGTTTCAACACATAATGATGCGTCTCCTTACTGGCAAGTGAACGATTAATTTGGTGCCAAAAGCAAAATACATCCTCATTTTTAGGAAAAAAAAGGCTTGAGGGCTTTACCCTAATCAACCAATCAAATATGACATACATTAAATTCAAAATAAGTGAAAAAGGAAAATATTAGAAATTATTATCTTAGAAAATGTGTCATGGCTAAGATTTGACATCTAACAGCAGCCAGAAAAACTTAAAAACTGATACAAATTTATTTATATATATATATATATATATATATATATATATATATATATACACACACACACACACACTTTGCTTAAAATTTGGTATATTAATGTGGGATTAGAGTGTCAATACAAACCAGGTATGAGTAACCTTTTCTGATCAGTGGGCTATATGAAATATGGCTCATCAAAAGGCAGGTCACATTATTAAAAAGATTTTAATTTTTACACTGAAGGTGCCTCAGCCATTTTCACTATTGAAAACAATATGTGTAAGCATTTATCAAGCTGATTTTTTTTGCAAGAGAGATAAGATTTCTTTCTATAATTAAAATCTGAAGACTTGGTATAATATTATCACAGATGACAGCATGATTAACACATGCCACTGCATGTGATTTGTATCTAATTTATTTTTTTCTTTTCCAGAGAAAAACCTTATAATAAACATTTCCTGTTTCTAAAGCAATAGATCTTTATACATATGATCTTCCTTACTAAAAATTGGCAATAGTTTAAAATTCTAAAAATGTTACCTTCAACAAAATTCAAGCAACACTGTACTTAATCATTGCTTATGTATTTGGTTATGTGTGAGAAAGTGTGAGTGAATAAGTGAGAACAAAATGAAATAAACACAATTTTCATAAATGTTGTTTTCTTCATGAAAGAAGGTGTGCCATTCAGAAAACTAAATGACATATATGCAGTCTATGGACGGGAGTTTAGCTGTGACTGATATAAATGGTACTTATATACCTATATATACTTATATATGTGATCCTAATTAGTCCAATTATGGGAGACAATATCATGCAAATTTCCTCGTTTAGCAGGTACACATTTATTTCCAATTTTCACCCCGGGTATACACCACTGATGCCTCAATTGGATGTATAGGTAATGTAGTGGAAATCAGTATGGAAAGTGAAAGAAACTGAGCTTAAATTCAGAGTTAGTCTCTTGCATTCACTTTCACACAGATGACCTTGAGAAACACATAAATCTGTCTCTTCACCTTCCTAGCCATGGGTTATATATCACAGTGCAGACTAGATTCTCCATCATGAGTGGCAACCACTCTAAGAGAAGGACAACTTGGAATTCAAACCCATCTTGAAGAAAGATTCTGTCAGGCTATCTTGCCCTCGACAAACCCACTGCTGCTATAGCTGCACTACATGTGGTGCACCTATGACACTTATGATTGTGATTGTGTTTACAGGCACTGAAAAGTTCTCAGCCTAACCCAGAAATCCTTAAAAAAAAAAAAAAAAAATGATTTTGGTAAGTGGATTCTTTTTTACTAAAATTCACCCAAGAGCCACTCAATGTAAAGGATTACTGAGTGAAACTTCCTCATTACAATATATGTAAGCAGAATATTTTTGTTAGGTTGAATTATTTTAAATTTTTTTATTATTTTATGCATTTACTCAGAATAGAAATTTAAATTAGGGGAAGAAAGCTGTGAATTTTGGGAGTGGGGTGTGTCATTAATGCTTTTGAATACAGGGAACTTAAGAAGGTTGCCAGTTGTACATGTTTATTGGTTGACAACTATACAATGTTTAAGGTTTGTTTTTTTTTTCAGAATAACTTTGGTATATGGATAGCTGAGTCAGGAGGTTTCACCCAGTAAAGAACCTGTTCAATATTGCCTTTTATTGCTACAACCCAGTGAGAAAAGAAGAGTAAGGAGGATATGTGTGTCTTTTAAATTAGAAAGAATTTGCTTATTCACCTTGAAAATCTGCATTCAGCATCCTACCTCCTTATTTGGACTCAAACACAATGTGAAGAGAAGAAATAGAGAGAGAAGAAATGAGAATGTGAGAAAGAGAGAAGCAATGAGAAATGTAATAAAAAGAAAGAGAGAAAATTAGAAGGTAAAAAAAGAGAGACAGAAATGAGAAGATAAGAAGATGATGGGGAGAGAGAAATGGAAGAAGAAGGTGGGGAGAGAGAAAGGGAAGAAGAAGGTGGGGAGAGAGAAAGGGAAGAAGAAGGTGGGGAGAGAGAAAGGGAAGAAGAAGATGGAAAGAGAAAGGGAAGAAAAAGAAGGTGGAGAAAGAGAAGAAAAAGAAGAAGGTGGAGAGAGAGTGAAAGAGGAGGAGGAGAAGGTGGAGAGAGAATGAAAGAGAAGAAGGAGGTGGGGAGAGAGAAAGAGAAGAAGAAGGTGAAGAGAGAGAAGATGAAGAGAGAGAAGAAGACGAAGAGAGAGAAGAAGACGAAGAGAGAGAAGAAGACGAAGAGAGAGAAGAAGAAGATAAGAAGGTAAAGAGAGAGAAAGAGAAGATAAGAAGGTGTAGAGAGCAAGAGAGAAGAAGAAGATGGAGAGAGAATGTGAAAAAGAAGGCGAGGAGAGAGAGAAAGAGAAGAAAAAGAAAGTGGCAAGAGAGAAAGTGAAGAAGGTGGAGAGTGAATAAAAGGAGGAGGAGGAGGGTTGAGAGAAAGAGAAGGTAGAGAGAGAAAGAAAAGAAAGTGATGAGAGAGAGAGAGAAGAAGGTGATGAGAGAGAGAGAGAAGAAGGTGAAGAGAGAGAGAGAGAAGAAGGTGGAGAGAGAGAGAGAAGAAGGTGAAGAGAGAGAGAGAAGAAGGTGAAGAGAGAGAGAGAAGAAGGTGAAGAGAGAGAGAGAGAGAAGAAGGTGGAGAGAGAGAGAGAGAAGAAGGTGAAGAGAGAGAGAGAAGAAGGTGAAGAGAGAGAGAGAGAAGGTGAAGAGAGAGAGAGAAAGAGAAGAAGGTGAAGAGAGAGAGAGAAAGAGAAGAAGGTGAAGAGAGAGAGAGAAAGAGAAGAAGGTGGAGAGAGAGAAAGAGAATATGAAGGTGGAGAGTGACAAAGTAGAGAAGTAAATAGTTAAGATGTAAATAATGAGAGAGAGAGATGTAAAGAAAATGGAGAGAGAAAAAGCAAGTTAGTAAAAGGACAATAAGATGAAAATGGAGAGAAAGAAAACATAGGGAAGAATGGAAGAAGCAAATGGAGAGTTAGTAAGAGATGAAGCAAACAAAAAATTAGGAAGAGGAGAAAATGGAGAATAAGAAAGATAAAAAATGAAAACCAAAAAGAAAAGAAGAATATTAAAGCATGTCAGAGGATGAAAAGACAAAGATAAAATGAAGGAAATAAATGAAAAGAACAAAATGGAGGAGATAAGAAAGCAAGACGAAAAAAATATAATGAAAAAAACAGAAAAGCAAATAAAATGTATAGTATTAAGGAACAACGAAAAAAAGCAAAATTGATGGCCAAGAGAGAAGTATCAACATAAAACTACGAAAATAAAGAGAGAAATGATAGAATGAAATTTAAAAAGCGAAAATAAAAAAGAACAACCTTGAATTATCAACAAAAATGACAAAGCGAGGTCAAAAACAAACAAGTCCATATTATCCCCCTTCCTTCATTGTCTTCATACAAAGACAATTCCCCAAGACAAATCTTTTTTTTTTTCTCAAAAAACGAGTATGGAAGGTTAGTAAGATGCACATAGATTATACACGAAGAAAGACAGTGTTTTCTTTGTTTAGCTAACCTAGCAGTAATGTTTAACAAAGTTTATTTTTACTGTTCACAGACAACGAGCATAGAATGTGAATAATCAATGAGAATCAGACAGATCGCCCTCCTATTTAGTAAAGGTACAGATACCTACAGGCATACTACACATACTAAATATTAGTACACCACTATGTGCCGAGCTAGATAAAGCCTTGTACAAGCAGATAGATGACACAGAAAATTGTATATCAACATTAGTATTTGTGGAGACTTGCACACTTTAAAATTGGTCACAGTCAGGATTTGTACTTCAGAACGATTTTTATTTTCAACTGATAAAGAAGTTACTATAAAATGTGTAGCTTGATTAGCATTTACCAGGTCCATTTAGGAAAAACAATAGTAATTTATCGCCTCCTTACTAAGTAACTTTTTAAAAAAAAAAAAAAAAAAAAAACACAAAACAAGTGAATAAAACTTTGTAAACAACATCAACAAAATTAATATCTTGCGAATTCATTGTTCATTTTGGTTTTTCCAGTTTTATAATCCCTTACTGGTAAGACAGACTTAGCAGGAATATTTACCCAACCTACCCACCAAGGTTGGATGTGACAAAAGGTCATTTTAACATGGGGAATGTCATATGCATACGGGGCAAGAACAAAAATTGGTTTTTGCCCAGCCCTTGTGACCACTCTCTTGCTGACATTGCTTTTACACCGATCCAACCTCTTTAGTGCGATGAGGAAGGCACTGCTGCAGGGTTGGAATCTCCAGGGCTGAGCAACTTCTCCCATCTAAAATGAGGAGAAAAATAGCTCTAATTATAGCACAGGGGTGTGTTAACCACACCTCAGTAATCCCTCAATGCCAATGGTTAACTCCTGTGTCAGACTGACCGAGTAGATTCTCAATAAAATTCCCTATAGTGTCACTCTAGCATATCTCTATCTATAAAAGGCAGGATGTGTGTGTGTGTGTGTGTAACGAATGCATGGCTGCAATTTTTGACGGATTTGCACCAAAATTGACATGCACATGCTCCAAGTAAGTGGGAAGGCCAAGACTGACATTGCATTTCCCAACTCTCATCGATAGTGGAAATAATCGATTTTTTCATACTTCTACAGCAGTTTTCATGTAGTTTGTGGCCATTTTGTACTGGCCAGAGTGGAGGCTATAGCTGGCTGCCACGAATAGGCAGGAAGATTCTATTGGCCAGCGTGAGAGCCAACAGCTGACTGACATGAATGTTAACTAGCATGCTATCATGCAAAAAAAATCGATAACTGCATTTGTCACAAGTTGGAAAAATTTAAATCTGCATAGCACATTACTCCAATTGGATCATTCGCCTGCTTAAACTCAATGTTGATTCTGATTCCGCAGAACTGGGTTGGGTGTGAAAAAGTATTTGTTTTTAACATTCTTTTTTTCATTCGGTTTTTCCAGTTACGAGTCCTTTTTTAAAGCTGATCGTTTTGTGTTCATTTTGTTTAGTTCTTTTTTTGTAACAGATTTAATGTTTAGTATAGAGCTTAGAAAAAATTTGCAGTGTGAGATAGGCAAGAAGTAAGGCACGTAGCAACATCAGCACGGCAAAGGGCACTCCTGTAAAGGCAAGGAAGGGCAAAAATATTTTAAGTCAGGTGATAGTGATCGTTTGAATCAAGCACGGGCAATGCCAGGCCATGCTGCTAGTAATTCTATAAAGACAATCGACATTTCATTGATTTCCCTATGACACTACAATAATAAGTTAGTCAATATTAGCAGCAATTTCTATATTGAGCGATTAATTTTTTAAGGCTGATCTACCTTTTGAAGGTTATTTAAAGCCAGAAAATATTTTTGGATTGTAAAAATGTTCTGGAAATAATAATTTTACTGATAGTAAGATTTTTAAAAGAGGAAATAACTTACTTAGATGGAAAGTTCTTGAGAGTGCATCTATTGATACTTCACAAAATGTTAACTAATGCTCTGAATTTTTCCAAATATTGTTTTTCTTAAAAGAAATGCTCCTTTCCCAAGCCAACATACATGACACTAACAATTAAAAAAAAAAAAAAAATAAAAAAATAATAATAATAATAATAGAAATTACTTTGTGTTTCAAATAGAAAAATAAAGTCAGAAAAAATGGGCCTCAAAAGGTCCTAATGACAGATGTGCATTTCTGAAAAAGAATAATTGAACTTTACTTTTCTGTGAATTCTTTCATGGCACTGTGGTCTAAAGCACAGCTGGTTTGAAGATGGTTTTCTTCAATTAGAGGACAGTGCAGGTTTGAGCCCTTCTGAACGACCTATTTTATTTATTATCTACTCAAATACATATATCCACTAAATATAACATTTATACTAATATATGTATATTCTATACAGACATATATTACAATGATGTTCAACCTACATAAGGCAAAAGATACACTCAAGGTATAGGGTTACAGAATAAGTGGCATAGTTCAGGGGGATATGTAAGAAGATAACAGTTAACTCTAGAATTAGGTTAAGATTGTAGGGATTGGTGAAGCGTCCTCTCAGGAGTCAGTTTCATACAACAGTGGTTCATAGGAAGAAACAGGTTGAGTAGAACTTACATTTCACCAATGGAAAACGAAGGGTGTGTGTGTGTAAGTGGAGAAATGAGATAAAGCAGAAAAACTTTTTAGTGACACTGCATTTTGCTTACATGTGTTAGGTTGGCATCTTCGGATCAGACTGAAATACAAAACTGTGTTTACTATATAATAAATGTGAATGTCAGTGTGTCACACTTTTTCAACTTTACTCCTAGAGACCGTAGGCCAACATATACCATTTTGGAATCAGGCCAACTCCATGAATGAATTAAAACATTTTGGACCAGATCTGGACCTGCAGTGCTGAAATCTTGGATTCCCAAGTTTTCATCACTGCAGTTGTTTTTGGTGATTTTTTGTGACAAATATTTTGTATGCTAACAATTTTTATAACTTGGAAATAAATTTGGGAATAAATGAAATCAAGTGCGAAATCCAGCAAAAGTAATTCATAAAATAAAAATAATTGTTTGTATGGAAAGTAAGGACCTATGTACATGAAACTGTCTTTAAATCATGTGACAGCAGATGAATTATCATCAACGTTTTAAAAGGTAAGCTTAAATATTAATGCAATACTTAAATGTAGCGATCAATTCTGAGTTCTTTGTAGTTTATTGTTGCCTTTCACATCTACTGGTTCCTACCTACTTTGATGAAGACCCAATCAAGAACCCTCTGCAGGAGCTAGGTTAAATGCTGCCCAATAGGGCACCTTTTAATCTAGTATGTGTGTGTATATATATATATATATATATATATATATATATGTATGTATGTATGTATATATGTATGCATGTGTGTTTTATTGAAAATGACTGACAATGCACTGCAATGAAGCTTTTTATTCTTAAAACTGTTTACGTCAGTTTGTTAGGTTGGCACCTTCTGGTCAGAATGAAAGAACAAAAGTGTGTGTTTTTTATTTGTATTAAAGTCATTAATGTCTGTTGGAGTTGAAATTAGACTACTCTAAGAGTATATCTCTGTCATTCTCTCTATTAGCTCATATACCACTGCATTGTAATACTATTGATAATATAAAAAAAACTATTTCATTCTTTCATTCTAACCTGTAGATGTCAATCTAGCACATAATAGTGAAAAGTGTTTTCATTCAAAAGCTTTTCTACTTTGTCTTATTTTCTTCACTTTTGTCTGATTCTATATTCTACTAGCATGTATATATATATATATATATATATATATATATATATATTTATTTCATTTATTTATGAAAATTATAACATAAAGGATATGTTAAATGTAAATTCAACATTCAACATCATCATTTGATTCAACATCTCTGATGTTTTAAACAAAATGACTATTTTAAAGTGATTTTATAACATATTTATGTTATAATTTTCAATAAATAATTATATTCGCTTCTACTCTGTATTAAGAATAGTAATTATTGGTTATTGGAATTTATTCCATATACACCAATCCTATACTTGGGTGTGTATATATATATTATTTAATATATTTTCTATTTATACATTATTTTAATAGATATAATTTATTTAAATAAATGCTCTGTTTTTTAAATAAACAGTATTAATAACATTTATCAGCCTGAATGTTCAAGAAATTTCATAGAAATATAATTAATACTGTTAATTTAAAAAAACAGAGCATTTATTTAAATAAATTGTATCTATTAAAATAATGTAAAACAGAAAATATATGAAAGAATTGTCTGACTTAATCCATTTCGTTATATATATATATATATAGCCAAATGAGAGAAAGAACAAATGGAGTAAAATGCAACTGTTCATAGCATTTACTTTTTAAAAAAGTGCTCAATACAAAGTAGAGCAATGTATTATTATTATT